>JALDNG010000058.1:312500-445000 GCA_024349245.1 Neodontobutis hainanensis
TAAACCAACTGGAAAATGAAAGTGTCACTGTTTGCAGCTTCATATCTTTAAAATAAAAGACTTTTAGTGCTCCGTCAAACCTAGTGGGATTTCTGTAACTTCCTGTTTCTGCAGCTGCTCTAACTGAACAGACTAAGCCCAGAGCCAACAAACTGAGCACTGTTTTGAGAAGAAACATTTCTCTGAGATTTGTTCATACACAACAGAATGTATTTTCTGGGTTACTGCAGGTGCTCACAGGCTGCACAAAAGAGGGGTGTGAGTGTGGAATGGCAAACTGCATTTTCAGCACAATTTTTGATGTTTTTTTTATTTTTATGGAAGTATCTATAACATTTGAATTTATTAAAACAGAAACACACCTTGGTTTAAAAATAAGTTACTGTAATATGCTGTAAAAAAAATCTCAGACAAACTTGACCTGTGACCCTGGCAGACAGAAACATCCTCACACAGAGCTTGCAGTGGGTCTGATGTTTGTATTTCTATGTCTTTATCAGCGGCGCGCGGGGGACGTGGGCCCACAGTAAGGGTCAGCGCTGGTGTGTTATTATCTGACGTCCCACTGGCTTAACAAGGATGTGCCCGTCGCTGAATCATCAAACCTGCACTCACTCCTCCATATCACAGTTATGAGGTCATGGTTCACTGAGGTCTGAATGTGCCGCAGGCTGCTGAGGTGGACACATGACAGTATCTTGTGAAAACAGCCAACGACAGAGAGCATTTGTTGTCACTGCAGCAGCCACAAGGTGTGTAGATAAACGATTTGAAACAGAAATAAAAGCGGCGGCATTCAACAAACATGTTCCAACATGTGTCAGGGATGGTCCAAACAATTGGGCTATCTTTAGGGATGAGCCAACAACTGCTCATTCAAGGCGGTTAATGAAGTCAACGTGGTGACATTACAGTCGGATGAAATGAATGGAGTTTCTGAGAAAGATTAGTGTGATAAACAGGCTTTGTTTCCAAACCTAGTCCTGTTTTATCTACTATGCAGACCAACAAAGGGCAAAAAATGATAGAAATCTTTGGCACTTACAGATATACAAATAGAAAATCAGGTCTATTTTGAAGAACTGGTGTAACAAGAAGCATGAATGAACTAAACATTTGAACCATTACATTATCATACTTCATTAAAAAGTCCTCTAAATCAAAAACATGACCTTTTTCCTCCAGATAATGATTTTAAGGCATATTCTTTAAACTTACAGTGGCTTCGTTATAGGCTAGCTAACATTAGCCTTTTTTTTTTTTCATAACATGTTTTGAATATCCTTGGCGAGCTGTGTTGTGGAGCTCAGTTTTTCAAAAATCTTGCAAAAGGCCCTGACTTGAGATCTTGATTACTGCTGGAACAAATAGTAGAAGAACAGAAATCGCCATAAGTGCCGACATTTTTTGACATTCTCCCAGTGTTTTGGGTAACTTACTCTTTTATGTCTTTAATTCCATAGGACATAATATTATGTAATAATGGTTTTCATGTAGAAAACAATGGTTATACAGAAGCAATATTTTCTGACATAAAACTTATAGTAATGAGAATATGATGTGTGCTACGTTATTGTGTCCAGGAAGTATAAAATTATTTTGGGAATATTTGGGATGCTTAGTGTTTCCATAGTTCCATTTTTTCATTGTGATATTTGCAAACACAAACCAAACTGAGAAAGTCACGCCTCGGTGACCCACATCACACTTGAGATCTTTCCTTAACAAACTACGCTTTCTTTACTTAATGTTTTAGAGTTGTATTTAACCACCTATTATAATCTAACTTTGTTTTATAACATTTAAAGTCCTTAATACTTAAAGATCTCAGCAGAGATCCCTGTCCCAGTGAAGGAATGTGACGGGGATACAATCTGCTTCTCTCTCAGTAAGGTCACTGAGGTCAGCTTCAGGCTCAATGGCTCTTTTGATAAAGCTACACTGAATTAAGACGCAAACCGAGGCATGAGGGACATCCACGGTCTCTTGTTTTCTCTGTTACCTTTTTTTTTTTGGAGTGGAGCACAGATATAATGTGTAGTCAGTTACAGATTGTTTGACTTTTTCTCATTCATTTACATTTCATTTACACTCTCTTTATGAAAAAAAAATAGATCGTGAATTTTATCATCATGGTAGACCCACATAGTATGTCCACGCGTCAATAACATTGGCAGAAAATTTGAGCAATGAGATGACTGACGGTAATGGTCTGAGTCAAAAAAACAAGAGAGAAACTTCCAGAAACTGCAACTTTGGGAGATGTTGTGATACGGTTAAGTCCAGACGTTTTAATGTGTGTTCTGCAAGTACAATACATTCTTATGAGGCTCAGTTTGTATGCTGTATCAACTAATCAATCCAAGATATCTTGTTTTTTTCCCCCTTCCTCCAATCAGGAAGGACAAGCCTGCAGAGAATATCAATAATAAGTGTAAATCTTAGGTCTGCACAAATGAACGCACAGGTGCACCGTCCAAAGACGTGCATGTATAGGTCATATGAACGATATTATTGCAAACACCCTCAATTATTCTTTCCCGATGGTCTCTATTAACTACTTACGTTTGTCCTTTGAGGTACAAAATCTATATGTTTATAACTCGCTGTTTAAAGATTGTTCCAAAAATGTAATTCTGTTGAACTGAAACTAAAATGGCATTATGTGACGTGTCATACACTTTTAGAAAACAGGCCACAGTTTGGAACAAAATTAAGGCAGAAGTCAGAGCAATCACTCTTCACTGAAACCATAGACTTTAATACAGGATCATTTCAGAGTCACGTGTAGCAATTAGCTTCTCAATGGCACATTTTGCAGTAAACACAAAAGATTAGATTACAAGCCACTGTTCAAAATGACAGAGAAAATGTTTGTATCAGCATTTCAGCCTTTTGATTTGATTTAATTTAACGTAAGCCTTTAAACTCTGTTGTTCTAAACGTTACCACTGCCTCACTGTCTATCGCGGCCGTCTTTACTCTGTCATTGTGCAGTAAAGAGATAAACCTTGAGTGAGAGTGAATCACAGCCTACTGTTTTCAGACTAAACCTACTCCTCAAACAAATTCTTATGATAATAACCGTCTCAGGTCATGCTGTAAATGTGGGAGTTAACGTGTTTTACTCGAGTACTGCAAAGGAGTCATGTTGTTAGCTCATGTGTTGAAATGGTTGCTGGGACGGATTACTGCTGAACCATGGTCCGAGATAATCGCAGTGAGGTCTGGGTCGACCTGAACCTGTCATCGGCCTTATCCTAATGACTCTCGCCTCTCACACTGGGGTTTATCATTAGACAGCTTGACTCTAGAGTGTGTTCTTTTGATTATGAGAGGCAACAAGATTCTGGTAAAACAAGTATGTGCACTTTTTTTTATTGAATACTAAACATTTTTTAGTGTAAACTTTTAAGTGCAACTGTGTCCCTGCAGGGCTACCATAGGTGCTCAATTATCCCTTTACTCTGATTTGTCATGAACATTTTGCTTAGTGGCTGGAAGAAGCGCAACTAAGAATACATTTATAAATAGTATATTTACTATTTCAAGTAATTCTAATAGCTACATTTACATACACGACACACTAACCCACTTTTACATTTGCCAAAATGTAAAAGATGCCAGACACCTTTACAAGCCTTCTACAAGAAGTGGAGCTTTTCACACATTTACTAAAAGCTGACTGAGCTGAAATAGTAATGTTGTTTGGGACAGTTGTTCAACACTTGTACATTTGCTGTAAAGATGTCAAATATCTTTCATTATGTTGTTACTGTGTTTCTTACTTTAGTTTTGCACTTCTAGGCTTCCATAGCTTTCTAAATAATACGATTCTAAGAATGTATAATGTAATCAAGTCCAGGTAACTCTAGTAGCTCTAATCCAGTGACATCAGAGAATCATACAGTAAACAACCTAATGCTCATCACTTTTGACAATACTCCGCAATGTGCTATTATTAGAAACTCCTCCTAAAATAGACTCTGAAGGCTGCTGCTATTACTGAACAGCTGTTTTGGCTCAAAAACAAGAAACAGAGAGAACA
Source organism: Neodontobutis hainanensis (assembly GCA_024349245.1). Taxonomy (NCBI): domain Eukaryota; kingdom Metazoa; phylum Chordata; class Actinopteri; order Gobiiformes; family Odontobutidae; genus Neodontobutis; species Neodontobutis hainanensis. The sequence continues at coordinate 316,549 of JALDNG010000058.1, forward strand.
GAGCAGAGGGAAAACACTCTTCTGTCTCCTCTTAGGACTCTTGGGGAGTTCTCGGTACATTAGCTTTTTTAGTTTTTTTGACATATACTTAATGCTTTATATGACGTATACTTAACAGTTGACTCCCGGGGTCTGCAGCTGAAAACATAACTCTACTTTTGGAAACCCAAGTGTCCCATGTGGCCTCAAAGCTCTGGCATCCTAATCCCAACAACTTTTTGTCTTGAAGTATTTTCCAGCTACTACTAAACAGTTTGAGCTACAACACATGCAGATTTATGGCAACAACTTAAGGAAAAAAGGGGGGTTACAGACAGAAGTGAGGCTGCCAGAGACATTTTACAACAGTCTTTAAAATAAACACCTGCCATTTTGGCTGCAGGGCCAGGCTGAGCAGCAGAAATCCTGGAGTCTGGAGCTGTACGATTAGATAATGCAACAGGACGTATACAGCTTGAGTTATCTGTTAACAGTCACTGGCAAACCTAACATAAGTGTGTCGGGTGGTGGTAAGATGGGAATTTAAAAAAGTTCCTTGGCATCTCGTCCCTTGTATCATGCAACATTTGTTTGTCAGTGTCTGTTTCTAAGTGGTAGCTCTGGTAGTTCAATGTGGGATCGTCTCAGTGCCCTGTGTGAGCCATAAAGCATGTGTTAGAAAATGAAAAAACAAAACAAATGTAATACATCCTAATATATATTATATTTATAAATCTCTACTTGTTGCTGATGGTGGAGTTAAGCTGCAGAGGTGTTAACAATAAAACGCTTCTTCTCAACAAGAATCATCTAGAGACAGCATCTTGATCCTAAATCCTGCCTGCAGTGTTTTTATCCCAGCTGTGCTACACGATGGGCCGACTTTTTAGTAAAGACTCAGGAAAAGGCAATCTGATCTGCACTGGTTGTGTCCTTTTCACGTTGCTCTGCTGAGAGTGGGGTGGGGGTGGGGGTGCTGAGGTTTGACATAAAGCAGGTTTAAACACAGGCGTTGTACACCGACACAAGGGTCAGTATTAGACACTTAAACTCTGAGTGTCAAGACTTCTTTACCAGTGCAGTATAGCTCTCTTACCAGTTCAACTCAGAATTTACAAAGTCTTACCCAGATGCTTTTGCTTTAACCTTTTCTTCATGACGACCTGGATGACTGAGAACCTTCACAGACAAAAATATAACTTCAAACTTGAAATTAAAGTAGGTTTTTTACAGGTTCATAGTTATTGCAAAAGGTTTTGGAAAACAAAATTGTGTAGTAGACATGTATTGTGTACATATGGCAGCATGGCGTTAAGCACTCCTGCCTCACACCAAGAAGGTCCTGGGTTTGATTCCCATCTTGTGCAGGGCTTTTCTGTGTGGGCTATGCATGTTCTCTCCACCAAAAACGTGTACAACAGTCCCCCCACACACACACGGGGCCTTTCCTGGATAAATAAAAAAACTAATGAATTAAAAAAATATGAATTTTATCTAATGTTTTATTCATTCATTCATTCATTTTCTACCACTTTGTCCCGTTAGGGGTCACGGGTGACTGGAGCCTATCCCAGCAGCTTTGGGCCTGAGGCGGGGTCGACCCTGGACAGTGGCCAGTTAGTCGCAGGGTTGACATATAGAGACAGACAAACATTTACTCTCACATTCTTTCACTAGGGACACTTAACCTAAACATACATGTCTTTGGACGGTGGGAGGAAGCCGGAGTACCCGGAGAGAACCCTCGGTAACACGTGGAGGACATGAAGACTCCTCACAGAAAGACCGGAGACACCCGAGGATATTTGAGTCGGCTGGGTTTTGAACTCACAACCTTCTTGCTGTGAGGCAGGAGTGCTAACCACTCTGCCACGTGCACCCAATCTAATGTTTTATGATTCTATTAAATTGTTTCTCGGTTCTTTTCCAAGACATTATCAGTGATAATGTGCTAGCTAAGGCAACTATAAAAAGGCTTAAAATGAAACATTTTTTTTTTTAAATATTATGTCATTATATTTTGAGAAATGATTAAGAAAAAAGCATCTGTAGACAGAAGATGGAAGACATTTCTATAATTCAAGACGTGAGGGAGACAGAAGTTTGAGGACCACCCATGAATTCATCAGAGCTGACTTTCATAGGCTCCAGATCTTAATAAAACCACACCATGACAGTCTTTTAATCAGGCAAATAAAAGAGCAAAGGCAGTGTTTATAAAGACTGTAATTGTAACAAATTTTGTGTAAAGTTTTTCACATAAACCCTACATTTATTAAGCTTTCTCTACCTTTACAAAGTAATTCACCAACTCTGAAACAGTTTGGCTCTGACAACAACGCAGCACTGATCAGAGTTCACCCACATCAGCAAACTAGCACACTTTACATTACGTAACGGAGGCGTCTCTGAATCTGGCTGCTCTTGGCCGAGGAAACAGGACTTTATTCAAATGGATGGACCTACAGCAGTTTGGCTAAAAACTCACAACAAACACGGAGGTCTGACTTGGCTTTATTCTTCACGCACCATTTGCATTAAAACAAACTCAACTGAAGAGAGGAGTCAAGATTTTCAGTGAGAGATAAAAGTTACAAATTTGTTCATGGAAACTACCATTCTATACAAAACGTGCACCTACAACTGAGCCCATTTTCTTAGAATTTAATTGAAGAAGAAGAAGGGGATTATCCAAGATCATCCAGTCGGCTCTAATACCATCATTTATTGAAGAATGTCCAAACAGAGTCTATACATTCTGAGTCAAGGTTAAGTCTTATTCTGACATAGTTCTGTTGTTTCTTGAACGTAACCCCCCCCCCCCAAAAAAAAACAAAAAAACAAAAAAAAAAATCCTTGAAAACAAGTGAGAAATGTGTAATAATAGCTTCTTGGAATGACTCAAGATAGCACACAGAGAAAATGACCTCATGCATTCACCACCAAGTCAGAGGTTCCCACAGTGCACTGCCGCTGAAGCATGTAACCGTTATCCCACTCGGATCACATGAGGAGAACACGGGTTTGTTCGTACCCACAGAAATGACAAGAAGAATAAATTTGACAGCTATTCAGAAACTGCCATTACAATGGTTTGGCGAGAGAAGCTCCTGTCCCGTCAAGAAACAGGTGGACCACTGCGGGAAGTGGAAACAGCCTAGACACAATATCAACATAAGTTATAATACTTGGATAGCCTTAATCAAATATAAAAGGTCATTGTAATAAGTCATACATCACCATATTGTACCTAACCAACCCAGCTTACCTCAAATACATTTAATTGAATGTATCTACATGCTGACATTATACACAATGTGCATCTATTTACGTAAAGAGATGTATAAGTTTAAATATTCAAATGGTTGTATTTTTTTCTGTCCTTAATTCACTGTTTTTCTTTTGTGATTTGCTTAAATGTCATAAATGTAAGTTATCTTCATAGAGGGACATTGTAATAAAGAAGTGAGTACTAATTTTAAGATAAAAATGGCTTAACTAGAAGTAAAAATATAGCTACACATATCACTGTTTTTTTCAGAATGTATGAATTTTGGATGTATGGAATGCTAGTGACAGATTAAAAGAAAGAAAAGTCTACGTAGAACTTCTTAATCCATCTTTTTACATCAAGTCCCCCCGAAAAAAGACCATTCATTTATCTTCTACTGCTTCCACGACCTCTAAAAGGGTTAAGCAGTAGAAGATGGACAGAACTAGCCACACATGATTGTCTTTGAACAGCTTGAGGAAGCGAGACAGATTTGTAGGAATAAATGTACAATTCATTCAAAAAGTTGAGACAGTATAGGAGTAATTGTATGTAACTGGAGCCAGAGGGAACACTCCTGTCACTTCTCTCCTTGTCCCTGCTTCATCCTGGTTTGGACGTGAACAGTAAGGCTGCAGTGGTGTTGGGAGGCTAAATGAGTGGCCTCTGGCATAAGATCACAGCGGGTTTTTGTCTTCTTCTTTGGGTGCACAGCACGGCTCTACTGTACTGGGCCACCCTGGGACTCTGGGCTATTTAAGACATAGTTGATGGCAATATCCCAATGAGCAGAACTTATTTAAACCCACAAGGGATAACACTGACATCAAGTGCTACGTTTATTATTACCACATACAGAATGTGAGTGCTATAGTTAGAGGCTACCACATATCTGTTTTAAGAATAAATTTATTTTAAACCAAGTCTAAAGGGCATTCAGATTATCACACTATGACAATAATTCTGTTATTCACTCGGTAATCCTGCCTAAAAAGCCCAAATAATAAGCTTACATTGGCAAACAGTGTAACCCATGAAGTGCAGAATTAGATGGAAACCTCTAATATGTTCCCCATTTATTTGAGGAGAAGTTAACTCTGACCCAGAACATCACTTAAGTAAGGCTGTAAGGATGTGTTTTGATTTCAGTGGGATTAATGAAAGTGTGGTTCCATGAAAAGTGAGCGACACAGAGAGACAAGGACTGAAGCATAGGGTTTATATGAAAACAGTGACTTCATGATTTAAACCTTAATGATTAGGGGTAGTTCTCAGAAGTGTGTGTAATGAAAGAAACCTTGGATAATGATACGTAGTTTATGTAAATGTGTGAAAAAAGTTGTGTTATGTAACATGTCCTTGAGTTACTGATAATCTGATAAGTTTGGCACACTGTTGGATGTAAGGATCATGAAAATGATTTTGATGCTATTTACGTTCTGCAGAAAAGTTACATACTTCCTACTGTAAAAGTGTATTGACATCATCACACTCAGACTTTAATACTTTGTTAAGTTTAGTAAAACGTTACATGTGTGGAGTTTAGAATGAGAAAAGAGGACGGAAAACCCAGCTCCATTTATTTAAGGGAAGGCTTGTTTTGTTTATGTACAACAGAACATCCTTCCGCCCGGGACAATATAGAAATGCGCAAACAACAAACTTTTACTAACCCATTTTAAAATACATTGAAATGCACCATGACTGATTGTAAGCTTCAGTATGTATGAGTAAAGGGGCACTCTACCATGTGGTCACAATTTAAAAATAGAGGATTTATTCAAAGGTAATCACCCAAACCTACCCAATAAACAAAATCAAGGTAGTATTTTAGGCTTTCTATCAGAACCACAGAGGATGCTGTTTGGTTTCACAAGGGCAATCTGTTTATTTTGTGTATCTTTTTATCATTTAGAGGCCTATTACAGCTGACTTAAGCCATAGGGTGGACTATACTCTTAACAATCACTAGTTAATCAAAAGACTGACAGTTAAAGGGACGGTACCACTAATATCACCAGCATGTCTAAAGGGATCTGAGAGTCACAAACTCACCAATAGTGCAAGCAAGAGGAGAAATAAACAACTGAAAGAATAGCCGCAGAAGATAAATTGAACTGACATCAGAAACACAGATTACTCATTTAAATACAGGGACTGCTAACAAACATATTCATGAGTTGACTTCCTCCAAAACAACCTCGTGACCTCAGCCTGGTACACAAGAACGACCTGACTCAGATAACCTTTGACCTGAAAGCAGCAATCACATATCAATAATGTCTTCAGCTGACACAGAGGAGGCATTGATAAGTGGCCTGACCCTGAGGTCACAGTCCATCTTGTGTTTACTCTGAGAGCTGTGTCTTTTAAATCTCAATTGTTTATCATCCGTCTGCTCCAGTGTCAAGAAGAGGTCAGTCAATAGTGTTGAGAAAGACACTTAAGTTTTGTGGTATAATCAGTTAGCGCCAAGAAAAAAGAAACTTCACACTTTAGTATGCATGGTTGTGGTGCAACAGGCTAAACTGGTGCATTAAGAAAGAAAAGTGATGAAAGTAGAATGGTCCATGGACTGTGACATAATACATTTTTTGGTAAATAGAGTTTTGAAAAGTAAAAAAAAAAAAAAACAGCTGTAACCTCTGACTGCACAGATATGGTTTCCATTCTTTTTAAAGAAACATTTCCAGTTCTTTTTTTTTTATATAATTATAATTAAGGGCAACATTTTCCCACTCATCATACAAACTACAGCATCCTAAGGGGGTCAAAACCAACACATTCCCCACAGAGGTTCATACAATTAAAGGGATTTAAGAATGAATGCAGCTCAAAGTTTTATTCTTAAAAATGCAAGGGAGTAAAAAAAATACTATAATTTTCTGGATATCTAGACATTTATATAACTGAACATTACTGGAAAACTATTTCAAATGAGCTGTTTTTTAGGTTTTCCATGAGGTGTGAGACCTCTCACACTAGTTGTTTGTCCAAAACAAAACTTTAGTATCGTAGAATTTTGTTCAGAGAAGATCCTGGCCGATAGTCTGTCTTATACTCTCAAAGCATAGTAGAGCTTTAAAGCAAGCATCAGACAAACCAAGCATTTTAATTAAAAGACCAATAACTCAGATATTCCATCAGGTTGGTGTAGAGTTCCTGTCTAAGGTGGAGTTCAAATATCTAGGGGCTTGTTCACGAGTGAGGGAAGGTTAGAGCAGGAGGTTGACAGATGGATTGGTGCAGATTCTGCAGTGATGCAGATGCAGAGTGATGTACCCAGTACATTGTGGTGAAGAAGGAGCTGAGCTATAAGGCAAAGCTCTCAATTTACCGGTCAATCTACATTCCTACTCTCACCCATGGTCATGAGCTTTGGGTCATGACCAAAAGGACAAGCTCCCAGATACAGGTGGCCGAAATGAGTTTTTTCCGCAGGGTTGCCGAATGCTCCCTTAGAGATAGGATGAGGAGCTCTGGTCACTCGGAAGGTGCTCAGAGAGAAGAGTCAGCTGAAGTGGCTAGGGCATCTGTTCCGAATTCTTCCTGGAAAGCCTCCCTGGGAAAGTGTTCCAGGCGCGTCCCACTTGGAGGAGGACGTAGGATACACCGGTGGGACTGTCTCTCGGTTTGCCTGGGAACGCCTCGAAGATGTATAAATGAATGAATAATCCACATACAGGGGAAGGGGCGCAGTGGCTCAGTGGTTGAGTGGTCGTCCTTCAACCGGAAGGTTGGTGGTTCGATTCCCGGTCTCCCCACAGTTCATACTGTCGTTGTGTCCTTGGGCAAGACACTTAACCCACCTTGCCTCCAGTGGTGTTCCAGCTGTAACACTGGTAGGTGAATGGAAGATTAATGTAAAAGCGCTTTGAGTGCCTTCTAGGTGGAAAAGCGCTTAATAAAACCAATGCCATTTGCCATTTGCCATACAGTATACTGTACCGCACAAAAAGTGCACACATTTTCAAAATAAGAGTCTGTAGTTGAGTTGTAGAGAAGCATCTGTAAAACATCTATACAAGCCCACCACCAAGTGATCCTTTAGCCTGAGGTTATTACTTTATTCAATACTATATAAATCACTATAAACTTCAACCTGGTTTTACCCAACATACTGATCTATGCAAGAGCTAGTTTTCATTTCAGATTTAAGACTTGTTTGTTTGTGCTAGTCCCACATCTGTGATCCTTTTATACAAATACTCTTTTTAAAGTTGAGACAGAAATAAGAGACGATGCCGTAAAAGCCTTGCCTCTTATTAGATATCACTTACACACATTTACATCCCAGCAGATGTTCTCTCCTCAAAGTAACATCTGCGGCCCACCATTTAATGCTTCATTCAAAAACCCTGGGCTGTAAAATCTACAGACATCATTAAGTGTGTCTGCTAATTTTTAAAAAAATAAAAAAAACAGAGCAATCCGAAACATCTGTTTACCATGGGTCGACTTAAATGCGTGTTTAGACGTAAGATCTTTTCAAAGACTTTGAGAGTCTTCATTCAATTTGCACCCTGTAATTGTAATGCATAAGATCAAGCTTTATTAGAAGTCTCAGAAAAGTGTTTAGACCTTTGAAAGTAAACCAAGGAAAACCTGTTGATGTAAGACACACATTGCGTCTGTTGTCTGTCTCTTAGCTCAGTCGGGTCATAAAAACTCCTATAAGTTGTTACCATTATTGCCCCATGCAATAAAACCAGCGGTAAACTGCATTTTAATTTATAAACAGTTGCTAATGACTCCACGTCTCTGTTATGCCCAACTGTCTTCCAAAACTTTCTTACCTAATCTCGTTCTTCATTGAGTTATTCTGCCATGTTGTCCCTACGCAGCGCATGTTTCTCAGGTCACCGCGGCCCTTTCTTCACTGAACAAATTGGGCGTAATGGGGGTGAGGTGGGGTGAGCCGAGAGGGGGAAGGAGAGAGGGCTGTAAAAACACACCACATGCTGCTCCGTCCCATTCCCCTTTAGAAGAGATGGGAACGGCCGGACAAACCCGGAAAGCATGCCCCGATATGACGTGAATAGAAATGCTAACATGTCATTTAATATGCCACTTAAAATGTAATTTCCTTTAGTGATGGCTACTTACTGCAGTAAAAAAGTATTCTCATAAAACTTGAAAAGTCACCTTTTATTACAGACAGTAGACAAATATAAACCGTGTAATTTCTTGCTTATGAGAGAAAGCTCATATTGAAGTGTTGGCAGTGAAAAGCCTGGCTCCTATCGACACCTATTGGAAAAATGGCTCCAAAAACTGTCTCATTTCATTTTAGGACATTTCCATTTGTCTGTTGGTAGATTGCTCTGTTAAACAAGATTTAAAGGCCAATGACATCATTCCACATTTGAGCGACTGCATGAGCGGCGGCTCATGCCTGCTGTTAGCCCCCCTCTTATACTCGCTTTCATGATATTGCTGGAAGTTTCTTGCTGACAACCTTTCGCCCCATTTATGCTGCATGAGCATAAATGGCAAAAAAGGCAGGTTTCTTCATCTTGACTAGATACACAAAATACATGCTACACAACACAAAAAGTGCCACATGAAAGCACAAATTTACTGATTATACATACATATTAAAGCAACTGTATGTAACTTTTCACCTCAAAATAAAGACTCATTACGGTAAAAGATTTATTTTAAAGGCTGTTTGACGTGACTTGTTTAATGACTTGCAGCTTGATAGTTAGCTCCATCAAGTGAGTGGCAGAGAAAATGTACATCACAATTTAAATATTATGAGTTAAGAATTTGGCTCCTTAAGTTCCTGACAAGTTTGTGTTGTTTTCTTGACATACTGTACCATTTATACACTCTGAGCGGTCCCATTTATGCTCGAGCTGAGTTTATCCGACTTGTCTTTGTGATACCCGTGTTAGTACAAAACTGGGACTGCTTCACACCCCTCTTCACAACCATGAACCTTTTAGGACGAGGCAAGATGTGAGAAAATCTGAAAAAGCTCTCAAACTAAAGTGAGAATAGAAGAGGCTAATGGGATTTGAACCAGTACTTTTCTAGCTTGCAAAACGCTAACGTAACATCTTTCTTTTTACTTTCTGAACACTGAAATTCCCAAATATGCTAAACTGCCTCTGCCAAACCTTCATGGCTACTTTGGCCTAATGCCACTTTTAATGCCACCCGTTTATACAGGTAAGTGCACAAACACACAAACACACACCTTTGGCTTGTAAACTAGTGACATTATTCTCCTAAACTCTTTCTTTCTTCGCTTCAAGTTTAATTAAAGTGAAGGTTTGTTTAAGGCCAACACATCTAAGCCAGTACGCACACACAAACACTCAGCGGGCCACAGTCCTTCACCCTGATGCTGGGAGAGAAAATTCATTTTCCCGAGTGAGCACGGCTTACTAAAGGGCAACTTAAAAGGCAGACACTTCTTCTCAATAAAGCCATTCAACAAAGTCTCTGGCAGGTTGTTCACATGTTTGGATCTTCTGAGCGTAAAATAGATACAGGGCTCACAGCTCACACTACCCAAATGCTTTGGGTAGTGTGAGCTACTGTGCATGTCCCAGCACAGTCTTGCTGGGACATGACTGACCCCCTACAGCAACAGCCCTGTCCAAAACTACAGGCAGTAAACAGACTTACAACAAGGGTTTCATACACTTTTTCCATTGTCAAATGTTTGAGTACTTGCCAATGCTTTGTACAGATACAAACACATTTACTTGTTACTATGATGTACAACACCAGCACACACTTGTAATTGTCAAGCCTGTTCAAGTCCTCTACCTTTCAAACCCCAAAACATCTTAACTCTTCCAGGACTTTAAGAACCCATGGGAAACTTGGGAGCCGTGATAAAGAACTCACTAAAAACAGGTTCTTGTGGGTAGTCTCTTGTCAAAATGGCTATTAACCATCCTAAATAGGTATAAAATATGTGCCACTTTGTTAACCCCTAAGATAAAAGATGAAGCTAAACAAAATGTCTGTTGGTTGTTTTTTTCTTGTGCCATAGAATACTAAATGTGAAACCAAAAAAACTTGCATTCATTAGCAATAGTGATATATTTTAACAACTTCCGGCTCTTGACTCGACCCTGAATGGACCGTTTAGGGAAAACAGGACTTAAAACCTCTCCAAAGAATCAGACCAAGAAATACATCAGAGAAGAAGAGGGGCTCATGGGGTCAAGGCTGTTCAGATAATGGCAGGAGGATGGAGCCGATAGTAAAGAGAGGACTATTGGGGGTAAATGATGGGTGGGATTCAGAGGGGATTGCTGAACTCCTGCAAACAGCTGCGTGTTGGTGGTGAAAAATGCCAGGGAGGTTTTTTTGGAAGGTCACATCTGCTTTGGCTATCAGCCCCTCTTTACATGGCGTTTAGAGGGGCATCTGAAAGAAAAAACTGGCTTTCATTCAGGAGACACTAGGAATGCATGCTGTGTTGAAAAAAAAATAAAGGGATAAAAAAATCAAATCAAGAGAGTCTGGAGAGGAAAAGGGGCTTTTCTTTTTGTGTCAACGAGGCCAATGGTTAGTACAGCGCCAGGTTACATCCAGACCAGACAAAGTAAATACAATGAGCTCAACAAAAATGGAAGAATGATGGAACGACGTGCAAGGGGTACGCATCTGTTATCTATTTTTCAAACAGAGCAGTTAGGCTTATCTCGATGGCCAGTCACAGATTGACAAAGATTAACGTCGCACTGTCAAACATGACTTAACGTTTTACTGTGCGACATATAAGACAAATCCGACCAAGCGGCTCATTCATAAAGGCCCGCTAATCACTTTAAATGCTATCTCTACATCGCTAATGGAAATCCAGAGTGGTAATTTGTAATAATAATCATAATCACAAATGACGCAACATCCAGCGAATCGAAAAGCAAATGGGTCAGGCTTGTTTCTGTTGCTCGGGCCTGCCCTCTTCTTCTCTCAAACCACACGCTAATTCATAAATTACAAACAAAGAGTCCCTTGTGGTTTGGGAGGAGAGCGTAGGCGCTGCAGAACTGGCGGTGTGTGTCACTTAGAGGCAAAACCTGGGCTGACAGGGAGAGGTAGGTGTGACTAAACAAACACAAAAACAAGGTCCTACACTTTACAGAGAAGCAGGCCTACTGTATAAACAGCACGTAAACAACTTTGTCAGTTTGGAGCCAAGGTTCTGACTGCAGCATTGACTATTGTAGTACTCAGAGGTGTGTCTTTACAATTTGTTATCAGGGATTTAAACTTGAAGTTGTGTTGCGCTTGTTTTAGAAAAAAATACCACTTTCTTGGCAGGATAGCAGCTTAACATTGGACAAAAACCCTCAGCTCTTAGACACTTAGAGAATATATACCAAGACCAATAGAATCACAGGTCAAGCAATGATAACTTTCAAGTTGGATCATGTTTTGAAGCTAAAGTGACACCTATTTGGTTTGAGTTCTCGATTGAGCAGCAATGGATGACTTGCTGTAGAGTCCTAAGCTTTGTACAACCTGTTCATACTCTTTAGTTTAGTTCAACGTAGCATGGTTTAAAATGATGAGTGCAAATCTGGCTTTTGATACAATTTCCAAGCAATAATGTAGTCTGTTAATAAATTGAACACGGAACACTAAATACAGAGAAACAATGAAGGACATGCAGCCTTTTGATAAACTGGGGTTTATTTGGTACTCATGACAAAGGACAACATAATGTATTAAACTGTATTGAACTGAAACAGGTTAACCAGGCTGTTAGCATCAGCTGATCCGGCAGGACGAACAAATACTGTTTAGAGTAAAAGTTCAGTTCATTTGTTTTAAGTAAAATGATGAGTAATGGACAGTTTTAAGGGGGCCTTAATGTTAGTCTCACAGAGTTGTCCTAAGCTCTCAGTCAGATTCCAGTCCATCAACCTGAAAGATTGCCATATGAGCTCCTAAACATGTGCTCCTTTATATTTCAGCATTTCCAACATACATTAGCAGAACACGCACAGCCTACCCAAAGCATGTTGTTTATGGGATTATATTTTGTCAAAAATATGGAAACATAAGTTAACACAAGTTAGGTATTCAACATAAACGCCAAAGAGGAGTCCTTACACGAGTCAAGTAAGAAATAATCCCTCAGCCAAGAAACATACAGAGCCAGAGAACAAGCGTGATAAAAGGCAGTGGATGGAGTGACACTTACAAGCACATTGCTGAATGGAAAATCCTCGGCTTTCTTTCACACTGCGAGCGTGCGTCTGTTTCGTCAAACACTCCTCCCTCTTCGCGCTCCTGTGTCCCGCCAGGAGAGCTCAATTAGACTTTGGCCCAAAAACAAGCGTTCGCCTGAATAGTCCACCGTGGATCCGTCCAGAATGAGAGAGACAATGAAAGGATGAAGCAAGCGGGAATTAGCGAGTCCCTTTAATAAAATATGGTCCTTAATAATGGCTAATTTCTTTGAACTAACAAATAGCTGTTCTTCTTTCTTATTTGGAGAGCGTGTTCAGTTTAGTTCCTTCCTTCTCGGAGGCAGGGAGAAAGTTAAAGGCAGCGTTAGACAACTGGAATGTGACAGCGGGAGAGAGCGGAGGGAGAATGAGGTGGTGAGACAGAGAGGGAGGGAGCAGGAGGGCGCAGTGTCCACCTACAGCCCCACAGCTCTGAGGGGGGAGAGGAGAGAGGGGAGGCGGAGGCTGGCACAGCAAGAGTGTAGAGGGATACAGAGGGAAAGAGAAAGACAGAGAATACAAGATTTAAAAGCCAGCTTCAGGAAATTACCCAAGAATTTCATTTACCTCAGTGTGCGTATCTGGAAATCTGGAAATGTGGCATTCAAACAGGTTTTACCAGACACATGTCAGCAACTGGAACACAGGTTATTGGTTTGATAATGCACCTAGAAGTTCAGCTTTAACACCTAACTGAACAGATTTCTAGTTGATACATTTAGTTAACATTCACTTTGGGTCTAAGGTTGTTGTCTTGATTATTTGTTGAACTTTTTGTGTGGCATTAAGTGGAGCTATTCTTTATAAAAGAAGCAAAAAAATAAATGGTCCTGTCGAGCCTGAAGTAACAAACCTGAAAAAATGTATGACAAGATGGATGAAAAAGTGAGGTCAAATGTAGCTAGAGATGCTAATAAAGTAAAATTTCATTGAACTTTGAGTATTTGTGGAACACATCGTCATGTCTTGGGCTCAGAAACACACTATTTTTCTATGCTAGCAACATGTGGGACAGCTGTCAGTGTTCCCATGATAGAACTGTTTTTCAACTCAAAGCAGAAATCATATACAGATTGATAATCAGCAGGATTTCCTTAACCATGCAGACTTTAGCACTGTGTTGATTATTTTCATTCATTTATTGTCACATTTTTCAAAGATAATGTAAAGGCAAAGCTTGGTCCTTGCCATCAGTAACCAGTTCTTTATCCGTTATTTCATACTGTGTTGCCAAAATACACTGCTCCTTAATCACTTATATATATATTTCTTAAAAAAGTGCCTTCTTGTGCAATACTGCCAGTGTCGTTGTGAATGAAAAGTCCCTGCCAGTGGCTCACAGTTCCCATAACCTCCCTTCAGCATCCACAGATCCACAGAGACTTTAGATCCTCAGTGAGTTAGGATTCCTGCTTAAGAAATGCTCCGGGAATGTTCTTGCCTCTCACCCTCCCAGATGCACACTCCCCTCTCTTCAAGACCCCTCTCCCTCAGTCCGTCCACCGCAGAAGGGAAAACTGAAACCAGCCACAGACTGGAAAGCATTAGCCCCACAACCCCCCATCTGATTTAACACACTCAGAGATACAAATGCAAACAGGAACCGTTACAGATCACAGAAACAGGCACAAATGTAGAGAGCGCTGAATGACACGGAAACAGTCATCAACATTTTACGATTTTGTAAAGCTGACAGACTTGGAAGTATGTTATTACTTAATGCTTTGCTTATTTTGCAGTTTCCACCCAAACAAAGGAAAAGAAAAGGGTCTGTGTTGCTTCATTTCTGTCCAACTCTTCCGTGTTTGTGTCTTTCAGTGTAACTATGCTTGTCTGTTTAGTAATATACATGTTTGTGTGTGAACATGTGACTGTGTGAACATTACTGCAGGCTTCTTTTATCCCAGCGTTTCTAAAGCAAAGCAGACAAACAGCCACTGAACACAGCAGAACATTCCTCGGCTCTGGAAAAGCCTTCATACATTTGTCGAACAGTTACAGTGACGTGAGAGGCTTTCACGTTTAGCAGCGGAGCAGAAGACTCCAAAATGAGCGTCAGGGGGCCACACATCTCTTATTCTCATTTGGACTGTGGTGATGATTCCTGTGACCCACAACCTTAATGAAACATGGCAGTCATCAGCCCCTTTGTTTTCAAGACATTTTATTTCCTTCTGTGTAAATTGTTCCTTTATCAGAGCCATGGGAGCGTTCTGTCCCAAGGTGATTGCTGATAAAACCTGTAAGACTTACTTTTTTTACTTGATTGAATTAACTGGTCTTTTTCATACGTTGGCATTTATCCCATAATGCTCAGTTACCAGCCACCGGCATCATCTGTCTTTATCTGTCCAGTGCATTAAACAGTGTGTTTACAAAGCAAAGCATAGATAAAGCCTATGTCTGAAACACACTTATAGACCTTTATTTTCTTCTTTCTTCTAAATGTTAAAATGAGGGTTTAATAATGGATTTAGAACATGTAAGTTTGATGAAAGAAAGTTCACATAAAGAGATTTTTAACATTTTGGACTCACAAGGAAAGAGGAGAAAGAGGGAGAAGAACACTTAGAGGACAAAAGCTAAAATATATGTTGGTTTAGTGGTTCACAAAAATGGCAACAGTTTGTTTTCAATGGAAACTTGGTCAATGGTGCATATGCAAAATCCAAGTTTATTTTTGTGTTCTGAGGCCCATATGACCTTCTGAGTAAAATTTCACCATCTGCCTCTTTCCAAGAGACTGCAGACAATACGCTGCATTGATGTGGTAATCTATCAGAGCTGTTGTTTTGGAGGTGGTCTAGAGGATTTCTGACATAGACAAAGACAATATACAGAACTATACAACCTTTTAACTGTGTTTAGGAGCTCTATTTCTATCTGCAGCACCTCAAGTGGCCCTTGTTGGAGTTGACAAAACTTCAGAAAGGTTGGTTAAGAGTTTACACGGCAACCTTTTTTTACTGAAAACTTGACAACTTAAAAATGAAAGGTGTATTTTATGAGAAGACTACATTGTCACATAAACTAATAAAACATCATCTTCATTAAAAATTGTGACAGCTATTATTAGTTGCTGTTGATACACAGCAAAGTAGTAAAAATAAAAGTTTTTGTGCTTAATTGAACGCTTTTAATATCATTATGATGGATGCTTTTGACTTTATCAAGGACGCTACAGAAAATACGAGGTTTAAAAGCTCTTTGTTCTGGAGGAGCTGCCATCCTACCTTTCAACCGCTGAGGGCATCGATGTAAAAAGAGACATTTTTGAACAAACAATGGTGGCATGTTTGAGTGTTCATGTCTCAAGTGAAAACATGGCATCTTTTTTTCCCCTACAATATAAAGGGTTACCTCAATTGCATTTATATATTTATGTGTCCGTGTTATACACCAAGTGACGTAAGCCAGTGAGACACAGGAGATCAGCTGATGATACATGCTGGCAAAGCAGAAACCCACAAAACCACCATAGCCACAATCAGATTCTGCTCAAAAGATTCAGGTTCAAGGTTGTTTTACTTTGACATGTCAAACCAAAAAAGACAAGTATCTTTATCTCTCCATACTGAAACACAACTTAAGTTTGCAAACTGAAACTTAACTTTATTCCTTAGTTGAGGGTTTTTAATCTTAGAGGGGGCACTTTTACCTATAATTGCTGAAGTTGTAATGTTGGGGAAAAAGCTCCACAGAGGTGATGCTATCCCCAGTCAGAGCCTTATTTGGGCATTGGCTGAAGCGACTACAACCACTTTTGATCCACACACACACTCTCACGGGTCAGATGAGGTCATGTGCGGTGTGTGTTTTTCTCGCAGGGCTCTTGAGAGTGCCAGCTGTTATTGTGCAGAGTTTGTGCAGAGTCAGGTTAGCGTTACGAGGCCGTGGAGACTTTATTCCTTTCTGCTCGCCTCAACGCGCACTTCGGTTAGTCCTAGTGTTTGGGTCAAACATAAAACAGCTGAGATTTGGGGCTTACTGAAATATAATGATGCAATTCAAGCAAGAATATTGCGCATTACCTGGCTGTAAAATATTTAAAAGCCACAGTTTATGTGCTATGGGTGTAAATTAAATTGGTCTGTTGGATAATATACACTCAAACTGGCAAAGGATTCAGCCGTAAAATGCCTTTAAAGGGAAAAGTTGTGCACATTAAGTCAAAAGAGGTACTATATTAAGCTTCCCAAGACAGAAACAAATGTGCTTAATGATGAGATAAAAAATGCCAATTTTTGAACAAAGTCTCTGGAGTTGACAATACAATGAATCACATTTTTCCATTAGGCGTGTGATCATTGGCTCACAGGCTAAAGTTTTTACAGAAAATGATTTCAAACAGTACAAAAAAGTCACAATCTGAGACATCCATATCACACAATTCAGCGAAAAAGCAACAATATTCAAGTTCTACCACAATGAATCAATGTAGAAAAGGCATTAAGCAAAGTGGACAAAAAATAAATAAAAGACTGGAACTTGGTAAATGACAATAAGCCACAAATATCCCAGCTCATCCTTGTCTTACAGAAGGTTAGGAAGCTTGGTAAGGTACCAGTGTTAAGTATAGATGCACAGAACTATAAACAAAGTCTTTTCAGTGACTTTTTAAGGAGCCAGTACTAATTTGGCAGCATCAGATAAGGTTAAATGAATAAAAAGTACAAGAAGAATGCAGCAGAGAAGTGTTTATTTGCCTCAGTGTAGTCAGTTTACGTATGTGTGTTTTCTGTTTTGAGAGTTATGGGAGTAAAGAAGAACTCTGGGGCCCAGCTGTAGCTCCTGCCTGAACTACTGCTCTACACAACCAAGCCAAAATAAACATCTTTCTCAAAGTCTCTTCTGCTGACAGGACATGAACGAGTGTATCTGCGGTTATATGTATGTGTGTGCCTGCAAAACCTTCAGAATTATATCTGTATTCTCCACTGTTACAACTAAATCAGACGCCCCCAGCAGATCCTTAAAAGCAAGTCTGTGACCACACCTCAGTGTTAATGCTACTTTACGTATCTACAGAGTAGCCTTGAACAAAATGAATAAAACTGTCTCAAGCTGCTCCAAACAAATATATATTGTTAAACATTCATCTGCTCAAACTAGCTCAGTTGTTGCTAACATCTGGCTAGTGTTGAAAGCAACACTTTCAGCTACAATAGTGAAGTACTCTGATTGCAACTGCAGTGCTTCAAAACTCTCAAGCAAATGTTGAAGGTGTGTAGATAGTTTAGCTGATTTTGAATTTGTTTCAAAAGTAGTTGTCCTTCCTTAATTTTTTTTCTTTGTTTTTTTTTTTTTTTGGACCGCAATCTTAGAAAGGCGTCACTTAAATGTATATAGTATAAAAAACTGCTATAAATACCTATTTTGCTCATGTAGTATAGGTTACATAAAGAAAGCAACACAAAGGTTAATGGGACACAAGTTTCCAAATGCTCAGCAACCAAAAGCCCCAAATTACATTTACAGACAGAGGACAATGTGTTCAGTCTCAAAGCCATAGAAATGAATGGACTCATTAAACTTTCATTATGTTTTGGAATACCTTTTTCATTTTTGGGTTAACCTCTGTGTGACATTTTAACTCACTGTTGTTCTGTGCAAGCAACCTATTTACTTTCCAACTTTCTTCCTCACTTTCTCTGATTTTATATTGAACCTAAAACTGTGCATTGTTGAGACAATACAGTTTGTTCAGAATAATCCATTTTACTGTTGAGAGAAATCCATAGGGAAAAGGTTTTAAGATACCAACTCATCTTTTTGACATTTTTATTTGGCTCTGAGCCTGACACAGATGAAGAAATGGAAAGAAGTGTAAAATGTAAAACTATTCATACGGAATTATTGTGAACGTCTATAAATCAGATTGTGCTACTTCAAAGTGGGCCAAAGACATATGTACGGAAGCAGGGTGCCTCAGGAGGAAAGTGCACAGCCGCTCGGCGAGGGGAAGGATGTTGTCAACAAAGAGGGTCTGGCAGAACAAGCTGTATAAATACCACCTGAGAAAGGACCACCATACAAGTCAATACACCCAGTACCAGCCAGATTCTCAGGCCAGGTTTGAAAAAAGACATCATCCAAAAGGTCAAAAAGTAGCAAGCAACATTAGCCACACGTTTGACAAAGTAACAAACGTAACATTCTGGAAAAAAAAAGAACTTCAAAGGAGCCATTTTGGGAGCTGCCTTTTTTGAAGAAAGTGCCCCAAGCAAAGTCATCCATCAGTCTACAACACTTGGCATTCAGCGTGTTTTATGTTCACATTTAGGCTGAGTATAATTAACTAAACTGAACTTGTCAAAACACTGATACGTCAGGAGTTTGGTACAGCACCGAAGACTGATCAAAATGCTACAGCCTTTCTTTTCACAAACAAACCGTGGGGACTTCCTCCTGAGGGACGGGCTGTAAATGGAGCCTGACAGTGGAGGCTGTGCGGAGTGTGTGTGATCTACTGGGAGACGAACGGCTGGTTCCAGGCCATTTGCTGCAGTGTTTTTGCAAAGAAGCGAGTCTGTCCCTGGGGCTGTGTGAAGAGGACGCTGGAGCTCGGTCTGATGGCTGTAGCAATCACAGACATGCACAGACTGATAGCCATATATATATATAAATATACATTTGTACAAGATATTAAAGGTGACTGTGTAAAGTTTTTCTTGTGTACAGATGAATGTAATATGGTCAATGGCATGCAATGCATTTTAACAGTGTTTTTTTTACGCTAAGACAGACTGATGGAGGGACGTTATCATATAACACATTAGTCAAGCCATGTTTTCATTGCTTCAAATTAAACTCCGGTAGAGGGAGCCAATACTTCCTGATCACACAACAACCTTGTTTAAACAAATTTTTTGAACATAAAATCTTGCAAGAAGGCTGCAGATACTTATGAATGAACTAAATAGATTTGCTTCTTAAATTATAAAGCAAACTCATCATAAGAAAGTTTTTTCTACTGGGGTTTTATTGACAACAGTATGTCCATGCAGAGCTACCGTAGGTGCTTAAAGTCTGTAGAAAGGAGATGTGTAGGAGGTGGGTTTGACCTCTGGAAAGATCTCTAACACATGCTGCCAAGGCTGCACTTTGCAATTTAAGACAAGCATTACATGCAAAAAAAATAAATTCTAGTTTTTAATATTTGAATTAAAAAAAATCTAATCATAATTTGAGTCAAATATTTGAAATTGTTTGATTAAAATGTTAAACTGTGAAACTGTTTGTGATGAAACAGTCCTAATATAGATTAATGCCAATGAAGGCTCCAGCCCAAATTAAACACTGTCATTAAAAGCCAGACAGAAAAATGTCTTAAAATAGCACCTAGGTGTATTTTGAAATAATGAAGCGTGTTAACACTTATTCTTAATAACCACTCACTTGTAAAACACAATTACAAAACACACACTTAGACACACTACTTCCAGCATTTTAAAAAGAAACATGGGTTACATGTTTCCGGTTACAATATTAAAGTTGCACCTCAACATTGTATTTCTAGCCACAGACAGACATCCTCCGTTCCCTTCCCCAACATAAACGGGGTCAAGCTTGAACACACTCCAACCACCAATGAAAGAGGATCCCCCCAAAATGACCACTTTGCCGGAGCCTGGAGCGGTCAGTGACTTCATGTCTGCAGCAACTATTTACTCACATTTAACTCCCACCGCAGCCACGAAGCCCATCTTTAAAGCCTCTTTCTGCACATTTTCTCCAACCGTCCAGCACTACAACACCAACTCCACATCCTCTCCTTGTCTTTACACCCCCCCTACATTTCCTCAGCGTTACCGACTAAACCTATACCACCCGAACCGTGTGTTGTGTTATCAGTGACAGATAACAGAGGTCATGCAGAGATTGGAGCTGATCGACTCGTCTCTTTTAAAACAATACATGGACTATTATGTGAGCAACTTTCAAAGCTTACAATATGTGCTAAAGAGTCATAGTCATAGAAATTAAACCAATATAAACAGCCTTTTCTTGTCAAACCTAATCCTTACAATCACATCCTAAATTTCCAGGAGCAGCAGCAGCATTAAACTATGGTAAAAGAGTCTGTTCCTGGTCAGTTTCAGAGGCTCCGTGTCACGGTGCTGATTGATCCAGAGGCGCCTGAACAGTGTGGCTTATGTCTCCGCTCTGCTGTGGTTAATGGATTACAATCCTCGGGGCTGAGGAAAAAGCCACCATTTTCCTTATTTCCACACAATACAGCACTTTATGTTTTACTTCATCAAACAACACGACAGACAAAAGTAAAACTGATAAATGAGAACACAGCTCCCTCTCGTGGCAGCACTTATAAGACCAGACGTGTTGAGACTTACCACAGGTGTAGATGACACTGAGGAACTTCCTGGTGCCTGGGTAGCACGGCTCTCCGAAGTCTTTCGTGGAGGCTTGGACCAGACAGCGCTGCTTTCCCTGACAGCGGGAGGTGAGCACCTGCAGAGCCACAGCTGACTGGCAGTCTGACGAGAGAAGACGTGTGATGAAGTTTAATCAAGCTTTTCTGTTGTGACAAATTCAAAAGGAGCCATAAACTCCAAAGGTGGATTGTTAAGATAAGATATAGACACTTCTCGGATGTTGAGTAGAGAATAGCTTTCTGTCTAGCATCTGCGTTAGTCATGGGACATTTTAAGACTCTTATAGTATGATAACTTTGTGGAAACTGAGATAAAGGAGAGACCTGTTCATAAATATTTACAAAAAATGTGTACAAAATGTGTTAAAGAGATAAGGACATGGACCAACCTAAAAAAAAAAAACACGTTCATCTCAAAACTGACAACAAAGAAAAACTGACCAGAGATTAGTTTAGGTGTGGTGTTTTTATTGTGCCTATTGGGAAACTGCTTTTTGGAAGTTAAGAGATAAGTTAGTTAGAGCTGCTGTACTCTAAGTGTCCACTAGGAAAATAAAAACACCCATTTATTATTTTGTTAAGTCAAACAGAAGCTGCAATATTCACTTCATTATTTAAAAATAAACACAGTTTTGGTTATTTGTGACATTGTTTGAAACATCTCACACAGACAAATTATTAAATTTACCCTCTTAATATGTTTTTTTAAAGATATTTTAACCAGGTACTTCGAAAGCCCACTCTCTGTTTATCAGTTTATCTGTTTAACAGTTGTCTAATCATAACACCTGGACGAACACTGACACAAAAGGATGAGAAATCAATCCAGTTTAATCTCTTACAGTATGTTTACACTTTAGATGAGCGTTTGATGGACAAGCAGCACTTCAGACAGAACGGACGACCTGAGTCACACGCTCTCTTCATGAAGCAGACCCACACAGACCCACTCCTCATCGGGGCCTCACATTGTCAGTGGGACCCCTGATCCGACATGTGTGTGTGTGTAAAAGTGAACGGAAGCCAAAGACAAAGTAACGGATGGGACACTCATACATCATCACGAAGAACCTGCCAGCTCCTCAGACCCTCTCCTGGTCCTGCTTCCTGTCTCAGATTTATTATGTGAAAATTACATAACCTGTTTAAGCTGTTATAGGATAGAGACTATTACCTGCAGATACTACAGCCGAAGGTGTAATTGAGTTATATGAACCTCCAGCGAGCTCTTGTGGGACCACGACCAGGACCCCACAGCCCTCCTGTAACCTCTAAACACAAGGAGGACAGAGCCTCTGAAAGTGGACACTGAGTCCTCACACTGTCTGGCTCCGGTGGGCCCCTGAGAGAGATCAGAAAGGTAAGAGAAGGACATGCTGCTTAAGGTTTGGTTCACACTTCAACATACCGCAATGATTTATAGCCAGGGTCAAAGGTTAAATGCTCCAGTCAGGAAATGAACGAGGGCAATCTAGTGGGCATGAAAAACATCAACATTGGGAATTCTTTAGATAGTGTAGACTCCTGCTTTAAAGAATTTCAAAAGTTTGCGTCTAAAGAGAGAACGCTTTGGTGGCTCGCTCTGGTCACGAGTTTATAAGTCTAATTGTGGAGATCTTCTTAAATCAAAGTTAGAGATACAGAGAGAGCGGACTGACTAACTGGGAAGCAGTGATGCAGAAGGCTGTGGGAACCAGGAGTGTAACTGGATAACAAGTCGCACACCTGGAGTGTTACCTGCTGCACAAAACAACACATGCAAGAGTCATCGATCCTCGTTAATCAACTAACTCAAAGTCAATGTCCTGTATCTTAACGTTTTCTCTTCATTGTACCAAGGTCATCATTCTAAGTGACAACTGGGTCATAACAGACTCTATCTGGTTGCGTAATTAAATTGGACTCAACGCTAGAATTTCTGACTGCACAGATGCAGATAAAAAAAGTCTCGAAAAATATCAACATTATTTTACAATTACATTTGTATCTTGTCCAGTCTTTTTGTGCATCTGTAAAATATTGCTCTGTTAACCAAAAATGAGCCTGCCACTACCAATGCATTAAAAACTGTATTAAAAACAACTGTATATGTTACATAGAAAAATACCTCTATGGATAACATAACATTAACAGGGCATTCACTGAAAAACAAAACAACCTGACTAAGATAAGGGCCAAACAAAAAATGTATTAAGTCTAAAGATACGTAAACTGTATTACTTCTTCAAAATTCATTGTCATCTTTTTCAGTGACCTCTTGGTTTTCTTATGCACGTCATTTTCCTCAGAGCTACTTTAAAGCCAGGACAGCACGCTGAAAACTTTGCCCACTGACAGACAGGCCCCACATTAGCCAAAGCTTTGATTTTTTTTTCTCAGTGATTAGCTGAGCAGGGGGGCCCCCAATGAAGCAGGTCCGGGACAGATAGAGACTTCAAGAGCCACACATTCATCCCTTGCCGCTCAAATATGTTCATGCGTACACCAACTCCATGTACATTCCTCAGGGCCTGGCCCCCTCATGGCTCTCATTAGGCCCTCATGACACAGCATTCAACAATCCTCTCCCTATTTCTATCGCACACACAGAAGGGGAAAGGATGAATAACCCTGTTACCTCCAACCACGTCCAAAACCCCACCCTCTGAAACGGCAACAAGAGCACGCCTGTGGTTCAGGAGAGAAGGTCTACAGTCAAAAGAAGCAGTGGCCGAGAAAAGGAGGAGCTTTCCGGTCAAACACACTCGTAATCTTACACACTCAGGTCACATACAGGGAACTTAAAAACCTACTTAAAGCTAGATGTTTTTCTCTCTACAAATCTCACGGTACCAGCAGCACCACAAGGTCTTTTTGGCTCATTTTCATACATCACTCAAAAACTTTACTTCAGTGATTGTAACTTTATGCTTGCTTAAACAGGCATGTACGATAGGAGCCTTTCCAAAGAATCTACTGCTTCTCCACTCCTCCATCATTTTTGCACATTTCACTTATATAACCAAATGCCACAGCCAAGGCTGCTGGGAAGCTTTTCTCTGTAAATCCAGAGTAGGTAGGGCAATATATCATGAGATCTCGGCTGTGTCCATGGCACCTGTGAAGCATAAACACACAAAATTCCCAGGACATTCTCACAGTAACATGACAATCTTCCACGTTATCCACCCACTCACATCTTTCCCGGAATCTCCAATACAATGGATGGGCAAACATGTCAAAAGCACTTCTTCTCTTGTCCAAGTGTGACTCACCCGTGATACATAACATTTGATATGGCTGCTTGGGTTAATGTTCTGAGATTAAACGGCAATGTAAGTGTACTTTGAAAAGCCTGAATGGGGTAAAATGACATGCAATAGCCAAGTTTCTGTATTACATTACTTAGGTTGTATCAAAAATTAGACGAAACCTATCATATCCACTCATTATTAAGGGAATACATGTAATTGTAACACTATATTAATGGTACAACAGTGTCAGACACAAACTCAAACAGAAAATGTGCTTCAACCGTGTTTGTCGGGTGGATATCTGGTCATTTATTGCTCCGGTGATAGTTGTGAACACATCCATGCTTGTATGTTATCACTGACAACATGTGACCTCAGATATTCAAACACCATGTGCGAATTCCAGTCGGTGGTAAACTTTTGACCTAAACGTGATGAGGGTCTAAGGCAAATAGAGTGGGAAAGAAGAAATTGATGGATGGCATTTATGAACAACACTCACTGGCTTTGTTTAGTTTTGATTTAGCCCTATTTTTTGTGGTATTAGGTACTCCAGATAATCCAGAGTTGTTTCTTTGTATATTTGAATTCGTCGCTTCTGTAATAAACCCAAACTCATTAAACTGGGTATAATTTTGCTAAACTCTCCTTTACCTAAGACTAACACTTAGAATAAAAATGATCAAGGTTTAAATTAAACCTAATATATCAACATCAAGTGACATTTTAAAATACATAAATAAGTAAGGTGTTAAACTGAATTATTCTAAAACACTTTAAACAGTAATTTTACATTTAAGACCCACCACAGACTACAGCAATTCATCAACAGTCCTTGTACTAAAATATTTCAACATTGCTTTACACACAAGACTGTACATTTGATCTTATCTTTCACGCCATCCCATAACTTTATTATCTCTGAACGCATCAAAGTAAGTGAGACTCCCAGATAGAGTTACATTGAAGCAGTTTGCAGCCTTACAACAAAAAAACATCTAAGAGCTGAGTGTTAAATTGGAACTACAGCTGTGCGTTACTGCGACTGCTGTGAGGCCTTGTAAAAAAGTTGCAGTGTTAATATGAGAAGCGTCTCGTGGCGGGTTCTTGAAGCGCATTCTCAAAAGTGAAAGCGCATCAGTCTTTAAAGGAAAGCCAACCTGAGACTCTGCATGCCAAGCACAGGGGCTATTTAGACGTCAAGAGGTGTGTGATGATGGTAATGGGGCAGATGAGAGAGGAGGGTTGAGACTGGCCCCTTCTCTTTGATTATCCTCCATCGCCGCCAAGACCTGTCGAAGTCCACCACTCCCACCAAACCCCAACACAACATCAAAGAGGTCCTGCTTTTGTTGGGAAGTCTGTCCAAGCACTTGTTTTTATTCATCACGACTTGTTCAAGGCTTTGATTTCAACCAAACACAGAGCGGCTTTCTGCTGATCTCAAAGGTTGGACATATTCTACTTTCACAGCTTAAAAAAAGAAAGCCAGCATCTCCAGTAATGTTCGTCATGGTCTATTTAGGATCGTATGTAAGTTGAAGAATGTGCTTGTATAGAACAGTTGTAGACCACTTCCACAGCAAAATGTCAACGCTGTCTTTTGAAAACATTACAACACCTCAGTTCAACGGTACGGTCGGAACCCGAAAGAAAACACAGCTGATGTATTTAAAATTTCAGATAGAGCAGTCATCATTAGTAAAAGTCAGAAGTAGTGCCTTAGAGGAACATGTGGGCTTCAGCTGGAGGTGGTCCTGTTTAGTTTTGTGCCATTTATAGCAGCACATAATGACTAAACTCAGTATGGATGTATGTAGCTCAGCAGTATTCAGAAATATGTTGTTTATGAAGTGAGAACGCTGTCTTTATGTAATTAAACAGCCAAAACACAAAATCAAGTCATGACTGACACCACAGAGCATTCAGGGCAATCCAAGAGTTCATAAACCCACTAATATCATGGTTAATACATGTATTTAAATGTATTCAGGGGAATATGGGGCTATGTCTAGGCTAACATTTTAAAATCTTATTATCAATTAAAACTTTCTGGTTTCTACAGCTTCTAAAGCTAGAGGGATATTTCAGGGACTGCAAATACACATTTTGTTGCACACTCATTCACCCAGGACTAGTCATCCAGACCATGGTATACGTTCTGTTATGTTTGATATTGTGGGCCAATCTTTGAGGACTGCACCTTCTCTATGATAATGTGATGGTTTCATACCTAGCATTAGCACTGTAAGCTTGTGTTTGGCTCACAGAAACACATGTTGATACCAAGTCTGTGATCCCTCTCTGCACCACTTCAGCTGCACAGGTGCAACCAGCTGTACGAGTTCAGGTGCCCTGCTCGCACCTCGGGCTGTGAAAAAGCTCCCAAGCTGCCAAGTGGTTTAGGAGATTACCTTCCTGCACTGAAAGCCATATTTATAGAGCCTTCAAATCAGGGCAAAAACAAAGTTGAAGCATAATGCAGCTCACAAATACATTTATGTCACATGTGAGACTTTTCCAGACAGTGCTTTGAGAGGAGGGAAAGGCATTTAAAGTTAATTAATGGTGTGCGTCTGAGCTGTCACTCAAGACACCCGGACTTCCTGCTCCCGGTGACATGGGAGCCACATCAAAGAGCGGGCTGACAGGGGAAATCCCACCAGGGCACAGTTAGAGTCAACAGGGAGTGTTTAACGGTTGTGCAAGTGCAAAATACAGAAGAAATCATGTTGAATGATTATGAGTGAACAAGAACAACGCAGCGATGATTGGATGTAGCATTTATTTGAACACGTCTTGAGCTAACATGAGATTTGAAAGTAAACACAGCTTGTCCTCTTTAGTAATCTGCTCTTTGTCCGACTGTAACAGTAGAGTCCATTTCCCATTGGTGCCACTGTATATAATTCTTAGTTTGAAACCGGATCTTACCTACAGTATAGAAGCTGGTGCAAATTTCCAGTCCACCTAAGGTATGTCAAAAGGAGGGCTC
This sequence comes from Neodontobutis hainanensis, assembly GCA_024349245.1. Lineage (NCBI taxonomy): Eukaryota > Metazoa > Chordata > Actinopteri > Gobiiformes > Odontobutidae > Neodontobutis > Neodontobutis hainanensis. The sequence goes on from JALDNG010000058.1 coordinate 343,628, forward strand.
CTTCAAAGTGTCCCCTCAGTGCTTTTCCAACAACACGCTTTATTTCAGATCTCTTATTTCTACAGACTGACGCCTGTCTCAGACTTTTGACCTCTATCTGACACCTTTGTCACCTGATAAAGACAGCGAGGAGACATTTATGCAAACACACAACATGGAAAACAGACTTCAGGGCAAGTCTATGTTGAATTGTTTCAATTGAAAATCATGACAAATGGTATCTGCGCACTCACACTGACATATACCCGCACTATTGAAAGCACACCTTATTGACAAACCGCAGCCCTGTGTTCCTCAATGCATTAATGAGACAAAAGAGCCTGGAGTAAAGCCACATTAATAGGCTGCCCGGCAGAGAGGCCACCGCAGAGGCGATGGTTATACAAATACTTGTCATAGATCCAAGCTCGGAGTCATTAACATTCCCCTAAACAAGGGCGAGGGTACAGCTGGATATCCTGCGCACTCACACAAGCACATACATACACACACACTTCAAGAGGGAACCCAATACTGTCCCTTTTCTACGGGCCAAACTCCGCTCTTTGGATGACAGAGACATTCGATCTACATTCCACCCCACTTCCCCTGGCAATGTGTGTGCCGACCTGCCTCTGTGTGCGCTTCTATATTCCAACACCCAAAGTAAATAAGCTATTTTTCTTTTAAATTGGCAAAAACAACTTCTTAAAGTCACTGTCAAGATGTTTCAAAGAAAGGGTCGTCAAGGAAGAAGGAAGGGTGTAGCAGGCGTTGTTTCCTTTAGATGGTTAAGGCCAAAGGAGATGTTGGAAGGAAATCATAAAATGTGTCAAACCACAAAGCATCTCAAAGCAAATCACCAAAGTAATAAGGGATTTAGCTGGAGTTATGAGTCTGGCAGTGTTTGCAGTTTTCTGTGGTTAACAGGTGTGGAGTCCTGACATGTATAATTATCAATAAAAGTGCTGTAGTTGTGTAGTAGTGAAAAATAACTCTATAAAACCAACAACTACCTTATTGCTTTTGTCAGGATTCATGTCTGTTTTATATCTGTCTGATTTGGTTGTGTATTTGTCTCAGTTTTGTTCTGATGTAAGTCCTTTGTAGTTTTTGAGTCTAGTTATTGTATCTGATTTTGTTTCAAGTTGTATTTGAGTTTCTGGTTTTTATTTTGAAATGTTTTACCCCAGGTCTGTGTTTGATAATTTACTTCCTGCCTTGTGTCTTTCCCTCCTGCCCCGCCCTGATGTGCTTAACCTGACCCTTGTTGTCGATGTCTATATAAGCCGGTTTGTCTGATTGCTCAGTGCCAGGTCGCTGTGTCGTCTTCCCGATCGTGAGTTCAGTGGTCCTAGTAGTTCATGTCCCGTGTTTGCAGCCTGTCTTTTCTTGTTCTAAGTATTCCTGGATTATTTGTGCTCAGACCGTAGCCTTGGTTTAATATGTTTCCTGGATTTTGGTTTTGTTACTTTGTCAGTAAATAAACTTTTGTTTTTCTTGAATTTTCTGCCTGTGTCTGGGGTTTGTGACGGGGTCTTCCTGTTTCTGGGCCAATGGCCATGACAGCTTTACTGTATAGGAACATTAGCATGACAGGGGGACTCGTTTTAACATCATGCAAACACTGGCAGACAGGATTTGCATTGCTGTCGAGTCATTATGTAAGAGTTAACCCGCTGTCGAGTCATTATGTAGGAGTTAACCCACTACTCATCAGACTAACTACAATACCTCAAGCATTAATGTAAAGTTGCTTTTTTGCAAAGAGGGTAATATATAGAGCATGCTCACTACAATTCTGAAGTTTATGTCTTATGTTTTACTCTGACCCATTGTTTTAAATTATATTTGGCCATTTTGGATTTTTTTTTTTTAAAGAAATAAAAAGGTTTTTCTGATAAAGTTGTACAATGCTTCACAATGTTATTCTTGAACCATATGGGATTGTTTTTAATGAAATGTCCAGCCCCTGCACTGAATGTGTTTAAGTTTGTTTTTTTGTAGTTTTTTTAAATGAACTCTCTGCTTCATCTGCTCTGTTAGTGCAGTACACTTAGATAAATTAATGCACGACATATACAGCAAATAAAGAACTAAATACGTGTAACTGCATCCTCTCACCAGCCAGCTTCCCAAAAGCATTGATAGCTTACCTACTGACGGGGTCCGCCTGTGGGACAGGGGACACTCCAAGGTGCCTTGCTGTGTTCGGCCAAACATGGCGGAGTAGACTGCAATCTGCATTCCCCCTTTGCAGCTCAGCCTCATCTTCTCCTCTTCGCAGACCACCTTACTCTTATACTCGTCTGAAGGCAGAAGAGGTTTAAGCCATTTAAGGTTAAATTAGTAAACTACAATCTTGTCTTGTCAAAGTCTTGTGCGTGTTTTATAAAGAAAGGTGACACTTTATTTTACACTACACTTTATACATTATATCGACCTGTTGTGTAACTGTAATAACTTGTAACTGCTTAGTATTTACATATCTGTAGTCACATATTGTAGTGTAGCTTTAGAAATAAGGTATGTATGTACTATGTAGTTACATGTTATCACAGTGTGTACTTAATTGATTACTTAGTTATTTATCAAGTCTAGTGTAAAATAAAGTGTTTCCAAAAATCAGGTTTCAAGTTTCCTTTAGTGAGCGAGTGTTGTGGACATGTAGAGCCATGCAGGACATTCTTCACAGACATTGAGCCAAAGTGACCTGTGACGGCCAGAGCAGCTCCACTGACCAGCAAAGAAAAACACAACAGCAGGAGAGTTTGCCCCAATGTGGGTCGAGGAACGGGAGTGCAGAAGGCTAAAGCGAGTTTGATATCTTCTGGTGATAGATTCAGTCTTGTTCTTTCTCCCTTCCTCCCTCCCACTACCACCTTTTCTTTCAGAGGCACTGACACCTGCCCGTCGAACCTCACTAACGCCCGCGCAGCCTTTTTCTCTTTCCCTGAGAAGTCGTTGGTTAAGTGACAGTGAACAATAAGCTGTTGATTGGCCCGGGGTCCGGCGGAGTCAGAAAAAGTAGACAGAGGGATCAGTGGATTAATGCCCACTTCGGGTCACTCTTGTGTGAACTGCTGCACAGTTGAGTGCGTCTCAGCTCACTGCGGCTAAGAGGCTTGAATGAGAGGGACTTGAGCCTGGGTGGGATTACTGCACCGTTGTGGCTCCCTCTGGAGTGATACTCTTAACTTCCTGACTCCACAGAGAGAGAAAAAGACTGGATAAGACTGGATAAAAGAAGAGGCATGCACATTATTTTCCTTTTATCACAGCGGGAAACACAGCAAAGAGGATAGACTCACTCACACAATGGAAAGATGTTAAGTTTTCTCAAAAAACCTTTGTGAAAACAGTAAAAAAAAAAAAAAATCAAGAACTTGAGTTTGAAAAGCAAATGAACAGGTATTAATCAAAGACAGTGAATACACGTCAATGCACTACACTTAAGTCCCATGTTTCTAATGTCATAATAAGCACTAAAGTAAATCCTCCCTGTGTGTAAGTACAGACTGACCCCAGACAGAGCATACAGATGATATGAACCAATGAGGGACTTACTAGGTCTGCATTTGTACCACACAATGAGGTATTTACTTCTCCCTGGACACTGGTCCGTCCCGAACACGCGGCTGTTGACAAGGACCTGACAGCTCCTTCTGTCCTGGCACTCGTCCAGCATTTTCTGAAGAGACAAGAGTGACAGAGAGTCAGAGAAGACCAAAAAGAGGTTTAGAAAGAGAACAATAAGAAAACGGTGGTGAGAGCCGTAGCAGGCAAACCTAAAACCACTTCAAACAGGCGTCTTATGGCCAAAGGAACATGAAGCAGGGGGAATATAAGAGAATGTGGAAAGAAATCTCTGGAAAGCTTGTCCTGCTTCTACTGTTTCATCGTCTGTTAGTGCGGTAACCCAGGTGAGCACATACCAGCTAAAGCCACACTAATATGTTTCATTTTAAAATTTTCACACACTTTTTCGTCAACACTACACTTGATGTTTATGTTTATATATTTTCTGGCTTGTAACAGTAAGTTTTATTTACAGCTAAAACAATATCTCAGCACTAACCCTTCATTAGGCAAATCCTGCCTTTTAACAGACACCAATGTGGAAACAAGACGTCAGGTGATATGAGTTTTATCTTCACTGGAAGCATCAGTGTGGACGTGTGGCTTTAAATGGAAAGAAAAATAAAGAAAAATGGACTTACGTGTAGCCCAAGTCAATGTCCCTATTGTAGTATGTAAATTATTATTTGTCTAATCATAAATACTGAAATTATTTTGTGTTTTACATGGTGCATCTCAAGTTTTTGTTATCTATCTTTTCATATAAAAGTTGAATGGTTATAAAAATGAATTGAAATTGAAATAATGCACCTGAATGATTAGGGTTAAGTTACTGTACTAATGACTTTGGTAACAAGTCCAGGTCATTGTTTTGTTGATGACAATAAATAACAATCAGATGTAAACTAATCCTGGGACGATAAATGTTTTCAAGGTAAATTGTGATTTTAAGACGCTAATTCTGAGATATTCAATTACTGTAATATTCTTCTAGAACTCTTCAACTCGTCAAAATATTCACTGAAACTGTCTCAAAGTCCTTTCTAACATCACAACAACAACAATTGAAATTGAAAAAAAAAAAAAAAAGCCAGTGTAATGAGTATAAAAGGATGCCATGACCCTTGATTAAAATGAAAGAATTAAAAATATAACCACGATACCAGAATACATTCTGTCAAAATCTCATACCGTCCCATGCCTACATGTAACAGACTGTATATATGGGTAAATATATATATATATAATATTAATTAATATTATAACCACTTTGCTTATTGAGTTGGTGACCCAATTTTATTTTTCGGGATTTCTTTTATGACTCAAGCAATTTATGTGCATTTTTCAACTTCGAATTACTGTCTGCTAAATGTTGACGGTAATTTAGGTGGCTCACTTGGTTGAGTGCATACAACACACTCTGTCTACTGTCTACTAGCAATTACACTCACAAAGGCCAAAATTTGACTGTAATTTAGCATGTTTTTATTTAGAGCTGTGTAATGTGAAAAGTAATATGAAAAGGTAATAAAAAAGATGTTCTATCTGTAGACAGGGTTGTACTGGAATCAGCCCTGGGGTCATGAACAGGTCCAGTGTTGTTGTTCTGTAGGTGGTGCAGCAGTCTGTTCTCCTCTCACATCCACACAATGCACTCTCTGTGTCTGTTCTGTCTATCATGGAAACAGAGGGCGCTCGACACTCCAAGGCACAGAACTAAGAATAAACCCAACGACAAAATGAATGCTTGTGTTTGTTTATTCTGCAAAAGTGTATCTTCTGCTTCAGCTGCATCCTAATTTAGAAAAAGGATGCCCAGGCAAAGACCCCATGAAATCTCTTTGTGTCATGGGAACACAGAAGATGGGTTTCTCTTCATGAAGTGTAATTTACCAGAAAACATCATCACAAAGCATTGCATAATCATTATTTTTCCAAACTGTAGGCTCTTCCAAGTAAAAGATTTTTAACAGGGCATGTCTGAAAATAAAGTTAACACAAGAATGATGGGTTAACCACCTGTAGTGCAGTGGACATTGAGCAGTAACGGTCATCCTCCTGATGGTTGTAATATCCCAGCAGGGCCTGGTAGGACTGGGGGCACTGATGGGGGTCAGAGGCCCCCTTTCTTCCATAAAACGCTGCCTGGACAGTGATGGTGGTGCGGGGCGGGCAGCTCACAGACAGGAGGCTTCCGTCACAGGCCTTTTCAGTGTAGTTCCTCAAAACTTTGGACAGATAACCTAGGAAACAGGAAACATTTACGTCAGTCATTTGCATTTAAGCTGTCTTAGATCAGCTAAAGCTCTACTAAATCTAAAAGTGTGCAGTTTATTTTAAAAAGCTACAACTCTACAGCAGTTTTGTTGATGGGTATATGTAGATATTTCATGGAGGAGACATAAACATTGAATGGTTTAGCCTGCTGCAGCTTATTCCAGGATTGTTTTGTTCATTTTGTTGAGTGTTTCCATGGACATTTGGTAGTATTTCTTATAAACAAGCCCTAACAGATGGCTGCTTATGTTTTAGATCTGCCTTTAGGCCCAGGATATTGAAAGGCAACACAAGATACAGCTTTGTTAGTGTCAACCAGAGTGTTTGGCTAAAGAACAGATAATTTTTAATATTAAGTTTCATAAGACTTGCAACAGGAATCCTCAAAAAAACTTTGCTGGTAACTATTTGTGTGCCATGTTATCTTTTCTGAGCATGTTCTGATTTTGTTGTCTGTATAGACCCTTTATAACTCTTTAGAACCCTTAGCAAAGTCATTGTTATGGATTTAAATCTTTTGAACAGTCTGTATGCTAATCTCACAAAGCAGATCTCAGTTTAATAGTCTTTGTTGAGGTTGGACAGGGCCTAAAACGCTCCTGTTTCTTCATGTGGTATTTTTTGCTGTTCTGTAGAAATGCAACATTACATTAACTCCAAATTCTGTGACTTATAGCTTGAAGCCTTTCACTGGTGTAGCCTAAATGCTGCAATATAGAACAGCTGAATATTGAGCCACATGAATTACCAGATGATACAATTCACTGTTTCAATAAAAATAATGATAATACCGCAATTCTGCAGACATTAATTTACAATAAATCATAATTTCATGACAAATATAGAGGAAAGCTTGTCCTAGATTGAGAAAGAAGTGGATTTTGTTCATTAACTCTTCACATTGTAGTGCCATTTTAATGTAATTTTAGCCAAATTAACCAGTTAAATGGTTGCAACACAAACACTGATTGGATTTTAATATAACTTATGAGGCTGCAAATTAAACTAGACGCTTCAGCTAACTCAGGGATTTTGAGTCTTTGAGAGCTGCCAGTCACTCTGTCACTCACTCAAAACCGAAACTATCACAAAGCCACTATTAACATTCCTGACTGAGGGCAGGACAGCACAGATAAAAAGCACAGGTGCCCATTAGCTGCTGTTCATACAAGACTAACATCATGTCTTTTTGTTGCAAAATTTTCACGTTACATTTGAAATCTCTGAAAACGTGAGCTTCAGCTACTCCGTTAAGTGCTCTGCAAACACATTTACAAAGAGTCAACACACAAACTCACTGGAGAAGTGGACACAGTGTGCTCCAATTACACTCATTTAGTCAGTGTTTGATAGGGAAAAAGGAAACAACAACGACACACACAGACACGTCCCGACGCAAAACACACACTTTGTACTTTATCACCATGGCCACAGTTAAAAGGAGGAAGGAAAACAAAGAGACACTCAGGGCCTTGAAAGGTCAGCTTCTTTCTAAATAAAGCAGGTTATTGACCCAGTGCTCACAGAAACAGATTCCCACCTGTGGAAAACTGGAGCACGTGCACACACAAGGCGAGTTAAAAGGATACTTCCAGTTCACTAAGAGATTATTTGCAAGCCACAAATTCTAATGTAAGGAATGTGAAGTATGAGTAACCACCACCGTATTTACAGCCAAACAGAATATTTGTGCTGATGGAGAGTTTTTGGGATATATCTTTTTTTATGTATATTTAATTTTGGTCAAAATACATTTATTAAATAAAATAACAAAAACACAAAATCAAATCAAAGTCTCCAATCAACCAAAAAGGGCAAAGGCTGAAGTTAAAACAAATGTCTTCTTTTCTCAACATTTAGTCAAAACACATGACAAAAAAATGCATAAAACCACAAAGAATTACATCAAAGGCATTTGGTACTTTTAATAAACACTTATATTATTTTCAATTAGAGTAAAATAAGAGTGTTAAATAGAGAAAGGGGAAACTGTTACACAAAGTTACACAAATGAAAGAACTGAGTCTGCTTTCAGAAGTCGACTTTAAGGTGCTATATTGAGGCGATGTAAATGTTGAATGCTGTAAACTTTTAACATTATAGATAATACTCATAATGTTTTTATGATTAGGAATAGAGGAACAGTCACTTGTGTTGCAGAACAAAGTTTATAATAGGGGTGTATCAGAGAAGTACAAACAAGTATGAGTACCGGCAGATTCAATACCTGCTTATAATAGTATTGATATCTGTACAAATCATACTTTTATGTCCTCAATTGTGATTTAAAAGATAGATTTTTTTTATTAGTGCTCAGAGAAACACATTACTGGGCTGAGGTTTTTGTGTAATTGCATTACAGCAAAATCAAAGTGTTTTGGTGCTAATAGTGCTTTCTTGATTAGGACCATAAAAGTTTTGCATTTTTTTTATCCATAATGGTGTCACTTTTTGAGAACACAATAAATTAAAGTAATTCTAATTTGTTCTTTTTTATTACCAGCCCTCACTTGTTTCTCACTACATAATCTCCCTCTTGCACATGTCGGCCACATTCCTCTGAGTGTGAGAAGGAATAACTTGGCATTCCCCTTTAGCAGCGGGACCACACACACACACACACACACACACACAAAAGCACACGGGACGTCAACACAAACAACGTGGTACAAGGAACGAGCCCCGCCGCTCCTTCTCAAAGCGTCGCTGTAACACTATCATTTTATTTGGGCTGGTACTTGGAGACATGCCAGCGTCATGAGAGACCATGGGTTCACACGGCCCTCCGGCGAGCGCAGCCCCGGGTACAGCACTGGAAACCATGGCGACGGCTGAGGTTATGAAGAGGGTGAAACGGAGAGCACTGAAGGTGGATAATTGAAGAAGCGACGGAGAGCGGGTTGCTGTGTAATAGGCAAACACTGTAACACATTTCAAGGCGGTGTAACTCGTAAACACGTTCTTCTGCTGCCTCGAAAAATGGGGAATAAATGAACTTGAAGAAAGATTTGTATTTCAAGTTGTCAAACACCGTTAACACCGTTTAGTTTAATTGTTACCACGTTAAGTTTTTTTTTTTTTTTTTAAATATCGCAGTTATTACACTACTGTCTAGGAAACTTAGGGTTCTAGATGCAAGTACACTACTGCAATCTCCCATGGGACAGTTATATCTCAATAAATGTTTCGGTTGTGACCATAAAAGTGACTTAGAAGCTGTTATTATTTTAAGGTTTTGCAGTCTATATACTGTATTTCATAACGGTTAGTAGTTAGGATAGTGAAAAAAATCTAAAAACAATAATAGAGGGAAAATGGCATCAGGCAAATCCAACCCAGGTCTCCCAAGTATACGGTGCATGCTCTAAGGTGAGGTGCCCCAAAAATGCATTTAATACAGTTCAAGTCAGGGTATTGGTCCATCTATATGGCTGTTCCATATTTATGCCATACATGCATCTTTTATTTAAAATCAATTCTACCTCCTCTTTCATCACCAGTCTCCTGTTGTTGTTTTAATCTCTACAAATTCTACATTTTAATTTGCTCAAAGGGTTCTGGTGAAGTGGATAGACAGTACGAGTGTGTTACAGGTCTATGTCATGTGACCAGGCAGTTTCAGCAAATCACAGAAGCAGCTACCACACCAAGCTTGGATAATGGTAAAAGGTCACTTCTTACGCTGTCTGTACTGTTCCCTCAACTCCTGGTTTGCCAGATCAATTTTCAGGGATTGAAAGTAGGTAAGTAAGTTAGCGAAGTTTAATAAAGTACTCCATCTTCAAATAATTGGTCCATGTTTTATTGCATTAACAAAACAAACATCTAAGTAACCAAAATAGACATATGTCAATCTAAATCTTGTCAATTGTTAAAAACATTTACAAAGACGCTCCACTGACCAGTGTGAGCATAAGAGTATCAGGAAAGGACCCAATCAGGCGACCTTTATTTGGACAAAATGTTTAATCTAATCTGAAAAAAAACACAGAATTTAACATTATACCAGAAAACCATTTTTGATCTTGAAGGATCCTTGAACTACAGCGATACGCCTTCCTCCGCCCTTCCACAAGTGGAATTGTGGGGAAAAGTAAACAGATTATCTCACACAAACCCTGGGGCTCTTTCTGAAAAATCCATTACTCTTTTGCACCATTCCTCCTCCCACATTCTCCGTTTCTCACTCCACTTGAGGATCGCCACTATTGTTCCCTCCACGATACCTGTTGACTGAGGCCTCCTTTTCAAGCTCGACAAATCAGGTGGGGTTAAAGCACCTGTGTAAACCAGTCGGCCAATGACAGGTGTCCCTCAGAGGCAGAAGGCTGAACAATAATGGAGGAACACCCAGGCGTCTCTCCTCTCTGTTCCTTTTCATGTGGGCCCAGACACCTTCCTTAACTACCTCTCTGGCCTTTCTCCTGACAAAAGCGGTGCGCTATTATGTCTGGTGGTTTGTTTATTTGGCCATTAAAAGACAAGAGGTCGCTGCGGTCATGAAGCTGTTCAAGTCGTGTACAAACAGGTTGTGTTGTCTCTGAACTGATTAAAAAGCAGGAAAGGGCCATTTAATCTTTACACAAGCAGGATGAGGCTTTGTTATGAACCTGGCTGCACCTGCACTTATTCTTTTTCATTTATTTTTTTTAATCTTATCATATGATACCACTTAGCAAGTCAGTGAGCAAGAATGTCCAGCCATTTAATTGAGGCGTTTATCCCCAAATTCCAGGCTTTAGTCATTCATCAAGTTAGAAACCAGAAGCTGCTGTGATTATTAGCACCTCATTTGCGGTCATGTGTTGACCCTAAAGTCTGTCTCGGTGATGGAAGAGCTGAGGTTTGATAAAGATAAGTGACAGGCTGTTGTGTTATGTCAACATGACACAGAAAATGGGCTGTTTCCTTCCGATCACTGATTAGACAAGAGCTAGCGCAAGTCACATTCCACTGGTTTTTGGACAATACTGTAGTAGTCAGGGATAATTTTGTAGATATTTATTCTCATTGACATATAATAGTGAGAGTTTCAATACAGCATAAGATATTTTAAGTATATGATCAAAAATATGTGGCATACCTCAGATGATTTATATATTTTTTCTTAATAGGCAGACAATAAGTTTCCAGAAAGCCCTAGACATACCCACAGGAGAGTTTTTGTCCCGAGATTTACATTAGACTCCCAAACTGCTTTAAAAAGCGTTTTTCTTGCAGTAAAAATCAATCACCTGGTAGAATGCATACCACATACTCAAGTGACGTGAGTACGAGTCCGGCAAGGGTCATATGCTAAATGTCACTTCCCTCTCTCTCAACCTCCTTCTGTCTGTTGACACTGTACGTTTCATTAAAAAAGAAAATCGGTTGCACTGGTTATTTTCTGTTTTACACCATCTCTCTGAAGCAGAAGTACCAATTTACAATATTTATTTTTACAAATGGATAATGACTGAAAGTAACAAAAAAGTTGATGTCATCTCAAATTGTTCCGTTCAGAATCAGAATGGGGTTTATTGCCATGTAAAGTGAAAACAAATACACACAGTAAGGAAAAGAATGTGCATATACACAATTTATCTACACAATAAGGTGAAAAGGGCCAGGTGCCAATATTTAAAGTGGCAAATGAGTATGTTATTAATCAATTGACATATTCTTCAAATTGTCAGTTTAGATATTTAAATGCACTGTTGAGATGGTTGTCATCAGGTTTGTTTTGCACCACATCCACTTTTATGAACTGATTTTTGTTACTCATATAATAAACCTGTAAAACTGTAAGCATGGTATATAAAAATGTATGATTGCAGATACATTTCAGTTGAGTAAAATGTAAAATATGATTCAGCGCTGCCACAAGCCATCTTTTGCTCAGGACGGACTGTGAGGAATTCTCCCTGTCGTCCACTAATCTGAGGTGTTCGGTGTCCTCTGAGAATGAGCCCAGGTATGTCTGAAATGAGCGGGGTTCGAGGGCGATGTGAGGGAAGTGAGTTTAGGTTCTGTCTGTTACTCATTCTCAGGGCTTTCCCTCGTGTTTGAAAGACGCCGCCTGCTCCCATTGGCCAGGCTTTGAGGTCGAACAAGGTGCTGCACCATGAAGTAGGCTGTTAAAACAACCCAGGCTTAGTGCTGCGAATTTATCAAGCAACTCACTTAAATGTTGCTTGTGAAGTAATGACTGCAAAGCTTCTTGGGTCTGCCGAGTTTGTACTATCATATTACAGAATATTACCAGATTAAAGCTTAGCATAATGCCACAAAATTGCCAGTTTGTGCCAGAGTTTAGGCCTAATAAAAAAGTAGGATAAAGTTAAAATGGCATCCGCTTTACATAAATCATATTTAAAAGACTAATCTGTAATGCTTTCTAATGCAAATAAGATGTTTTTTGAAAGCGGCACAATCAAAAGCAATGACACATTTAATTTTTTTTTTTTTTCTTATTAGGTATTTGGGCTTTTACAGCTTCATGACTTTATTGGTGTTATTTTAAGTAAATTATAGCTATCAAAACATCAAATGATCAGAAATGTGGAGCTGCAGGCCTGCCTCTGGAAAAGGAATTCCATTTAAGTGGTGATTACTGTGGAAAGTGGAGGGTACCCTCAAAAGTACAGGCCGCGTTCTGGCAACAATCTGGGGAAGCATGGGTCGACAATGGGGCATAAAGAGGAAACAGCAAGAGGGTAAGATCATCGTACTGGTAATGGACTTGTACATTCTGAAAATCTTTGTACTGGAACATATTGGTCAAGAGTATGTTTTCAGTAATGTATAATCTGTAAAAATACACATTTAAAGCTCTATAGAAACCAAAATATAGCCAATAGCACATTCATGTTTTTTTTGGGACATAACTTTGCCTGAAGGCTTACTATGTAAAGCAAACTCTTAATCGGATCTATTTTGAAGGAGTTTGTTAAAAGACCAACAGCATGTCCCTGCAGGGCTCCCATAGGGCTCACAGGCTGTAGGAATGAGGGTGGGAGATGTGAATGTTCCTCTCTCTAATATTGGTAGCCCCTAAATGTAACAAAAAAAAACAGCAAGAAAAACTAAAACAATCCTTTCATCTTTAAAACTATCTGAAATCACAATCTGTCTTTCTTAAAGATTTTAAGGACATTTGATTTTAAAAGACTGTCAAAGACCACAGCTGATTTACTGGAAGCAAAATTACTATTTAGAAGTAACCAAGAATGTAACTCATTCAGATTCACATTTTTTACACCGCTGAGAGGAACTCCTTGCCCTGTTACAAGTACTCCCAAGCTTTTTGTTACTTGTGTAAGTCTAGACTCAGAGACACATGTTGGTCTTGACTTGGTCTCAATTGTTAAAGCATGCTTTTAAATAACAATGATTCAAGAAATGTCTTAAAAATTAGATGGAAATGGGGCCAAAGTTTACATTCTGGCACGAGAACAAGCGCTCCTATGGACTGACGGAGCTTTAAAAAGCAAAGCCACCGCTCACAGGATGCGGCAGCTGTAGTCCACAGGCCAGAACGGGTGGCTTTAGGCCTTGTAGTAATTACTTTGTCCACAGACCACAAAGGCAGAACAGGAGCCTATTCCCTGGAGCAAAAGCATGACATCCAGATAAATCAAACCCAGGTCTAAATCATATGTGGTCACAACTCTGTGTTCACCTCTTTAGTCTTCGAACATTAGCCGCACACATGACACGCTACTTAAAGACTCAAGCTATTGGCTGAAATGAGAGCTCAAGGATGAAAGGTCAAAGTTTAAATGAAAGTCACAGTTTTTGCTCAACACACGTTACAGAAGCTCTTAAATGGATATACATTAGTCTTGCTTTTACAGTCACATTTTGGATTAGCTTATTTCTTGCCAATTGCTCAAAGGAGCGCTTAAATTTGAACAAGATTACCTTTTAGTGCACAACTCTTTGGAGTACTTTCAAGTGTTACAGTCAGCAATGAATGGATACCAACGTTTTTACATGAAATTCGAACTACAGACTCTTACAGTGGAGATACTAAAGTCAATGACTGTGGTCTTTTTAACCTACAGATACATACATTAGTAAAATAAATGACTTCTTATTCTTGACTGGGAATTAGATCAGTCTTAAAATGAACTAATAGGAAATGACATCTGGAGTCAGTGGGGCGCTTAATGTTCTGACAGTGTTAATGGTGACTGAACATATTGACCTTAATGTACGTACAGCGCATGTGGAGGGTGTCAGCTGAGGGGGCTTACTCACATGCTCTGTATTTACCCCAAGAAATGGTGTTTTATGGGCTTCACACTCAAACTCAATGAAGACAAGGCTGTGTCCAAAAACACTTCCTTAGTCTCTAACCCTTTAAGTTAAGACTCATTTAGTGAACTGTTTCAGACACAAACAGACTAGTGACACTTCTACAGAACTCAGCTGATAAAAACTCAACTGATTAAACATATTGTGTTAGATTCTAAAAGTCTTGTCGCATAAATAAATAAAATTGATGAGATTTTTGCAACTCTTTTGTGTCTTAAGAGGGACGCTACTATACATACGTTAGTAGTAAAAGCTCATATAAGCTACGAAATAGCACATTGCCACAGAAAGTGTGCTCACACGATATTATAATCTATACTGAGTTAGAGACAGAAGTCGATTGCCTTGACTGGTCACTATACCATGATGTATTAAGAAACTACATAAAACAATGGCGGGTTTTTGGGTAAAACCAATAAGCCAATAGGTAAAAACTCCAGCTCATGGTTTACCCCGGGTGTGTGGTTAGCACATGTTGCTATCAGACTACACTCTACAGTGTCTAACAAAAAAAAAAAAGGTTTCTTGAATGAAAGTGACAAATGCCAACTGCGTGTGTGTCTCCCTCTATGATGAGAACAGCAGACTTCACTAAGATCCACCAATGGCCCCCAGCAGACAGAGACGGGACCCTCAGCCCCTCAAGTCATTTAAAGGAGACAAACAAAAACATCACTGGCCAGCCAGCTCCTCTCATCTGTCCAGCACCTAAACATAAGCAAACACACAGCATTTCTTTATTAGCTCAGGAGATGATAGACGAATGAATGCACTGAAAGGCTTATTTCAATTGTCTAAAAGTGACAGAAGAACTTTTCAGTGCTTTAAAGACTATAACAATGGAGATGACGTAATGTAGAGGCTTTTTATTATCACAAACTCAAAAGATACATCAGCGTTATGACAGAGGAATATCACATTAGGCTCATGTCAGACGGGATGGAGAGTTTATAATTCAGAACAAATCCAAACTAAACTCTTTTTCTTATCTTTATCTAAGGCTATTAGTGGGTTGGTCACGGTTAACGTGTGTCAGAAGTACAAAAAATCCTCAAGAGTTGTGTTGCTTTAAATAATGTATTCTCATTGTCCCCAAATTATGCTATTATTTTGCTTTACGTTACGTTTTTTTTGGCTTGGATATCTGTGAAAGCTTATCTTACCACAGTGAGATAAGAAGAGATAAAAACAACCTTGTGTGTTGAAGAAAAATAGCCAGTTGTCCAACACTGCCCTAAGTGTTCCTAAACCTTACAAAAATGTTATTGCATCACAAGAATAGTTTTTGTGTATGAGCTGTCAAAACACATTACCAATGGAACAAATGCAGACTGTGCTAGAAATTCAAAAAGTATATCTTCCCCTTTCGAAATCTTAAGTTGCCCCTAATCATTAATATACATTTCCAGTTTTTGACTGAATCACGTCTTTCTCTGTCTATCAGTAAAACTAAGTCCATCGCCTGTGACTAACATCTGTTTGGTTTGGTCCAACTAAACACTGCTCCCACCCACGTCCTCCCATGACCTCTGTTAGCACGTGCCTGGCCCTCTGACCCACTCAGGTCGAAGGTCACCAGGCAAAAAGACATTTTCACTCTGTATCTCTCAGCACGTCTGTGTTGTGTGTTTCCTTGAACGCGTGGGTCGGGATATTGGGGTGAAGGGGTGACAATTGTGAGGGGCATTATGCTTAAAGCTTGGATGTATGTTCTGAGACGCCCATACAGACAGATGTATAGAAAAAGACACGGAAATCCTAAAGCTAAAGAGCCAAAGAACGAGCGACTTGTCATGTTAATGGTCACTTTTTACGATGCGGGGGAGTTGGGTGGCTGCCAGACTGCCTTATTGCTAACCAGAGTTTATTAGACACCAGACAGATGCATCAGTGTGTGTCCCAGCGAGAGCGACAGATGTGTCCTTCTTCAGTCACTCGCACCACACTGGTTTAGATTGAAGTGATTGTCAGGAGGCAGCCTCAGGCCCAGACAAGAAGAAAGGTCACGCTCTCATGTCTTTTGTCCTTCTGTTATTGAGACACATGCGAGGTATCCTTATGCCAAAATATATACAGCAGGGCACTTTCAAAACAAACTCCCACAAATCTGACAGAAGGAGATAATGAAGAGAAAGAAGGCTTATAACTCAAATACATGACATTTTTCTCAATAAAACACAAAGATCACTTGCTCTGCTTTTATTCAATAACAGTTTTATTCCCGGTTTTACTGCTTTACCACCGTTATTGAGACGGATATCAGGTATCCTTCAGCCAACATACACAACAAAGGGCCTTTAACATACAAACTCATATCAGTCTGACAACAGGATAGTAATGTAGGAAAAGAGCTCCAATAACTTTAATGTAAAAATGTAATTTTGGATTATTTTCCTTAAAACACAAAGCTCCATTTTATTCACACACTGTTCTATTTCCTGTTGCACTGCACATCATTCTTTTTAAATATAACTATTTTCTGCTCCACTGTCACTATTGAGTTACAAATAAAACATCCTAATGCCAATAAACCCAATAAAACTCTTCCAATAAACCTGATAAATGCAGGAAGAAAGTCCTCCAGAAGCACCAAAGGAAATAATTCAAAAGTCCACACACACACAGTTTTTTTTCACTAACTTTTTTAAATCAAGCTGTGAGGTGCTATTAGCATTGCTGCAGCTTGTCACGCTTGTTTATTTGTGGTTCCCCCACTGTTAGGGCTGGCTGCCCGAGAGCCTGGGTGCCCTACTAACGACAGGGGGAGCAGAAAATAAAATGAATAAAATGTCAGAGTGGCAGGTTGGCTCTGCTGCTAGTGACATCAAGAAGACCAGTCAAAGAAAAGCAAACAGATAAATGCAGCTGTGGGACTTCTCTGGACTAATCTTACAAAAGCCTGCACCCTGAGACCGACTAGACTTCCAGCTGCCGCATCACTTCTACTCACAATCCTCTCTTACAAGGCAAATTAATCATTTTTATTTTAATACCTGCCACAACAGCATACCTTAATCAAGCTTCAAGCATGCACAGACAAGAGAAAGGGGCCACTTACAAAATTAGTAAACTTTTAGCAGTATTAACAACCCTGTCTAGTGGGGCTTTTCTGAGAAAACAAGCAACCTGGGGTGTTGAGGGAAGGAAAAGCCTTTTCCTTTACAACAAACCTAAACACATCTGCAGGAGTGACCGGAGTATATCTGAAAGCTTATCTTACCAAACTGAGATAAGACGAGATAAAAATGACTAGGTTCTTTGTGTGTTCTCAGTCAAAGTCCCACTCTTCCCTGAATGGCCAAAACACCAAAGAATGAGTCACAATTATAGTTTTTTTTTTTCTATATGAGTTGTTAAAATGTATTGCCAATGGAACAAATGCAGCCTGTACAAATAATTGTGCTTTACAGAGAAAACAATGGTGGAAAAAGTCTCTCCTCCCCCTTACCTGAGTGCACCGGAAGGGCCAGTAAGCAACAGATTAGCAGCACTTTGGGGAGCGGGCTGCTGTAGCGTGCTGTAATGCAGACTGTCAGTCCGACACAGTTGGGGGCTACACAATGCCTCCTTGTTCAGACTAGCCCTTCTACGCGCCACCTCTACTTCTGCATCTCTCTCTGTCTCCCTCTCTCTGCCTCAAGGGGTTTAATCAAACCATAAAAACGAATGGTGTTTTCAAAATGTGCACTTTGGTTTCCACTCGGCTCTGGGGTTAAGAGGGAGTAGAGGGTAGAGGGAGAAGGGAACAGCAGATCAAGGTGCACGTGTCGACTCCTACACTGAACATAAATCAGCTCAGGGGAAATGAAGGGAAAGATTAGGGCTGGGAGGAAGAGAAGGGGCATCAAAGCAGGGATGACATTCCCAAGAGGTGCAAAACAAAATGTGCGTGAACTCCGCATACGTCAGCCACCACAGGGTCTTTCCCAACTCAGGTGTCTGCACTTTCAAGGTTATCATTAATGAATTAATAGTGCTGGTTCTCTGACACACCTAAAGTTTGTTACTGTCTTTTTTTTTCATTTGTATTTTTTCCAGACAGTCCCGGGATTTAGACCATGGCTCGGCAGTTGCATCACATAAGCTCCTCTTTACTCCCTTTGATATGAAGGATCTGTCGCTGTATTCCCCCGGTCATGGCTTAGGCTGCTGTAAAGAATGCTCTTATTGGAAATATGTAGTATAGGCTACCCTTTAAGAAGTTACTTGATCTTTTAATAAGCCAATGCTTTTTCCCACTGATGCAAAAAAATAATAACATAATATGACATCAGCAGAATTTCTTGGATGTACCACTTTTGATAACTCTGTTTCAGTTCCAGTCCAGTTCAGTGAACACACTCGTAAAAAGAAACATCTGGAATGCAACTTATCAGGCATTGTACTTTACCAAAACCCCCCAAAAAAATGATTTGGAATTTGAACCAAAAAATGAATTTCCGATGAAAACTGTGACCATGACTGGCTTAGATTTCAGCTTTTACAATGCACCTGTGACAAAAACAAATCTGCAAAGCATTACAATATGTTGCATTAATTTTGTGTTGATGGTTCTTTCACATGAAAAAAGATAAATAGCCTTTTACGCGTCCAGCGCAATATTTAACCTGACGCACATTTCCAACTCATAAGAACACATATCTTGCCAGATCAACAGACTCTGCAAACATAACGTTGAGACAAACAGTCCCTGTGCAGATGCAGACAGACACCTTTAGTGGGTAAAAATCCTGCGGACAGTGCAATAATGTACTTGCAGCAGCAGGCATCAGCACTTATCTCCTCTGCTTTAAACATTACGTCATGTTCCTCTATAATAACCCGTATAAATGTCTTGATTAATTACACGGTTATTGTCTGAGATGATGAGCTTGCAGGCTGCAGCTGCACGCACCAACAACAAAGTGTCACTAAAGAATCTCCTTCAAACACTTGACGGTGTTTTCTTTGTGGGATTTTGAACACCCCCTCCTCACTCGAGAGAGGGCAAGTGCAAACACACACCTGTAGAGGCCAAATGCATCGCTGCAGTCGAAGTGATTTGGGAGTGAGAGCTCCTTTTCTCTTCGCTGCTGGATTTTGGGTGGGTTTAGGGATTGCAGTAAGTATGCTAAATAATCATTACCATATTAAGGACTGGCTGCTCGTGCACTTTTCTGCTGAATATAAGCCTTGATTTAAACGTGAAGCCTTTCCCAGCTGGTAGTTACAGTGCCTTTTAGCCTACACTGGTCGATGCTGTCTCGGTTTAATTTGGGAGTTTCAACCCCAAAATCAGGAACGAGACAGACTTTGTTTAAAAAGTGACTCCCACTCTCACTTTGATTATAGTGTTTTTTTTTTCTTCACAGCAGCCAACACAGTGTTTGTAGTTTACTTTGTGAGACCCAACAATAGAGTTCAAAATGTTATAAAATACCTTCTCTAAATTTACAGGACATCAGACCCTGTGCTTTTGGTCCGGAGGTTTGTAGGTCACACACATGTAACTGGCTTGAACCAACTATTAACACAGACATATCTTAATCAGACCCTAGCTTCAGCTGCAAGACACATCATGAGCCAATCTTTCCCATTTTATTATCTAAGCTTATCACTTTGATGATCTAAAAAAAACAGCAATGACAGCAGTTTTTGACCAGTGAGGTTTCAATTTGTCAAATGAAGCTTTCGAGAGGCTTGCAAGTGGTCATGCAATGTTTCGTGGCTCTCCACCTCCTCTTTGGGTGGTAGAAGGATTACTTTGTCTGTCAGGATAATGTGTCTATGCTTTACTTGTTCATGTGTTCTTTGTGGCGTACAAAAATTTTAATTTCATATTGCCAGCAGCATTTAGAATGTTTATTAAACATTACCTCATTTAGTATGTGTTCTCCTGCCATACATATTTTGGCAACCTGTCAGAAGCTGAGTTTAATTGGGGCACAGTATGCCTCATATGCCATGACTTGACTTGACTTTAAACACATTTCCGCATTCATCATGTCAATCAGAATATTTTCTTGTTTTGTCCCAAGCACAACTAAACTGTGAAACTCCATAAGAAGGAATAGTTGTTGTCATCTCTGTACGCTTCAGTTTCATGTGGTAAAATATAATTGTCTTGTGCAAAACTCATCGTAAACAACATCCATCTCTCGTCACCAACACCATTTTGTTGTTCCGACACGATGTCAAGCTCCGAGTTAGCCGTGTTTGTTTGTCATTTATTGTATCCAGGGCGGGTTTTTATGGTAGTTTGTGTCTGTCATCATTATTATGTTTTGCCAGGCTGCAACTTCCACCTTGGATAATACATCTAACAAACTCCAAGTCATAAACGCTGATGAGGGACACATCTGTATCTCCACAAGATTCCCTCGATGTCTGCCAAGAAGTTCTTTGATTTGTGTTTCCCATTTTACTTAAAACAACTTCTGCATGAAGAGTCTTGTGGGCATAAATAACCACAATCACTCAGGTCTCATACATCAGACAAATATGAATGATTAAAATACCAATTAGATGAGCGTATGTTACAAACCCTTACACTTTAAAATAGTTCTCATTTACACACTTTTCTCAGTTTCACAATGTCAAACACAAGCTGGTGTATCAAGAAGAGTGACGTATGACGTACAAGTTGCTACAGGACAGTAAACTATACTAAAAAATAAGTAAAAATACTGGTGCACTATTTACCTGAGACAATCGCTGCACAGATACTGAACTTTCTTCCATTACTCATAATCATTCCTCATCTATTTTGACTATGTGCAATCTGTGTTTTGATAAATGAATAAATAAAATCCTTCCTGACAGCCCCTGATCCAATGCCCCCCTCATTTCTACAGTCTACAGTCTACAGTCTATTGAATGAGTGGATTAACACAGAAACTGGGTGCGTTAGATAAAACACTACAAAACAAAGCCCTTTAGACCTCCTACAGATGTAATCACAAAGATTTGGGGTCTAAGAACATGAGAACATTGTATGTGGCCTAAACGAGTAAAGGACACGTCACGTTTTAGCACGACCACCCCCTGTGAGAGCTCAGGATATCTCCAAACTTAAAAATACACTTTTTTAGGAGTCTCATTCATACAAACTATTTCTCTGAAGTGAAGCACCCCCTTTTCTATTGAGAAACAAAAGCCAGGCCTTTGCCGTCTGCGGAGCCGCCTGCCTTTACCGCGGTAGACAAAACAAGTGGGAGGCAGGATTTGTTTAGACAGAACTCACCTGGCGCACGCAAACACACAAACAGAGAGCGGGCAAACCCTGGGGAGGAGCGGTGCTAAGAAATGAGGGAAGAAGCCTTAGCACTGGAGAAAGAGGCAGGGGAGGGGGATTGTGGGGGATGGGCTGGGGTTGAGAGGGTAATGGAGGGGGTAAGAAGGTGCGGTGTGCTGCTCTTATCCAGGGTCTGTTTTTTAACTTAACAGAAAAAGTTAAAACTTAAGCACAAAATAAGGTAAAAAACTACTCTAACACAGAGTAATATAAATGTACATGCCTGGATATTACCAAAGGTTCAAGATAAAACAAACAAAAACAGTACTAAATAATAAGCCAGAGCTACTGAGGTTTATCAAATAGATGTTATTAAAAGTATTTATATGTAAATTCTATAGACCATTGAACAGGAAGAATTGTAATATGACAATAAATGAGTGCTACTTCCAGCTGAAATACTTCAAACAGCTGCCATGTTGTTTCTGTGATACATTCTGAAGCATAGCTATATGTTCAAATCCCAGTTTGTAAAATGCCCTGATCGGCCCAAATATTTGGCATGTGTTGTCCAAAAGCCTGTGCAGACTGAAACAGGACTTTACAATATATCACAATTTTCTATTCACAATATCAGCCATCGCAATATGTATATCGCAATAGCATTCAGTAGCGACAATTGGATCGACAGCTTTTAAATTACAGTGCTTACTTTCGAATAGTTATTGTGGTATTCAACATCTTGTAAATCACATTTTCCTAATATAGTGCAGCCCAATTGAACCTGATTTTATAAAAAGGTGGACACTCTAACTTGCAGAAAGGAAAACATTGTTTAAGTCAAATGCTGTCACTTCAATCGATTCTGCCATGAATGGGACGAACCTCTAGCATTTGGCTCTTCTTTACTTTGAAGTTGAATGGAAGCAGAAAATGCCCAAATATCTCTATTCTCTCCTCTTTATTTCCTTAAACATGAGTGAGGAGGCTTTGACAGAGAGGAACAATGGACAAGATGGATGTTAACTCCCCCTAACCGCACGGCCACTTACTATAGGCTGACCTCGGTTGACCTCTTTAGACACTCAACAGTCACGCAACCCATTGACTAAACAGGCCTCTCGCACAAGGCAGAGAAAGTTTTTACTGTAATATTAATCAACAATGCAAGCCCAGGCAGAGATGTCAGTGTTTATTTGATATAACCAAATAACTCAATACATCGGTGTCGTGTTTAAGATGCTTACAGATAAAGTAGTGAGGCTGAAAAGCCATGGGTGCAGTAGGTACCTTGCCATTGTTTGGAGCCATTTCTCAAGGGCCCAACTTTCATCACATTCCTTTTTCCTTCACAACCGTGTGTTGACAAAAATAATGTCAGTGTCAGTGGATAATGCCGGTTTGTAGTAGTCGGAAAGGCATGCACGGGACACACTAAGCACTAAATACACTTATTTTAGATCAAGATATGGAATTATAAAATGGTTTTGTTGAAAGGAAGTGAGTCTGACTTGAGCTCAAATTAATAAGAACTGGTTTAGTTTGGACACGTTTGTTGTGGTTTAAGTTATATTTTGCACAAAACAAGTTTTATGATAACAGAAGCTTGTTGTATGAATAAAGATGGCCATAGTGACTCAGTAAAAGGAGAAAATAGGCGAGGACTAGGGTTTACAGTTACAAAGATGGCAGGTATTGATGACTTGAAAGACTAAAATTTTCGGTCTTACTATCGCCTCTGTTAGCGTCAAGTCTGTCAACTGTGGCAGAGTGCATGCACACCTCTAATTAGCCGTCTGTGTAACTGTGCAACTGTGTAATAGAGGATGATAACAGGGACAGACGCAGAATGAAATTACCCCGAGCTTAAAGCTTCTGATGAAACGTGAAACTGCTATTACTTTGACTGTCAACAAATGATGCAAACACCACAAAAGAGTGAGTTAAAATAGCACTTGGGAAGGGGTTTGTATTAGTAAATAATCCTGAAAAACAATGGTAAATAAATAAATGCAAAGGTTTGTTTGGTCTGGACTTGTTAAGCTTGAGGCTTTGCAATAACCGTCATTCTGCAAAAACAATAATTATTACTTCTTTATAATGCGTGTTCATGTACATATTTATATTTGACCTTTGTAGATTGTCTCTTCTCATGGTTTAATAGTATGACATCAGACATTTTTTTATAATTATATTCATATATTTTTTTACATTATTTTTAAATGTTTTAAAAAAAAGTTTATTAAATTATCTAAACAATTAAAATTAAAAAAATAGAGCTTTCAAAACTTTCTCATTTATACACACTTTTTTCTACTATGTGTATTTCCAAATGTTTAATAATGTTTTTTGTAAAGATATGATTTATACGCTGAACATTTCACGCACCTGTTTTCACTTGACCCGTGAAGAACGAACAATCGGAGTGACAAGTTCTGAAGAAGATCCGTAAGAGATCGAAACGTTTTCAGTCAATCACATGCAGTATTTGGAGTAAGTGTGTCCTTTTTCTAAACTCTATATCATGGCCAAAGTGTATTTGTGTAATTCTAGATTTTCCCATTCTAACAGACAAGGACGGGGCAATAATATATAACGTTTTAAAAATAGATACTTTTTATGAAGTACATACTATTAATTTTACATGAAGATACATTAAAATGCCTGCTTACTTACTAAATCTTTCAGGAAACTGCCAAACATATACAGTATGCTCAATGATGATAGATTTGTTTTTGTGTTTCACTCAGTGATCATCTTTAGTGATGATTGTGTTATTAAGATGACACTATAGACAAATCTTTTTATTACAACTTCATAAAAAAAAAAACTTTAACTTTAACCTAAACCTTCAGAGTCTTGAAATGTGCCATGTGCTTTGAAGTGTCATCACATGGAAAGAGGAATATCTGGTTTAAAAAGTGGGCAGAAAAAAAAAAGCACATGTACCTATTCTCATGATGATGCACATAAACCTTTGAGTAACAGACGTCAGACCTGGACCCACTGCTCTGACACCCTTTAGCCACCTGTCAATCATCCCTGTCCCCTCAGTCTCCGGGGAAACTCCAGCTGGTCAAGAATGTGTGATGTGAAGGATTTCTTTGTCCCTGAGGAATTCTGGTGCCACCGGTCTCTTTTTTCTTTCACTTTAGGGTTTGCCTGGTCAGCATTTCTGTTAAAGCATGCTGCACACAGAGCACCAGACAGAAAAAAATGAACAACACTATGCACCATTCCCCTAAAGGTAAGGACCAATGTGACAGCGAACATCTCACCTCAAATGTGACTGAAAACCTATGGAATTTTGTCATTTAATTCTCTTCCCATGTATTAAGCACTGGTCTTGGTCTCAGTCCCTAAAAGTTCTAGTCTGGTTTTGGTGCATTCTGGTCGAACTTGCTCTGTAAGGTGGTCTTAGCAATATAACTACAAGAAACAGAACCTTAAAGCTGAGATTTAAGCAAAACAACTCCTACAAACGCAGTATTTAAATACTCATGTATAATCCGAGGTCTTTCATTTCTGGTTTAATTAACCAGCGCTTAATCTACTCAGTTTTAGTCCTAGACCGCTTACACTTACACGCTGTTAACTACCTTCACCACACTATGATCTTTAACAGACAAATATATACACCTACAATACACACTTCTGTATACCCCTCAGTCAGTCAGCGTTGTCCTTGCTCCTTTCCACCCATTAGACCCATTAGAGGCCGATTAACGCCAACACAAAACTCCTTTCCTGTTTTATGGTACAGTAAACAAAACTTGCAGGTTTGCCTTTGGGCTCGGTGCAGCTCCATATCCTCTATTGCAAAGCAGAATAAGTCATTAGTGACTAAAAAAAGAAACTCTAGGAAATTGACAGGTCCATATGAGCAGCTAGGATTGGCTTTACATTCCTCACAGATGTATATGATGTCTGAGTAAGTCATAAAATTGCAATAGTTGTAAAGCCATAGGGAACCGACGCACTTGGTCAAGACAATAGTTCCCTCTTGGTCACATATTAACAGCTTTATCTCATTCATTACAACGGCATCAAAGGATAAGCTGCAAATATATGTCTTACTGATAACAGCCAGGGAGCTTTAAGGTATGGATAAAGAAGTGTATTATATGGGTCATTCTTCACAAACTGTGTCATAAAAGAGCAGCATTGGAACATTTTTAATTGATTACTAAAGAGGGTAATGATACGAGTCTGGTTTGCGCATGTTCAAAGTTTCCTTTAGTTTATGAAGCAAACACCAACATGCTGCAGCACGCCACAGGCACGGGCCGTCCACACTACAGGCTGAAGACTCGCAATATACTCTGTTTGGGAGAGTTGTGGTGACTCTTTACTACGAAATATTCAGAATAATAATATGCGTCATCCTTTGTACTTACAGTTCATTTCCTCGGGATAAAGCAGTAGGCTATAACCTCACATGAATCAAAAGCAATGATGAATTCAGCACACAAACACAACATAGTACTGATTATCTGTCTTTATAGTGCAGGTCTGTCAACTAAACATGACCTCAAACCAACCTGAAAAGTCTGAGGTGCCTTTGGTGAAATCGCAGAGGACGCTGAGCCACGTTATTCCCAACACGAGCGTAAAACTGACGGCTGAGAGAGTCCCATCTGAGCAGAACATCCTTGAAACCTCACAGTTTTTGAGTTTCTCCGTAACATCCGAAAGTCCAGCGTCCAGCGGGCGCTAAGTTGTCCGTATCATGAAGGAGATGAGCGCTTCCATGTCTCTAGTCCTCCCGCATCCTCCCCACTACGCCCGCTCTGAGTGAGACCAGGACCATACGAGCAGCGCACCAGGCAGCGCGCACACGCTCCCCCCTCTTTCTGTTTTAGTTGTAGAGGCAGCAAGAAGCCCACCTGGAGGAGCCACGCTACACTGCATGGTCCCACTGAGTGTCATACAGGCAACAGGTTTATCTGAGGTTACATGATGCACAAAATGTTAAGAAAAATATTAAAAACAACTTCATGCTACACTTGTGTATATGGAAGGAACGTTTTTGACTCACAGAAAAAAAAACCATGTGGTTTATTCAATAACCAGAATAAACCTGGATTTAACTTTTAAAAGACAAATGGAGCACAGAGCCCGGTTTGTTCATGAGTGGATTTCTAACAATAGACAATAGTCACCGTTACAACACACGGGTCAATTAAAAAAAAAGTCTCCAGTGGACTGTACTTATCACATATTATGTTGATTCAATTCCAAAACTTCAACATTAAATAAGCTCATAATCTGAGACTAACTTTACCCTGAATGTAACGGGTTGATGACAAACAAATGAAGGAAGTGTATTAAGAATAAACATATTTTCGTGCTGTGCTGGTGAATGTATTGGTGGCTCCCAGCACTCTTTATAGGGCCTTTGGGAATTTGGATTCACATGAAAGCATTTCTACTGATTCTTGATGTCCTTAAGAAGGTGCAACAGTAACTCAGACGTTTAGGCAGAAATAACTGTGGCCAAAACCATATACAAGTAAACCATGAAAGTATAGGCTATGCAATCAACTGTCTTGGGTGGCCCTTCCCACATGGGCCCTTAAATGCCTGGTGCCTTGTTGCTAAACCACACACAGCTTTGCTCAACATTTACCTACATAGGAAAAACATGTTAACATAATACTATGCATTTTATTTCCCGATTATTAGTAGTAATGTAGTCTTTTTGTTACATTAATAAGATGTGAACAACCCATGCAAAGTTGTTCAAAAGCTTAGTTTCGCGCTAAGAAGTTGTTGCTATCTTTTTGTTGCCTTTAAAGCTTAGCTTAAGTAATTATTTTTGCGTAAGTAAACTTAATTCTAAATTTGAGGAAAACAGGGGCCAATGTTTTATTTTTATAGTGTAGCTTCATTACAAGAGACCTATCTATGAAACAGTTCCGCCACCTTGTGGTAAATCTTTGCCACTGCGCATCAAAATATCGCTTCTGTCATTTTTGCACCTTCACGGCCGCCGTAACGCTTCCCATGTGACAGAAGAAGGTCAGTCATGGCAGCCTGCACGAAAAGGCTTGACAAATATATGGCTTCCTTGAGTATATTAAGAATATATCAGCTCCATAATGAACGTAAGTAAAAATAAAGTGTTATTATTTTTGCTTACATCAGAAGTGGGCCGCGTCGACGTGACGCCTTCTGTTGACGCTTTCCCATGAGCTAAATGTGAGCTAACTCCTGTAGCGTTAATGCAATGATAAGGTGATCATATTTCCTTATCTTCAAGCTGGGACTCTTTTTGTTTGTATAAATCTCATATAGAAAACGAGTCATGCTCTTCGAAATCAATCAAAATGTTTGGTATTAATAACATTTATACAATTTTTAACAGTTAACTCAATCAGGAACTTCCATGGTGCATAAAACTCGAGCCTTGCCTTTCAACAAACCTGGAAACAGAATTGTATTTCATATGGTTATTTCTGGGACTGCATTGTTAGAAACCATCTTTGTACAGATATTTATACAGGACATAATTCAAGGAGCATAACATAAAGATGGCCTCCATGGTCACTCTAATGAATGATTATTGTGTTTTGTGTTGTTTACAGGGTTGCTGTCCACGTCTTTGTGTCGTCTCTCTCCCACCAGTGACAGAGAGACGCCTTCTAAATTTGTCCCTCCAAGTAAACCTGTCATCGTAGATAAAACACAAACTGTTGCCTCAATGCGGAAGTATGTTTCCTTGTACCAACATAGGAATAATCATATAGTTATTACGGATGTCTCGATACCCGTATTTCCGGTATGAGTATTTGAAAATGAATACTCACCAATATCTGTTTATGAATCGTACACAAATGTCAGCATCTTTTATTGTGTGACTTCCTTTTAATGTCAGTTAAATTTGTGCCTTAAACACAGCCTGCTTCGTAGTCCGCTCTATTGTTATCATTTCTATTAACAGTAAAACATGTCCAATCTATTAAGAAAAGGGGGGAATAAAAATATCATTGAGTAGCCATATGGCAGGACGTGAGGAGCTCAAACAAGTACAAGAGACTCCAAAACTTACTGGACAATCCTAATTCTTACATGTATAAAGCCAGATATAATAATAATATCCCCTGTTTTTATTTTCCTTCAGATTTCTGAGTCCAGAGTTTGTCCCGCCTCGACAAAGAACAAACCCGTTAAAGTTTTCAATAGAGAGAAAAGACATGATCTGCAGAAGAAAAGTGCTTGACATTCCTGAATTCTATGCTGGTAAGAAACAATACAAGTGGCATTTAAGAGAAGGCTGTTTTTATAAATAAAGTTAATGTACATGCCAAACAAATATCCTGGTTATCTGCTATGTAACATTTTTGGCCAGCAGTTATAACCACTTCTTCTTGTCTTTAGGGAGTATACTAGCTGTGACGATGGCGGACCCTAACGCCAATGGCAAAATGAACCGCTTTGTCGGTATCTGCGTTCAGAGGGGAGGGAGGGGCTTGGGGGCGACTTTTGTCCTCCGAAACATTATTGACAACCAAGGTGAGTTGGATTTATCTTTTTGGAAAGACATTCAGTCCAACCTCTGTTTTTTTAGTTTTAAGTTCAAAGAAATGTTGGTGCTGCAGAGTGGAAGAGTGGTTAGTACTCCAGTCCCACAACAATTGATCCCTGAGCTTTTCAGTGAAGTCTGTATGTTCTCCCTATGCGTCCTCATGCTTTCCAAATCTCTCTGTGAGCTCCAGGGACACAGCTACTGTATTTTTAAATACCTTTACAATCCTCTCTATTCAGGAGGACAGGATGTCAAATTTACATTTTCATGTGGCAATCCTTCACTAGCTTTTAGAATCCGCTTAGGGTCAGAAAATCTTATTATTTTTTCATACTGTGATACAAAGTTGTCTTAATGTTTTGGTCATTCCACTAACTAGTTTAAATAATTGCACAAAAGAAAAATTACTAGAAATACAACAACATGACTTTATTTTGCTTTTATATGACACTGTATCTTTTAACATTGCTTTTAACCTAATCATTGCATTATGGGCATTTTCCAGGAGTAGAGATCTGTTATGAACTCTACAGCCCTCGGATCCAGAAAATTGAAGTGCTTAAGTTGGAGAAGAGGCTGGATGATAACCTGATGTATCTGAGAGATGCTTTGCCCGAATACAGCACTGTGGACCCAGACATGAAGCCTGTGCCCTTCTCTCCAACAGGGGAGGTCCCTGTCAATAAGGTGAGAATGATTATCCTCAAATGTAACAGTAAGAGCAAGTTGTTGCATATACAGACATCTTGTATACTATAAGAAGAAAACAAGTTGATTAGAGCATTACATTTTTGTCTATTTATTAGCTCAAGGTAAAGATGCGCCCAAAGCCGTGGTCTAAACGATGGGAAAGGCCCAAGTTCAACATCCAGGGCATCCGCTTTGACTTGTCCCTGACCCCAGAGCAGATGGAGCACGCTCAGAAGTGGGCACAGCCTTGGCTGGAGTACGACATGTTGAAAGAGTACAACACAACAAAACTGGAGGAAAATATTCTTAAAGAAGTCCAACAGGAAATGCACAAGTGAGACATCTTTACATTTCGCCTAAAAAAAGAAAATCAATGAGAAACAGCTGGATTATTGTGTTTGGATCGCAAGGTTTCTCTTTCTGGACGATTCACTAGAGTACTGTTTAAAAGTCGCCTGTTATCCATCCCCTGTGTTACTGCTTGAATTGTTTCCAGTTTGTATTTTTCCATTATGTACATACTTGTGAGTTCTATATTAAAGCTTGTCAAGTCCAAAATGACTTTAGTAGTTTCCCTGTCTCGGATGTGGTGTGTATTTCCATAACTTGACAGTAGGAGGCATTGCTCCTCCACAAATGCCTACAAAAGTCCTTTGGCATTGCATAACTGAGCCCTTATGTTCTGCCTTACAAGTTTTTTTTTTTTTGGAAACCTCTCTCCATGTTAAATAAACACACACATTTTTTTTAACCAACAATTAAAGGGCAGTTAAAAAGCAATGATGTGCGTTAGCTCCTGGGTTTTAAACCGTGAAAAGAATCTTTTACACAAGGATGTGCTCCATGTTTAAGGAGGTTGTCTTCCAGATAAATCAGTTTAAACCCGTTTGTAGGAAAAGGCTCAAGAAAAACCTGGTATTCAGGGCTCGTACGGCATGGACACCCGGTTGTGTTTTACTGTTGTGGATGGAAAATTGTGGTGTCGTGATGTTATGTTAGCGCGTCAGTTGGGTAGTATAAAACACTTGGAGTCCTTATGTTATGTCTGCTCTCTGTGAATGTGTGTGTGTGTGCATATAAACACCCTGAATGAGTTCCTGCACTCTAATTTCTCCATATTACAGGATGAGACATGGAGAAAATGGCCTCTAATACAGGAGTAGCAGATGTTTACACAGCTCATTATGGACCACACAGATTCCTGTATGGAGGAATATAAGGAGTCATTATTCCCATCTATTATTTACACTTAAAAGAATGGACTAAATGAAAACTTTTTTAATACAGATATGTTACTGCTGATTGGGTAAATGAAGTTGTTTTTTATATTTGCACCTGTTGAATAACTCGCCACATTTTTATTGATGTAGACCTCGAGACTTGCTTAAGTCTTGACAGTCTTACGATAGATTTACAAAGTTTTTGATCCACCTGCATATTGTCACAGAATCAAATGTGTTTTGTTATGCTCTCAGACACACAGCCTGGATTATATCAGTTCTGAATAAAAGCACAGAGTTACTTAACGCCTTTAGAGATCAGATGGAAAACCTTCATCGTCAGTGTATGTATTTCTGTCTATTTTTCTCAGAACAGACAAATGGAAGTGTTTTTCTGAAGAGAAATGTACAGTACTGAAATAATTAAGTGTTTATTTTTATCTTTTAACTGAATACTACAAAACGCACCTTTTAAATGGCTGATCTTAACTGTTGTTTGTAGTTTTCTTGATCTTCACATTCTCAAAAAGCCTCAGTGTGCTCTTGGACTCTGTTGGGTACGGTCTTGACTACAACACTACAAATCCTACCCCAACCCTCAGCGTCATACAAATTGTGTTTACTGTATTGTTGACATAATTTACCCAGTCCGATGTGACCCTCAGCGAGGAAAACCAACTCCATCTGCTTCTGTGTACAGTAGAGCGGCCGAGCTGCACATTGTCATTACACTACCCACTGAACCAGCTGGCCCTTTCACCTTTTCATTCTTCACTCTCCGTATTCCTCTCTGGGACTGATTAATGTTCACATGTGGAGGTAACCGAAATGTTTATCCTACATCACGTTGCCAATTCTTTAGAAGCATTCCTCGCTGACTCCAGTGGACTGGTAAACCAGTTTAAACCACAAAGTTACTCACTCACAGTCACCGCTTCGAGAAAATGTCCTGCCGGCTGTGTGTGTGTGTGTGTGTGCGTGCATGTGTATGATCTTCACTGTATGTACCTCCCATGCCCTCAGGTTGACTTTTCTGCACCTGGAGCGAAGTTATGGCCCTTGGCTGGGAACGAAGATCAAACACAAGTCTCTTTCTTTCACAAATACACAGCTGGGAGAGACAGGAGTAGACACAACCTGTACTCGAGTAAAGAAACTGTTACTGCAAAATGGACAGTCATTTTCTTATTTCCAGCCTTTATCTGTATCGTTTATTACAACTCCACTCAAATATAACATGAACTAACATCTGTTTTTTTGTGCATTTATGATTAAGGGTGCACAATGCTTAAACACACACACACACACACACACACACACACACACACACACACACATAGGAAGAAAGGTGTTAGTGTCTGTGTCAGTGTTGTTGCGGGACTCTGGAGAGCCTGTGTGGAGAGTCTATGTTGTGATATATTCATGACAGAACCAAACATTGGACCAATGAGCCAACTGCCTCTGAGACTTAAACAAACATAAAACAAATGAACAGGAAGAAACAGTGAAAGCATAGTTACTAAGAATAAAGGGAGTAAACTAAAAAAGTCAAGAGTATGTTTCAGCAAAATACTTAAAGTTACTCATGTAAACAGATTGAATGTATATTTCCAACCCAGCCTTCATTAGACACTTACCTACAGGCTCTCATGTCAGCCATTCACAGTTAGGCACCTCAAACACTGCCTCACAATGAACGTCTGGGACGGTTCTCACGTGAAACCAGACACGGTGCACTCATGCTTGCCCTGACATCGGGGTGGGGCATGCAGGTTGGAGTGGCCCGTAATCCCTCCCCTCGATAACAACAAACTGTAAAGCATGGTGGGCCGATGATAGCTTGTGCCACACTACGATGAAGGTCAGCGCAGGAATGTAGGGAGGGATATATCCTCTAATCTGTCTTCCTCCTTTTTTGCCGTGCTCCCATAACCTTCATCCTTTCTTTCTCTCTCAGGGGGGATAGCGCTGGCTTTGAAAAGAAGCCAGGTTGATGGATTTTCGAGGATGTGATACAGGCTGCACAGCAACTCCCACAGGTTAACATTTTGGGTAATGTCTTCCACTGGGCCAATACAGTAAATTCTGTCTCTTCCTAACATCTCTGTCTGCCGTCTGGAGGCCAAGGGAAATTAGCTGCACTGTCTTTGTCTATGTCAGGGAGAGTATGAACTGTGTTTGAGCTGTCTGTGTGTATGACAAGTGCAATGGGATACTGGGCCACCCATCGGCCCCAGGTAAATTACACCCTGTCATTGTGAGAGTGTCTACATGCGTGCATGCGTTTTTGTGGACGCGCTTTTCGGGGGCCACCCGTAGTCCTCGGCAAATTACACACTTGAGTTTCACCATATGTTTGTAGTGAAACGACACAAGCGTCTGCTCCCCTCCGACCGTCCCATGGGCCCGACGGAGGCTCCTGCTGCCATCACTCTCTGCAGCGCGACAGCTGTTAGGAAACAGCTGTTAGGCAAACCATTACTCAATACTCCGCTGTTGCCATGCCGTCTTGTGCGGCACAATGTGTGCTAGAGAACTTTGAGGCAGTTACTCTTGTGGACCTCAAAAAAGCTGTCCTCGAATTGAAGTCTACTACCTGCCCGCTAGACGCTGTTCCTGCAAGGATTCTGAAGGAGGCTGTTGACATCATTGGTCCCTGCCTTGTCTCCTTCATAAACAGCTGTCTTATTTCGGGTACTGTTCCTACAGCTCTCAAACATGCCATTATCAGACCGTTGCTTAAGAAACCCAATCTAGACCCCTCCATACTATCTAACTTCCGCCCTATCTCTCATCTATCATTTCTGTCAAAGCTGATGGAGAAGCTTGTTTTCGCCCAGCTCCAGGCTCATCTGCAACTGCACAGCATTTGTGATACATTCCAGTCGGGTTTCAGGACCAGACATAGCACTGAATCTGCGTTACTGAGGGTGCATAATGACATTCTTGAAACACTGGACAGAAAAAGTTCTATGGTTCTGGTTTTACTGGACCTTACCGCTGCATTTGACACCGTGGATCATGATATTCTCATCTCTCGTCTTCAACATGTTGCTGGTTTGCAGAAAGCGGTGCTGAAGTGGTTCTCCTCATACCTCACTAATAGAACCTTCTCAGTAATGCTCAATGACTTTTCCTCCTCAGTTGCCCCTTTGTCATCTGGAGTGCCACAGGGTTCCATTCTCGGTCCTATTTTATTTTCACTCTACATGCTGCCACTTGGTCAACTCATCTCCAGACACAATGTTCATTTTCATTTCTACGCCGATGACCTCCAGATCTACCTTCCTGTGATTCTGAGTAATCGTCGGCACTGGATCCTCTCCATAATTGTCTTCAGGACATCAAACAGTGGCTTTCTCAGAATTTCCTTCATTTAAACGAAGGAAAGACTGAGTACATCCTTTCAGCCCGGATTCATCCAACAGTGTTTTTAACTTTGGCCCCATGACACCTCAGTTTGCTCCGTCTGTGCGTAACCTGGGTGTTATTTTGGACAAAAACTTAAAGTTTGATAAACAGATTGGTGCAGTAGTGAAGGCAAGTTTTTACCAGTTACGACTTCTTAGTAAGGTTAAATATTTTTTGTCCAGAGCCGACCTTGAAAAAGCAATTCATGCCTTCATCAGTTCGAGGATCGACTACTGTAATGCCCTCTACACTGGACTCAATACATCACTCATCAATCGCCTTCAACTGGTGCAAAACGCAGCCGCACGTCTTCTCTCCAATACATCTAGACGGTCACACATCACCCCTGTCCTCCGCTCGCTTCACTGGCTCCCAGTGCAGTTTAGGTGGAGTATAAAGTCCTGCTGTTTGTGTTCAAGGCCATCCATGGTTTGGCCCCAGTATACCTCACTGACTTAATAAAAATATATCAGCCAACCAGAACACTTCGCTCTTCTGAGCACATTTCTCTGGTGACTCCTTCATACAGGTATAAAAAGTTTAAAGGCCGGTCATTTAGCGTTCAAGGACCAAAGTTGTGGAATGCACTTCCTGTGCACCTCCGCAACATCACTGTGCTGAGTGTTTTTAAAGCACACCTGAAAACTTATTTCTTTTCTAACCAAGAATTTTAAGACAGAGCGTCAGACTTGTTCCTGTTTCCATCTGTTTCTTTTGTTTTCTTAATGTTGTCTTTGTTTTCTTGGAAAGCGCCTTGTGCACCTTTTGGCTGTTGTAAGGCGCTATATAAATAATATTTGATTGATTGATTGATTGAAATGTTACATGGCAAGCAGCTGATGGCTGAAGTTGAACAGGCCCATATCAGAGTCATTCTAATAATGTGATCCTGTGTTGAGTGGCTCTGGCATCGCTGCCAGGGTCAAGGGATCACTTCCAGTTGGGGCCTTCAAGCATCTCAGCAATGTGTAAGTCAAAGTGTGAAAAGGGACGCACTGAACAAAGAGTACGGGACATTTTAGGTGATGCATCGACACATGTTTAATGCAGAACCTCCGTAAGTTACACAATGGGAACATAGGCCCGCTCTGTAGTAATAACCAATATGTACATGTTTTTAAGTAACATAGAAGTATAAAAGAAGTGGGAACCTACTTCTACCACTATTTATAAATAGATGTTTATTTGACAGGGACAAAACACAAAGTATTGTTACAAAGAGCAACCAATGCTGTGTCGTGCATGCACGATATTCAGCTGTGTGCATAATTTCTATATGAAAAATATATTCTATCTCATTATACGTACAGTGGTTTCTTCTAAGTCTGCCAGAAGGACATCATCTATTCGACTTTAGTGCATGAACGTATAGCTCTAGTACTAAACCATCTGCCATGAAAGAGAAGCCTCTATTAGTAACTCGACAACAACACAGAGAAATCTCAGTGTGTGTAGCTTTTAGTCTCTCATGATCACATATCTCATCAGATCAACATATTGTTCCAAACATTTGATGTAAATTTATATCTTAAGTACATGATATACAATCCTCCCATGAGACTTTGCATCCGGTCAGTTACAGATGAAGTCTTTCACTGGGCGCCAATAACGATTTGTGCTGCTTTATAATGAGAATGAACAATTATTAATTCATAAAGTTAAAATTTTAACTGCTTCATATTAATGGAATATAGTTGTTCAACAGACATTTCGAGGTAAAAATGAAGTGTTCTGCAACTGTATGATCTGTCTCTTGTGTGGAAACACAAAATTGTTAATTGTTACACTACTTTTACGACACACTCATTGCTTAATTGTTCCCAATGCGCGGTATTATAGCCATCCCCCTCCTTAGCTCTCCGGGAATGGCGGCTGTTTTGTTGAGCCCAATGACACCAGAATGTTTTGAAATGTGGAACTAAACTGAGCCAAAAAGCTTGATAGTAAAAAGTTCATCCAGCATGTTCTTGGACTCTACAGCGTAACATTGTTCCAAACAGGAACAACAAAAAGCATTAAGAAGACACTGAGAAGGAAGATAAAACCTAATGATTGTTTGCATGTGGCTTCTCGACAGGCACATTTATTTATTTTGTTCATATAACCATTGCTGGTTGTAAAAAACATGTTGATTTTCTGCTTTCAAGGTTTGTTGTCTCCAAACACAGACCAAAAACTTTAAATTAAATGTCACTTGACTTCTTCATCTAGAAATGTTCCTATCTGTGATACTACTAATGTGAAAAATGTTTTTGTAAATTTAGTAGAGTGGAACTTGAACACACTTGAGATGAAACTGAACTTGTAGACACTTACTGCAGCCTTGGGCCTTGATGAAAAGCATGCCTGAGTGGCCCTGCAGTCATATGATCAGAGAAACACTGTGACCATAAATGAGGTGAAAACTATTCCTAAACCCTTTGTGTGAAGGTAATCCAGTAAAATGTGAGAAAATCAGCCACACATTTAACCCACAGCCAGATACTGCTGAGTTGAATGTGATTTATTCATTTATTCAGTTTATATGCACAAAGTGTATTCACATTACGATGAAAGGGGTCAATTCAAACACCTACATGAGCTGTTTCCTTCCAGACATCGACACACTGCCCTATACGTAACATTTCTGAGCAGGATTCTTCCACAGAAGTCTACTTTATGTTTATGTAGTTTCTTTAATCAAATTTAGTATTTTCTACTTTTAGGATGTCCCTGGCCACATGCTTTTTAAGATAAAAGCACCCAAGGCCTCTTGGAAGCATTCTTCACATTTCCTCGGTATCATATCTTAGTGTTCCTGCCATAACCCGATTTGTATCTGTTTGGATTCAATATTTGGGCCAGGTCAGAACGCAGTACATTATCCGCTGTGACGGTTTGTTGTTCCTGTTTGGTCACAATGACCTGGCTTTGATCCATGTTTGGAAATATGGCATACAGAAAATGCCTAAATGTTAAGAGGACTGAGCCACCAGCTAGCAGCGAACGAGCAGCACCAGGGATTTTTGGATACGAGTCAGTAGCTCAGGTGTCGACAGAGACTGGATCAGCCTACAGTGTTTAGGTTTTTAAGTGGTGTATGGGAAGTGGTAACCTACAATAGTACATTACTATCTGTTGTAAGAAATATAGCTGTGTACAATTTGCCATAAAACAACCCCACTGTGCACTTAGTTATATCACTGACTTTAGTTTACCTAAACTTTAAACTTAGACCAAAACTTAGACCTAAACTTTAGACCAAAATACACTTTAGACATAAATGTGCTTTGGTTAGGGTTTTTGGCAAAAGTGCAGATGGAAATTCCAGCACCTGTGGTTGCTCTGGTGGTCGTCTTTAAGCCTGATGTTAATCGGTCATATATTAAATCACTTTTAAATGTAGTTCATTAATACGCCTAAGCCTTAATGCAAGATGTTTTTTAAAAGGGAAGCATCAATGTGCCTCTTCTTCAGAAGTGCTCAGTTTGTCCACTCTGGGCAGTTGTGGGAAAGGAATCATGACGTAATGGACTAAAGGACTTCAGCTGGGGTCTTTTAAGGTCATGATGCAAGCAATGACGGTTAGTTTGATCAGATCTTGTTGAAGTGCTGCAAAAACACAAAAACTAAAAGATATTTTATGGTTTCTTTCACTCTTATGTCAACAATGATAAATATGTTATGATGCAGTGGCTTTGTTACAAAATTATTCAACATTAAAGAACCCCCTTAGAAGGCAGTTTCCCTCCCCTGCCTCTAAGGGGCGCCCTCATCTTTGGCTAACTCTTTTATAGCTCCAGATTCCCCTGCACAGCTGGTCGTCTTCTTTCCTGAGCAGTAATTGCAGCTCTGTCCTGGGAAATCGAGGGAGGAAATCCCAGAGCTTTTGCTCTGCAACAATGACAATAAAAAAAGAGGTGAGGAAAAGAGGAAGAAAGCGTTTCAGCTGAGATGAAAGCAGGAGGGAGACTTAGGAGTTATTGGAGGAGGTGGAGGCCAAGGAAGGTGTAGGCAGAGACAGGGAGGAGGGTGGTGTTGCTGATGGCAGTAAACGCTTGAGTTTATTAACCTCATTTAAGTGAGAGGCTGAGAGTTAAGAGACAGGGAGGAGTGGTGTGTTCAAACTGTGAACGCAGCGCTGGAGTTTACTAATGAGGGCTGCAAATAACACACACACACACACACACATGCAGGATCACACTTTTCTTCCCATGCTTAAACCAGATTCACCTTGATCCGGTGCCAAGAATGCAGACTGAACACTCACAACACAGCGCACTGCTGGCTTCGTCTTACAGCCTGCCTATAATTCTTTTAACAAATCAAACAGCAGCTGAGGGGCCTTTTTACCCAAATTGCTATTGATATGTACAGAGCAAGTGAGTGAAACAAAAGCAAGGCACGCATTTGATCCTCGGCCAAAACACGTAGCCCTATACTGTCTGATAATATGAAACGTTTTCATTTTCTTATGCTTGAAGATATTAACGAATATTGGAATTTGAATTTGTTGGGCACTAAAAAGCATGAGAACAGAGGTACCAGGACATATATTCGAATATTCAGTTTTTTTTCACTTTACAAATGCAATGTCTTTCTATTAACAAATCAGGAGCTGCATTGTTTGAGTACAACAATTGGGAACCTCTCTTGTCAAATAAGCATTTAGTTCTACCACTTATTATTCATACTGCGCTGATGGAACTAACACACTTTCCAGTTTTAGTTCATATGTCTTCACCGAACCCTGCAATAAATTGGAACTTTGCATTGTGTTATCTCTTCTCTTAATTATTTTCATCTATTGTCTCTTTCAAATCAACACATTTTTGCTGGTTTGAATGAAGAAAGCAAGCAATTGACTCTAACTATGCTATGTTCCAATGCTATCATTCGAAGCAGGCCTATATGGTACAAAAATGATGACAGGCTTGTTTTGGCACATTTGTGTTAAGTTGTCCAATCAGTTAGAGACAATAAGAGAGACCCCTTCACGTTCTCCCGATAGCCACCCACCCCATTCATCTATTACAGACGCTGACCACTAATGACCTGAGATGGACACAAAGAATGCACACTTGAGACGCTCGCTGAAGACGAATGAGAGAAGATGCACTCTGAACTATTGACAAATGGCGTCAGGCGAGCACACACAGCAGCGGACACACACTTTGAATGCATAGTGAAGATGGATGGTAGAGAGGATTCACAGTGAAGACACTCCCTGAACTGGACTGTATGTGACACAGTGGGTGTACTCACCCCCTGCTGTGGCTCACCAAGGCTGGGTTATTCTGTAATTTGACAAAGATTAAGTGATTATTTCTTTACCTTCTTTCATCTGTTGACTACAGATAAACCCTTTATCTGCTTTCTAATACATCAAGAGTGCATACAGCGAGATTACATGAACTTTAAAGAACAACATAAAAGCGATCTTATCCAAGAATTTTTGTTGCCATTGATATAAACATGACATAACAAGGTATTTGCGCTTGTTTCCAGTTGTAGTTAGTGCTGACGACATGAGCTTGAATTGGGTCCAAAAGGTGAATAGCACTGGGAATGTCCAAGCTTACAATAACTCTATTCTTGTGTGTATTATAAAATGAACTGTATCAGCTCACAGGTCCGGTAATAATTTCAACATCATTAGTTCCCAGTGATGGTTACTCATCTGCACTTATCAAAAACTATTTAACTATTTGATTGTGGTACAATAAAGTTATGAGATTGATCCTGAGGTGGGCCGACATTGGTCTTTCTGTGTGGACTTTGCATATCTCCCCCTTCTGGCCTCTCCCACCGTCCAAAGACATGCATGTAAAGGTGAATTGGTGCCTCTACATTACACAATCTGAAGCAGCTAAACCTAAACTCCAACCTGTAAAGGCCCTCACAACCTGGAAAGGATAAATGGTAGATGATGAATGACAAGAACACAACACTCATTTCATTTTAAGGCCTACTTTTGAAAAAGAGCAAAGACAAGAATTTTCATAATAGTTAAAGTCAATAGTAAAAGTATAAATTCATTTTGAAAAAGTTCAAACTAAATTATGCCTCTTTAAATCCAAATGCCTTTGAGCCTCTTGTTCTTACTGTTGCTCCTTTTTATTGAATTATTTGAAGAAACATGGGATTTTTTTGCGAGGAAGCTGAAGGAATACAGTATGAGAGTAACAAGGCTAGTCTGGGACTGACAGCTTATTAAACATTCTTTGAACTGCTTAGGCCCTGTAAACTCGTCCCATCTGGAAAAACAGAGAAAATCTCAAAACCAAAACTAAAACTAATTTGCAAATATTTAACCCAATCCTGGTGTAAAAACAAATCACTTAACCTGCCACTACAGACTGTCTTTGGCTCGACTCGACACCCTTTGAGTCTAGTCCGATGGATGGTCCGGGACTTTTTGTGATTTGGCAGTTTAGGACTCTTAGTCTGGTCCCTAAGAGCTGTGACCGGCCATGCGAGGCTGCCCTAAACCGTTTGTCTACATGTCAATGGACTGGCCATTTGTTGTCTTTCACACACACACTGTCATTAAACTTTTGACCCTGCAGAGTCTGTCACTCTTTGACAAAACTCTGCTCCTTTACTTCTGTGACTCCATGACTACTGCCGATAAAGTGCAGACACGTCCGTCAAGACACTAGGTACATTTTTTTACGGCCCTCAGCTTCTGCCCTTAGATGTATTATTCAAGGCACAGTAAATTGTAGAGCTTCAAAATAATAATAACGGATTAGATTTATGCTGCGCTTTTCTCCCAAGGGACCAAGGGACTCAAAGCGCCTTTGAGGCTGTCCATTATCCATTCACTCCACAGTCACACACTGGTGGTGGTAGACTATGTCTGTAGCCACAACTGCCCTGGGGCAGACTGACGGAGACATGGCAGCCATTTTTGCGCCTATGGCCACTTCGACTACCACCAAACATTCTCACACATTCATACACCAGTCATACATAAGTCTGTAGATCCCTTGGTGCATCACAGAGCCTCTCATGCCCTTTGTTCTATCTACTCTACCATCACAAAATTACACACCATTAGCCTGCAATAGCCGCCTCAAGTAAATGACCAAGATTGTCTTCACAGCTCATTAGCAGCCAATATAAGAGGACGGTTAAATTTTATTGGTGACATTGCTTGACCTCTAATGAAAGCAAGCGGGATTTGAATGCAGGTACTTAAATATCATATCCTGAAAGCAATATCTGGCAGGTCGATACCATATGTTGTTCTAGCACGTGGGTGTGGAGTCGCTGGTGTTTCCGCTGTTTTACTACAGCTTAGCCGGCTGATAGCTCTGATAAAAACGCCGTATCCATTACTCGATGCTGGATCCAGCCGCCATTACGAATTATCTGAAGGTCATGACCTCTAAGCCAGGCAGTTTACTTGCAGCCACTTGCTGTCCAGTACCACTCAATACCCCAGGTCCAGTTTCCCCTCCACAGTCCCCGCAGTGGTGTCTGGATGGGGGTGTGTTGGCGCCTAACCAGCAGCAGATGTGGCTCCGCAGAGAGCACCGGCCCTCATTAACTTCAATGGATTTCCTAATGCGACAGCTACCATATTTCATTTACCGTGCACCCGGACCCCAGCGGACCTGACGGGGGCCAACTGATACTTCCAGTCTCTGCCGACGCATCGCATGAAGACAGAGAGAAAGAGAAGGAGGGATTTCAAGGAAGGGGTGCAATGATGGGTGAGGAGATGAGGAGCGAGGACAGAAGAGGGTTGGAGGGGGGGGTTGTAGTCGTAGAGCTGTCGGAAACCGGAGCGGTAGACATGACCCCTCTTACCGAGAGGAAATCAATTCATTCAAAAAGCCTTTTATGGCACTATATCTGTGACGCTTGTGTCAGCAGATTGAGAAAGACATCTGCGGTAATAGCAAACGCATGTATCATTATATTATATTATTTAAAAGGACAATGCAAGCATATCTTCCATGCATTTATGTAACCTTACCAGAAAGCTGGGTAAGATAAAATGGTAAAATTTGAACGCTTTAGAAGGAAAATTACGCGTATGTTTCTTATAATGTATTCATTTGTACAGATATGTTCTGTGTTCTGTGTTTTTGCTTTTTGTATGGATTTTGGAAGACAAATCTTAAAAGAAAAGAGTATGTAGCAATTTGGTAAAGGTTTGGGCAGGGGCACAGGAAAAGGTTAGGCAAAACAGGCAATTGTTTATTGGGCCTTCAGCATCTGGATTAGAAAAAACAAAAGACAGAATCATGAACTGCAGAAAAGGCAACAACAAACAACAAAATCCACAAAATAGGTTACAACATGAACAACATATCAACTTTGCCCCAAGAGACACACCTTAGGCTCAGATAGGATTAATAACTCAGGAAATGCTTTTGTACCTTCTGAGTTTTGTGACTGGGTTGGACAATGAATGTTTTCTGAGGTTGAGGAGAAGTGAGGGGATAACTGTTGTGCCAGGAGATTTTAGGACGAGATCATGAGACCAAGGGAGATGGATGCAGGAGGAAACAGAGGGAGTGAGGGACTTTATGGACCCGGGGCCTTATTGTTTCTGGACACGTGAGGGCGCACAGCTGGGGCAGAAGAGGGAAATGGTGTACAGATGTACTGTATCAAACACACAGGCTAGAACTTCAATAGGTACATTACAATGCGCTCCCCTGCTGAACTCCCCTTTTCCAAATCATCAAAACCCCTTCATTCTCACCCTGCCTGCTACTGCCTCTGTTCTCTCTCCTCCCAAAAACATATACCTGTTTTAACTGTAACAGAAGTACTTTAGACTTTTATAATGTTGGACAGTTCTCATTTTCAATATTATTTGGTTAAATACTAATTATATCAGTTAACAAGAACCCTAAAACTTAACACAGAACACAAGCAGAACATGTGGCTTGTGCACTTCTTTCAGTATCAACATGGGAGGTGTGTAAGAAATAGTTTTGCAAATGGAACTGACGTTTACTACAGTCCCCACATTTCAAACGGCAGAATATTATTTGAAGGCTGTCTAACCTGTCCAGGAACTACAGGTGGAAATGAGAGACTAAAACCTGCCAGATGGTTCCTTATTTCTTATGAGGTTGATGTATTGTTGTGCACTGTCTACTCTTAAGTAAAAAACAAAAAATCTAAAAATCCTTATGTATAACTTTAATACACACATGACTTTAATTCTGAAATAATTTCTGAAAGTGGAAGAAAACAAAAACTAAACCATTAAAGCACTTCATTTATATATATTTTCTAAAGATTTAGTCTTTTTAAGACTCAAATAAAGACATGCACAAAACAGACTGTGTTGATATTGTGTTATATAACAATATCTTGGTTTTGTCAGCTGGTTTCTTCCATTAAAACAAAAGATAATCAGAGTTGACCCTTAATTGAAAGTTTTATTTTGTTGTTTATACTCAAATTAAAACTAGACTAACACTTAAACGACCATTGTACCGACTCTTGATGGCTGCTAATATCCGTCGCCTGGCCTGTTCTGTACCTGCATTCATTTGACTTCACTCATTTCATCCGCTGCTCTTTATGGGCCCAGCAGGTCTCTAGTAAGCTATGGCCTGCTTTGAACTGTGACTAGCTTGTTTTAAAACTACAGCTCACTA
Source organism: Neodontobutis hainanensis (assembly GCA_024349245.1). NCBI lineage: Eukaryota > Metazoa > Chordata > Actinopteri > Gobiiformes > Odontobutidae > Neodontobutis > Neodontobutis hainanensis. The sequence continues at coordinate 387,434 of JALDNG010000058.1, forward strand.
GCAAACATCCAGCCCTAATGACATGGGTATATTATCATACCCCAGACGACAATACATTACAGCTGTTCACACTTGCACCCCCCGCTTCCTTCACTTCCCTTTAACACACACAAATACAAATCATTACCAGCAGTGGGTTTACCTAGAACAAGAGTAGAAATTCCCATTTTTACTTTTCACCTTCATCCAAAAGATACATTTACAGAATATTTGGATAGTTTTGCTCCAGTTTTTTCTAGAGAAGTTAAGTAGACCTGAATGCGAAGACATTACAGAAATGTGTGTGTGTTTTATGTCAGGTTAGGTGCAGAGCATAGTTTTAGGCTGGCACCTGAAGCCCTGCAGGGACATTATGTTGAAATGAACAAATTCCATAGAAAAGGGTCAGATGATGTGTTTACTTCAAAAACTCAACTAAAATATTAGTTCATAAATGTTCTAAGACTTCATGCAAGAATGTGGGTTTATATCAAAAGAGAGAATGCCCTTCTCTTCCAGCAGTGCTCAGTTTGTCTGCTCTGGGCTCAGTTTGTCTGATCTGGGCAGTTATAGGAACATAGAGAGGAAGTAAGAATAGAAACATGATTTAACTAAACGAGTAACTATGGTGAGAACATTGTGTTTTATTAGGCAAGCCTCTTACTCTGACGTGTTACCCTAATAATCCTACTCCAAGATAGACAAATCCAAAGACTTATTTTGACACTATTGAAAACACTTACTTTTGGTTCAACTGTATGTTACCCAGTTTAGATAAAACACACAAAAGGTTTGATAATTTAGCTCTTTTTTCATAATTTTCTGTGTATGCCTTATTATGCAAAGGCCTTGTCTGTTGTGTCACGCTACTTTCCCATTTTACTTTTTCCATAATCCTGGAACACTTACATTGGAGCACCTTTTCACAGTCTTACTCCCTTCTGTGTAAATGGAAAACAGGCGGACAGAACAGAGATATTAGTGGGACAAATTACCACAAATATGCTGGAATCTCTGCATAAAAGGGCCTACAAATTCAAATCATTACCAGAAGAAGGCAGGCTATACATACATTAAAGTGGAAGCCATGTGTGAGCGAGGTTTGTGCCCCTTTTTTTGAATCTCTTTAGGAGATTTAGGCAGAAGGGAGGGGTGGGTGGCATTGGAAGTGGAACTGGCCGTGACCCTCTCCTTCTCCTTTACACTCCTTGCATTTTCTAAAGACACACACACACATACACACACTCAGGTTCCCTAAGGAGCTGGGAGCTGAGACGCTGGATAATTCCTGGTGCTTTCCCGGGGCCTAAAGAGAAACAGGGGCCCCTCTGGATTTGTCAGTTGAGGCTGCAGCTGTCTTTGGGCAAAATGGACCACAGTGGACCTGACACTTGATCTCCACTCTCGTTCTGTCTTGGGGCTTTTATCTTTCTCGGTCTATAATCATTCTCTGCATTTCTTGCTCCATCATTCCTTTCACCATCTGACACTTTCTTACCTCATTTGCGCTGTTTTCCCAAAGTGTAGAACTATTCAGACGTTATGTCATGCTTTGTCGTTGCCCACAGATGCATTTACCTGCTTTGTGATTACAGCTCTATTGATCAAAGTGAGGACAAGGACTACTTTTGAAAGTTAGAGGTATTTTAGTTTAGTTAGTCCAGTTACCACCCACTTCTGAGGACAATTTTTATTTTTATAAACAACCCAAATTGTCCTCTATTGAAGTAGTCCACGGGTATTGTCTTGGAACTCGGACTTGCCATAGTGTACTGACAAATTCATTCAAAGCAGAGTTGAATAGGATTTTTTTTGTGTAAATACAAAAAAGGGGAGCAAAGTGAAACACAGATACATTTTGTGCATTTTAGATTCTGTAATAAATGCATGTCTTTGGATGGTAAGAACCCACAGTGACAAGCAGACTCCACACAGAAAGACTTGATGGCAGCGAGCCTGAGAATCAAACCCACAACCTTCTTGCCGCTGAGCACCCCAACACACTAAGACAATACTTTTTTCTTGACATTATCAGACTGTGTTGTTGATTGTGGTCTCAAACCAAGAACAAAGCCCTCACAAATCAGTGTTTCCATTAGAAAATCTAAATTTCATAAAGTTTATTGCGCCTGGAAAAATGTCTGCTTTGGTGTGGTTTGCAATCTTTGTGTGTCTATCTATGTATAAATGTAATATGTTGCACTGTTATAATCGAAGCAGGGTCCTAGTTTGTGATTTTTGTTCACTGACAATAGCAATAAAACCTTCCTGATTTCTGAGGTTGAGTTCATGCAAAAGCATTCTTGGTTCATCTCAAAAGGAATTATGTTGTTTCATGACAGGTTTTCCAAAGCCATGCCATAATGTGCATTGATTTTGTTTTGCCTATAAATAAATAAAACAGTTCATTTCAATATGGTTTAACAAAGAAGAATCCAACAACTGGGATGTCTTTTTATCAGAACATCAGCTCTTAAAACATATCTCAAAGGCCAAAGCTGGATATTTCTGGAAGAACAGTTTCACAGATTGTAGTCCCTCCAAAAAAACTGCCTTTGCTCAAAGTTTCAGTAAATTCTGTCTCAGTTACCTCAGGGAGCTGTTGACATCTACAGACAAACATCATTTATGAAGGCAGCCTTTCAGGGCCATGTACTCTTGTAAGAAAATGTTCCCTGCAACATACAGTGCTCGTGTTTTTGCACATCATTTGCTCCTGGCAAGCATAACTCATGTCTAAAAGAAACACTTCAGAGAAATAGTGCCTGCTACTCAAGTGTGGGCTGAATTTTCCAAACCAAACAAAATACTAGTTGTAATTGCTTGTAACAACAGTATAGACGCTATGAAATAAACGACTAACCACACAATTGATGCGTAAGAGTCAGAGCAGTCAGTCAACAAGAGATTACACTTCTTGCTTCATCTGCAAATACGTAGGTGTGGATAATGTTGCATTAGACATTTAGTACATTTTTCACTTTATAACTAATCCCTGACCACCTTCAGAGAATTACAGTATTAGGACGTCTAGAATTAAAGGCGCTGTGGGTAGTTTTGACATTTCAAACATAATCAGTCAAAAGAAAGTAAGATGAGAAGAGTATCCCTCATGAAACAAAGACCCATCACACAATTGTGCATCCTCAGATTATGAATCTGCTGCCACGGTAACCCTGACTTACACAAGCATGTGGTGCCTCAAAAGAGTTTTACACCACAAGCGCCTCAAGCACATCTCCAACCGAGGAGATGTATGATATGATTCAAAATATGATTCAAAACACTGATAAAACAGACACCGTTCTGTTAAATGTTACACTTCAAATCCGTGTTTCCTGTTTATCTCATTTGTTCTGTTTCTTAATGAGTCTAATTCAAAAGTAGCTGTAATATCTTTCACAAACACCCAAAAATACTAACCTGACAATCATAACATTTAATGACATACTCACATTCATTCACTTTAACGTACAGGCAATTAAAAATCCCCTAGTTCTTCAGTACATGCACATCTTTGGCTGGTGGGAGGAGGCTTGGGGCACCTGGCGGAAACAACTGGTAGCACAAAGACAACAGGCAGATATCTGACAGAAAGTCCATAATGAACAATCCCACAACCTTTTTGCTGTGAGACAGGGGTCTTCAACACTACAGCTGTGCACTGTAGTGTTGAAGCTGACAGTATTAATAATCAGCGAAATGTAAAATAAGCTAAATGGGCAGAGAAAGCACACGACTGAGCAGAGCACTCTTGCAAACCGCTGGGGGTTGTACATTTTGGTAGCAATCAAATGCATTCCATTATCTCTTTTCAGAATATTTAAGCAGGTTAGTGCGAGTTTCATTTATGGTAGATCGAGAGCTTCAGCATCATTTAGGAGGGCAAAGTGATGTGACAGGTTCAGTTCTTTGGATAGTGCTGTAATATAATGCATTGACACCAATAGTTAATTAAACTTATTCCCATAGTATAACAGGACTTTAGGACTTTAAACAGGAACAGCTGATCCATTTAACAAAGACCAGGGGCTTTCTGTCAGTGCCTCTACCTTGGAACAATGTCTGAAGCCCTTTCTATGTCTAATAATTGGCCTACTTTGACCACACAACACATCTGGCTCCCAGAGCTGGCCTGTCAAGTCCGCAGTCTCTATAAAGTGAAACACCATCCATAAAATCTCCATTAGAGCGGGGCTGCCCGGAGGTCGCTGTGAGGAGAATAAGGGGGTCACTGCTTCACTGTAATGCCTTCACACGTGGGGTTAGAGGTGAGCGGTGTTGACATTCCTCTCATGACTGACTGATATCAGTGTGATTGATCTGCACACTCCCCACTCGGCTCCTGAACTTAAACATTTAGTGTTTAGTATATGCTGCGTTCGTGCATCCGAGTCGCTCTCTTCTAAACGTCTGGGGCATCTCCAGCGAGGCTTTAGTGTCACACAGGGATTGACCTCACAAAAACAGCCCCGGAGAGTGTTTATCTGGCTTTCCTCTTAGCTAAACCAGATAAAAGAAGAGACTCGTGATTGATCGCCCACTCGTAGGTTTTCTGTTAGCAGCTCCATGAGAACTACAGTAGAAGGCTGTGAGTTATTGCTTTGTCAAATTCCACACCTTATGAGTGCTGTGGCCTTGGAGATGAAGAAATATATTTATGTATTATCCTTCTGTCTAGTTTGGATTGTGCTCTTTTAACGCGTGAAAATGGTGCATTGCAAGAGATCAGTTCAGTTTAGCTGCCAGTTACGCAACACACTGTAAACATTTTTCATTACAAACAGCCAGTGCAGTCAAGAATCTTTCATTTCTAGAACTGAGCGCTGGCAAATACCTGTAAATAGTGCAAGGTCAGACTTTGTATACTTGCACAGTTCAAACATGGACACATTATGAGAAATGGAATTAGTCCCACCCACCCAGTCAGCAATCCCACTTGTGGCTGGTATTGGAGGTGCAACAGAAGAAATACCATTTCAAAATTATAAGAAATGGCTGTAAAAGCGCTTATGCAACAGCCACCACACCGTGATCCCACTGCAGCATAGTACAAAACACTGACCTAGAAACCCAGACCTAAACCTTAAAAACAAACCCAGTGTTACATTAAAGAAAGATTTATTATTGTTTCTGTTTTGGTGAATGGACATGCATGTCATCATTTTGACTTTAGTGGTCCACAGATCAAATTGTACTAAATGCTTAAAAAAGACACAACAAAGTGCAATTTTTCGTAGGTCCATTTGTGATTTACAGTAAGGATGTGATTGGTAGGGGTACACCCAGCTTTCCCGTAGGCCGGTTGGACATTTAAGCCCCCTCACAGCCTGACTTATCTACCCTAATCAAATCCACAAGGCCAGTAATACCCCAGGATGGACCAAATCACATGTAATTGCTGCTCCTTTACTTTTTCCAAGCCTTTTAGCCCAAGCTCTGTGAAGATAACCCTCCCTCCGCTGCAGTCTCTGGTGTCTTTGAGTAAACAAACAAACAAACAAAGTTGGAAACATGCGGTCAGCGGCTGGGCAGGAGAGTCAGGGTTCAGTCACCGAGGCAACGGGGCTCAAGCCTGTTTGTTTTCCCCCCGGGAGACGAGTGTGCGGAGGGGATGTGAGCTCATGGGGGGGGTGACTTATTGTTTATTACGATAATTTGTCTGTGGCTCTGGAGAGATTTCAGGGCTCTTTGAAGTGGTGTGGGATGAAGCCTGGAGCGTGGCCTGGCATGCTGTGCCGGGGTTTGGGCCCTATTTTCGATTTGCTTCCACCCCCCACACACTACTCCTGCGCTGGTACCCAACCATCCTTTTCCTTCAGTAATCTGCACTCTCAATCCCTTTTCCTGAGCAGCATGGTCCAGGATCTTGTTAAAGCCTTGTTACTTTTGTAGACCACACAAACAGAGAAGAGTTTTCCAACTTTCTGGTTCAACATTTCTAAAATCTAAGCTTTACCACAAAATGTGGGTAATATGCAACAAAACTACTACGACTACTGTGTCTACTGTAAAACAATAAATAAAAAAAATACTGTTGATGACCATTGAAATACAAATTGTTGAATATTTTGGCTCAAAATTGGTGAAACAGGTTTATAATTCAAAAGTCAAATATCTTATGCAGTAATATAATCTTGAAAGTAACTGAACTGTGTATGTAATGTTCTGAAATAGACAAAAATAAATGCAGTTGTTTAAGCAAAACATAAAAGATAAAGTTGGGACATTAGACAGGGACTGGGTGTCTAAATTAATAATGGCTGCTTAATAGAGAGGTTTGAAGGAGAGGGAAGTCTTTTTCCTTTAAATGTGGTTAAACAAGCACTAGGCTCTTAATCTAAATAACAAGTGCCACTTTAAAGCAACACAATGTCTATGTCTTTTTACTTCAGATTTTAAAGCCTGACCATTTAATCAATAGACTATATTTTCTTTTGATGGTTTCTTGAAATAAAAAAATGGAGACTAACCCTGAAAACCAAGCAGACAAAGGTTAAATTGATTGATGGACCACTTTGACTATGTAACATATCTTCCCATAAATCATTACGTCAACACGAGATTACATCACAACTTACATAGATAAGATTTACTAAATGAGAGAAGAATTTGTTTCATTGCAGTCCTTCCGCGGGTCTACATCCCGAAAAGTGACATAGTGTTGCTTTAAAGAAGGTTTGTATGGAGTTCTTGTTATTTACATTAATAGTCCAATACCTCTAATAGACAGTCCTGTTTAAAATGTAGAGAAAAGTTTTACAAGTATCTCAATTAAGCACCCATCATTAAATTAGGCACCCATTCTCTGTCTACTGTTATATCCCATGACTAAGGGCTGTGTGTATTGTCTGTGTGTGTCCATTTAAATGCTGTATCCTTACATAGGAAGTGGTCTTCTGGCCTCAGCTGTCATGTGCACGGCTGTCTGCTGTGTCCTGCCGTCGGAGGAAGAGAGGGAGGGGGGGTCCCAGTCCTGGAGCAGGTTTAATTGGTGTCAAGCAGGCCTCTGTGAAAAGCCATCAGAGACTAGGGATGTTCAATGAGACAGGAAACCTTTTATTAGGGGACTTCCTCCAACTGCACGACTGTGTATATGTCCATGTCTGTCCTATTGTCTCCTTCCATATCCCAGCCTCCTAAAATCTCTCATCGCCCTCGCCGTTTCCATGTGCCCACTTCCTCTCCCACTCACTCATACGGCTTCAAACGTGCACCACTGTCACTCCCACCATTGATGCTCTGTCGTGTTGTTTTTTTTATGTCTGCCCTTGAGTGAAGGAGATGGTCTCTGGGGGAATCGAGTGACCATAGCCTGGCCAGACAGACTAATGATGTGAGCACTTCCTGAATATTCACTACGAGGACATAAAACACACAGACACCCACACACAAGCACACGAGAACCGTCTCTGTGGACATCATGGTCAAATGAGCGTCTTAATTGTAAACGAGTTAGTGGCATGTGACACACAGTAAATCACAGTACATCAGAACATGGGCACACATCGAAAACAGATTTTTGGTGGAAATGGGCAAACAATGCACAAAATGTGTGAGGTCAAAGGCTAACCACAGTGTCACAGTTTAGCCTCATATGAGAATTACACTAACGGTGCATTCATTTACTGATTGAGATTTCTACATCTGGGTTGAATCTAAAAATGTTCATAAAAATGTGGTTAACATCTAGAAAGAATCAATGTTTATGATTATACTGTACTCTATGTCCTGTTGAAGGCACAGGAATCAGTGTAGGTTATTGAAAATATTCAAGGTCTAATATGTAAAACTTTCACACTAAATAATTAAACCCTTACACGTTTGAAATCCCTTTTAGTCCACACCTGTTGCCATGTAGAACAATTTCCTGTTTATCATTTATTTAATCTTTTTTTTGCCTCACAGAAGAAAAGAAAATGAAACAGATTTGTGTGACAGCTCTCATAAAGCTACAGTAAACTTGGATTTGACTTTTATTCAATAATAAGCACCAAACAAAAAGACGTGACGTGGGCCAAGCCTGTTGGCAAATGTTCATCCGGAAATCCTGCTCAGTATGCCTTTAAAAGACACCACATGTAATGGATAAAAACATTTTAAAACCTTATCAGTGCTTTTAGACTAGCATTTAATTTGATGTTATTATGTAAATATAAAAAAAATTAAGGAAGCAACATGTTTAAATGTTGCAGGACACCTTAAACCTTAAACCTTTAAACCCTGCTACTCTCTTGACCGAGACACACAAAGTAACTCTACATTCTTTTTTTTAAGATTTCCCACCTCCTGTGACCTTGACATAGGGCTCCATTCACCATTACTGCTAAATACCTTAACCATCACCCTAAACATAACCTCAACCTAAACAGAAAGCTTAGAAATCGATCTATTAACACCCCAATAATGACTCTTTTACCCTGTATCGTGATAACAGGCTCATTTGCATAAGTACACACAGTTCAGAGACGTTCATAAAGATAAAGGAGCAGCTGCGTGTTTCAAATGTTCCCTGCCTCTGTTTTGTCAGCAAGTTTACCTTCAAACCGTAACGGTAATTATTCTTGCACAAGAGCCACGAGACAAAGAAAACACACATTTGTGCTGTTGTGCAGACAGCTGGTTTTATCCAGACTGGCGGCCAATCAGACTAACTCGTATCCACCCAGACACACCTGTCCTGCCGATAACTGAGAGATATCACAGAGAGCCTTCATCTACAGCTCCACTTTTGTACATGGTTCATAAAGAAGGTCAGATAAAACATTCTGTTTTAAGATACTAATAAGGTCTTATGACACATTAGAAAAAGTGAAAATTGACCCGTAAGATTAACATCTTTACCAGTTTAACCTATTTTTTTTAAAGATCACCAAAATGTCTAGTGTGGGTTCCCTTTTTAACAAATACCGTGTCACAATTTCTTACCACCTAAAATACATCAACCGAAAACACATTTATTCAGTTATCTATTATCAATTATCAATCTATTTCCTTATTTAACTTTCTTATAAAATCACATAAATTACCATCAACAATCCACATTAGATACAATTAAAACATATTTATTATTATTGCTACATGGATCTGTAACATTTCTCTGATACAATTGTAAATATCTGTATTACCTCTGACCCTAAAGACATAAGTGATTGATTTTATTTAACATATTTGAAACAATTTGATCACCTAGAATAGGTCTTTTCCTTAATCTAAAGCATTTTAGTGGAGAGTTAAACTTTATTGGCACCAGAGCATCTCATAATTCCTTTTTGGATCTGGAAAACCCACTTCTGTGACAAGAATCAGGAAACTCCGACAAGCAGAGACTCATCCTCACAGCTAAGCCTCAACGGTGGACGCCTAACTGCCATTGTTACGAAAGCCTGTGCAAAGTTCGTTTCTCTTTTACTTTCATGACACGACAAGCTGCTGCGCTGTTCATTCCAACTAAATTATCCGCAGGATCTCTATGTACCTGCAGGACAGGAGGTGTCTATCAAAACAAAGCTGAAGGTTTTAGCCTTGTTTCCGTAACAAGTATTGCAGATGCTGGCGTGAAAAAACATCATCCCGCTGGCTTATCTTTCAAGCAGATGCTCAATCAGCCCTCCTACCAATCTGTTTTTTTCTTTTCTTTCAAACAATACCTTACTCTGAAGCACCCTCCCTTTTTCTCTTCTCTCTTTCATTATATTTATTTATGAATGCCACCCTCTTCTTTAAGACTCTTTCTTGTCTCTCTGCCCCTCACCCGCCTCCAGCCCGCTCTTGTTCGATCCCTGACTCAACTTTCACATTCCTGCGGCATTCCTGTAGGATTAGCCTTTAGCATTCTCAGGCTACGCAGAGGCCACAGCCCCCCACTGTGTGTCTGTGGCAGGCACTAACGGACGATGCAGAAAACTGTGTGTGTGTGTCTCTTTCATCACCCCCTCCCCTCGCTTTCTCCCTACTGCCCCAGTTCCAGCGCTTCCATCACAGTCAGCAGTAAGTGTCCTCATCCCCCTCGTGTCCTGGCACCCGAAGGAAAGTTGTGTTCCAATACAACTTATAATTGGTGGGATTATCTTTATTAGAACATTAGCAGTATTTTCTCCTGAGAAAGTGAACTCAAAGAATACAACTGCAGATTTAAAATGTGTCACTTGTGATGTCTGTTTTTCCCTTACACACAAATTATTATTGGACCAAGGGATCAGATGTTGAAGTAAGGGCTGGCTCCAAAAGTACACTGTTTCCTGTTTGACAAAATCACCAAATAAAGTCAATATACTTTTTACAAATGCATATTTCTAGTCTCATTGACTTCATTAGAACAATCTGAACAGGTTTACAAAGGGAAACAATTGTCAGTTTGCTCACCTTGTGTTAGATGTATTATCAAGGTTTAATTTTAAGAACAACACTTTTATTCAATGCATAATGTCGAATGCTGCTTTTGTGTGGTCAGTGAAGAAAACTAGAAATAATTTATGGGTGGAACAAAAGCTGGAAGCTGGAACAAAAACTTTAAACCTGTGTTTAACTTGGTGCTCTACTTTCTTCAACTTGATGTTATATGTTTGATTAATGGAGGAAAGTAGTTTTAATAAACTGTGTTGGTCTATTGCATGTACCCTCTTACCATTAGCTGTAAATTACTTTAGAGTGACCTGGACTGGTTGGAAAAGCTTTTAATTGTGGAATTCCACTTAAGTATGAAACTGAAATTGTCTCACAACAACGTAAATGTAGTATAAATCCTAAGGTAAAATAACGGTCTTTAGAGACACACACACCAATGGACTCCACTAAGTTTATCCTTTTTGAGCATCACTAGCTACATAGACTGTAGTAATGTCAATATTTTTGCATTTCATGGTCTCTGCTTTGTTCTAAGTACGGTTATATTCTGTACAATCAGAGCAGACCAACTTCAGATTACAGGCATTGCAGTACATATGGTGTCGACTGTGTAACTGTTCATTTGTCTTTTCTTATGCGCAAAATTATCCCAATTAAAAAAGACAAACAAAAACATCCGTCCTCCCCTCTGCATCTCCCTGTCTCAGTTTTACAGCCAGCTGCAGCTGCCAGCAGCACACAGGCGAGATTAATGTTTATATCAGTCACGCTAATGACTCTTAGCACTCGGGTGGCATCTGTATTGACCCATCCCAATTACTGTCAAACCAAACTGCCCTGGCAGTTTTACAAAGAAAGATGAAGCCATTGAGCCTCTTCAAAGACACTGCCATTACGCCAAATCAAAAGCTATTTGTAGATTATAAATAAAGACGCAGTGTTTTAGATGGTTTGCCTTCTTATTTTTAGGCCTTGAATTAAAAGCGCTGTGAGGTACTATTGGCCCGTTTCCCTGTTTGCTCTTGTAAGAAGCCTTTGTGTCGAGTCACTGCTACAAGCCAAACTAGTAGCACTCGCCTACCACATGTGGAAACACTCACATCACCTCCAAGGACAAAAAACTTGGCAACGGTTGGAGAAAGGAGGGGGGGAGAGAAATAAAGAGTGTGTGTGTGTGTGTGTGTGTGCAGAATTAACGTAGAGAGAGCCTTTTTTTGCTCAAGTATCGCCTTACCTCAAAGCCAAAATAAAAGTGCCATCAGTGCCAAAGACAAACCTAAAAAACCTCTCAGCTGTTTCCCCCTTACGTCCTTCAAACATGAGTCATTTTCCTCCAGCCTCCGTCCTTCCATCCCCCCTCTCAGCTTTGATGAAATATCTAATAATGTGGCTCTATTGTGAAGAGTAGATAATGTGCAGTCCTCCTGACATGTTCCATTGGTGGATTTAAAATCTCCAATATCCACTTAATATTTGCACCATTCCCAAAATGACCAGCTGTAGTTAGTATGTAGGATTCTTTAATTGGCTACGGTAATCTTGTGAATAAACTAAATAACTAAATAACTTTCTGGTCATCCTATAATTATAGACAGGCAAACACCTGCTGAAGTATCTAAAAACTTTATCTAAGACCATCCAGATACACTCATTTCTGCATTTAAACTGCACTGTAGAATGAAAACAATACCTCTGTCTTCGTTTGCATTTGGACATTGTTCACATGAGGCTAAAGTTGATACAATCTGATATATAACTACCTGGATTTGAAGGATACCGTATAGTTTTTATACAGTGAACAGCAGTGTCATTTCCATTACACTTAATTTGTCATTTATAAGTTATGTGAAGTATTTGGAAACTGAAAATGCGGGCCTACAAAAAGATTTTAAAATGTCATTGTAGGTTAAGTGCATGTATTTCTACAAACCACAGCTCAAATCCTGTGTGCAATGTACAAGAGAGGGCAGTGTGTGAACAACATTTACAAAGTTAAAGGTGTGTTTTCTGGGATTAAGAACTTTACCTTTATATTTTTAAATTAACTGTAGAAATCTTTTACTCTCTAGTTTTGAGCATCTAGTTAAATCCAAAACTATTTTCACATTTGAACTATAATTCCTCTTGAACGTTAGGCCCCTTGACTCTTAGCTCCGTTTCCTTCTTTATTTCTTTGTTGTTAATTTCCCTCCTTATCCTTCCAAATCTAAATCCCTGTCTTTCGGGTCATATTCCAGCCCTTTTCTCTGAATGCACACTACAGTACTCAGTTCCTTTACATCAAGCTGATTGCTTTCTGTCAGACTGCGCCGCTGTAGGGGCCCCAAGAGGCCCCCCGGTCCCTCACATCTAAACATCTGTCCATCCCATTACTCTATCTGCTCCCGAACCTGAACTCTTTTTACTCATGCTGACAGCAACGCCGGCGAGAACGGGAGTGATCTCAGAGGGAATGCTGCCGTTCCCGGGCGTCTCCTCAAAGCTCTTGATTATATGAGCCAGCTGGTTGAGAGACGCGAGGGTCCCGGATGTTTTTAGAGTATGGCGGTGGTTAGGAGACTGTTCAGTAAAAGGATGGGAATGCACGTCCAGCGTCGGGCTTCCGTCGGCTGGGTCGTTTGGCTGGAATGCGACTCAGGAACTCTATAATGGGGCTTACTGTGCCGTCTGAATGACTGTTGTCTTTTAGCACCGTGAGGGACAGAGGAAGCGGATATAGCCGTGGGTAGCAGCCATGATGATGAGGGTGATGACGTTGATGAGAAAAGGAAAAGGTTTTTTTTTTTTTTGAAGAAAGTGGGATTTTCTCAATTAAAACAGTTACAAGTCAAAACTGCCTCAGAACTGTGTCATATACTTTATGAATTAAAGCTATAAAAGTTGTGGTAATACAGGTTTAAAACTTAAAACATCTATTACTAAAGGCTTGTTCTTTCACAGTATAAACACTTCTCAAACTTTATCTGAATGCATCATTCAGGGTCCAAGTTGCATTCTGTCTATCAAAAAAAAAAACGTGTAGATCAGTCAAGTATGTGGCCGAGACAGCTCAACACGCTGCAAATGAAGAAAGCACCAGCAAATAAAGAAAACATCTTCATCAGTTTCACAACACATGCAAATACAAGAACTCGCTGCAAATAACACAGACCACAACGGAAATGTTTTAAGGGGACTCCTTTGCGTGACGAAACCCTACTGGGACCTGCTTATTGTTTGCTCGCCTGTCGCGTTGTTGTCAGTGTTGTTGTCACTGACCTGAAAGGTGAGGTATTTTTTTACTTTTAGATCATGATCGTATAATTGCTTTGTCGTTTGGATATTGTTGGCCTAAATATATTGTTCGTCACTCAAATGAGTCCCCTTAAAACATTTCCGTTGTGGTCTGTGTTATTTGCAGTGCGTTTTTGTATTTGCAGCACGTTTTTGTATTTGCATGTGTTGTGAACTTTTGCAGCGCGCGTGTTGTCAAACTGATGAAGATGTTTTCTTTATTTGCTGGTGCTTTCTTCATTTGCAGCGTGTTGAACTGCCTCGGCCACCGTAAGTATGAGCTAACACTGAGATCTGTGTCAAACCCTCCAGGACAACCTGAAAACCACCGAACACTATGAGCGGACGGTGAGACTGAGAGACTGAGAGACGGAATGAATGATAACGGTTATGTCATCTTCAAAATGACCCATGCGGGGGTACAAAAACATAACAGCACACAAGCATCATTTATGAAGGACAAACTGACTCTGACTTGGACAGTCAATAGCTTTACCAGGAAACAGGAAATTTGAGAAAGAACAAGCGAGAGACACATCACGGATGAATGAAAGCCCATACATCCCCACCATCCCTCATTTCAATCCTATGTCTTCATCTGTATACTTTATAGTGAAACCTTTGACAAATTTCTGTTTTTTAAACTTTGTCAGTGTCACACAGATGAGGTAATTGCAGACAGTTGCTGATGTGTGATGATTTGTCCTTCAGATGGACTAAGCAGGAGAGTCTTTCCCCTCAGCGTGGTGCGGCTTTGACCTCCACATCAGATAAGAGCTACAGGTAAACACAAACACATAGAGAGCAGGGAAAAACAAAGCCGGAGCAGCGGTGATAAATGACGCAGCCACACACAGAGACAGGGGCTGAATGAGAAGACAAAAAGGCAGTGATGCTTTGTGCACACACAGCAGCAGCATTGACCTTTCGCCTTACATTGTGGCACTTGAGTAATGAGGGGTCATCGGCTTGAGCTAAATATGTTTATGATCAGGTCTGAGGCATAACCACATGCTGACAAATAAACAGAGGTGGATCGAGTGGTCAAAATTATTTGTGCTCGAGTTAAAGTCGGTTGGTTGAAAAGAAAGCAGTCGTGTACTTGTATTTTACCCTCTCAGCTGATATCTGTTTACGGTGGCCTTTTAACTTCTCTGTCTTCACTGTTTATTGTAACTGGTCTTTGTGGTTCCATGTAAAATACTGTAATGATTTGTCTGTAAATGTGATGACTGTTTTTTTATGGTACCTGCCTTAGGACAACAAATAAAAATGTAGTTATTTACATTCATGCTCACTGCTGATATTTATGTCATTGTAGCAAACAGCGTTGTATTCATTATTTATTCATTCTTTGCCACTTTATGTTTTGTGTCCTCCGCAAAATACTACTCAAGTATTCAAGTTACTTTGAATACTGGTGTCTGGGCACAAAAAACAGATGTTCAGACTAAAGACTTTCTTGCTGTGAGGGGACAATGGTACCCACCTTGGCACTATTAGATTCCTGAAACGCTTACTGTTTTGCAAACAAAAATTCAAACAGTCATTCATTTAATGTTCATTCATTAAAATAAAGCCTATGGCAGCTGCACTGGGGATGAGGTGGGGTACACCCTATGTGTACCCCACATGTGCCAGGGCTGTCACTTTGAGACACATCCACTGACTACGGTCCTCACATCACCTATGAACAGGGTGGCAAAGTGTTTAGAAGGTCCTGGGTTCGAATCCCATCCAGGGCAGGGCCTTTCTGTGTGGAGTTTGCATGTTCTCCCTGTGTCTGCGTAGGTTTCCTCCAGGTACTCCGGTTTCCCCCACCACCAAAAACATGTACAACAGTCCCCCCCAAACACACATGGGGCCAGGACTCCCCTGCAAAAGAGATTTGTAATCTCAGTGGGACTCTCCTGGTTAAATAAAGGTTAAATAAATAAACAGAAAATCTTATTAATGCAAATAAACTGATGCTATAGGTTCCATCAAGTATCTAAGGGAAAACCAGATTTGTAATATATAAACCTGAAAAAATGCTTATTTGAAGTTTGTAAAACTATAGAATGCCTTTTATGACTAAAGGCAGAACAACACCTGGTTATGGTTAAAAAGATTGTGGGGCCTTGTGTAATATAGAATAACACAGAAGGAAGTACACAAAATACAGGAAATAACCCGCTTATTAATATTTAAACCAACATGCAACATATAGTCCATGTGAAGGACAAGTATACATTGAATCTCAAAATCACAAAACTGGATTTGTGCCATATTATGATAAAATTGTGAGAACAATGATGAGCCCAGGAAATTCTTACTGTGGTTATTATTTGTTGCCAAAGCACATATAGTAAAGCATGAGTCCACAGACGCTCTTTCATTTGCAGTTGGAGCTCTCGGTGCACACTACATGCTTGTCTAGTGTAAGTGAGATGTCTTCTGTTTCAACAATATGTGCAGTGTGTGCAGCCTGCCTTTTCTTCCAATGGCAGTTACCCAATCCCCAGACACGCATTCTGCATGGATGACGGCGCGCTCTTCTCATGACGCCGCCGGAGCCACCCGTTTAGTTCCGCTTCAGTTTTGTACACGCACAGTTCACAGGGTCAAAGGGGCCGAGGGGCGCCGGCCCTTATAAAAAACCCATAGCAATGAGTTTTCTAATAGGCAGCTTTGATCTGTTCAGCTCTTCCTAGGTTAGGACGTCCCATGATATAGCTTTTGACCAGGCCTCTTGTACATTTTGTTCTAAAATAGTGAAATACTGTACATTTAGAGTAAAATATAATAATTTGTACTATTAGTATAGAATATTATATATAATATCTGAGCACAGAAGTGACTCTGAATCTTGAGTTAATCTAAGTAGACATCCACACATAAGGCAGAGTTGTGTGTAATTAATAATTACTGTTTGATCCAGTTCATCCCAAAGCAAAACTATTGAAGAGAAAATGACTGTCATGTGGTTCTTTTGCATATTTAATCTGAAAATGCTGCCTAATTGTTGTCTCTTTGAGTGGAATTATATGGACAGTTCATCCATTAAGCCAACATTTTTCCAGGACCACGTTGCTGAGGAAGTGCAGATGGAGGTCTTAGAGACTCTTCTTTCACGTACACCAGAGGGAAACTGAGGTGTTCCCAGGTCAGACAAACATGTCCTCCCAGGAAATCTGGAATCCCCCGGCATAGGATGCTAATTTGAGATCTTATTCTTTCAGTATTGATCTTTCGTCTTCCATTTTCTGAGTGAAGCAGCTTTGTTTTATACTGTCCATAAAGACCTATGTTTATGACTCCCCAATATCTATGTATAAAACTGAAGGTAGTTCTAGTCTGCGATCAGAGTCTCTCCAGGGACCACAGTTTCAAGGTCACACTGTATATTTGAACCGGCCTCTTGTGCTCTTAGTGCCAGTACAGTGACATACTGTACACTCAGAGTGATATATGTCATGTCTAAATGACAGATCACTCCAGATTGACACTGACACTGTGTTGACCTTAGTAAAGATCCACACATAGGGCAGTATTGTGTGTTTGCATTTGTGTACGCTGCCTGTGGCTATGCCCTCACCTCCTCTGACCCCAAAGAAAGAGCTCAAAGGCGGAGAGGTGATGCACTCTGACCCCTGGCAGAATCCTAGCCAAATCAGAGAACTCTAGTCATTTATTATTGACGATCCCAGCGTTTCATTGATAACACAGGAATGTGAAAAAAATCAGCTTTGAGATAAATGTGATTACACATTTATTTACACATGGTTTACCCTGTTTGCTCACCACTTTCTGCTTTGTCCTCTGAAAGTTTGTAGAGTTAATTACAAAATGAGTCGCATTTTGGGACCAAAGAGGGAATGTTGGCCGTTCAATGGGGATGCCAAATCTCCTTCTAATTAGTCCCTCTTTTTAGTTTATATCTGGCCTTTTGCTTTGCTCAGGGGCATTTAGGTGTGTTAACACAATGAGACAAAGACATAAGCAATTGTCTTAGAAAGCAATTGTTGCTGCACATCAGAGTGGAAAGAATTATAAAATAATGTCCAGCCAATTTGGAGTTTGTGTTAGTGAGAAAGATTATTCACAAGTGGGAATAATCTCTTCCCAGGAGTGGACATCCCAGAAAACTGAATAATAAAAAACTAACTTTTTCCATTTGTCACAAAAAAAATGTCTCAATTCCAGAGCCTGCTCTCTATAAGTCAGTATTTTGGCACAGGATTGAAATGAAAATCAGACGATACCTGCTTAATAAATAAATCTTTAAGGGCTTTACAGTTTGACATCGTGGGATAGTCAAGCAAGACATTTGAATCGAAACCAAATGAAATCTCAGCCCTTTGTCCATAATTGTTGGTTTTTGCACAAGCTTCTGCATGTATATAGAGCCCGAAACAGCCCAGAGCCTCTCCCCAGCTGATTCCCACAGAAAACAAGTCGTGGGCCCGTGAGACTTTCAATTAGGACACACTGAGCTTGTTATACTGGCCTGAGGTCTGGCATGCTGCTCCTATACTTTTGCGCTTTTATGAGGCTTTTACATCTATAAACTTATTACATAATCATATTTCTGTGCCCATAAAACTGAGGCTTGTGGAGGTGAGCTGTGCAGCATTACAGAGGTGTGGTTTACCAAATGACTCATATGTGAAAGTGTGTTCAAGAACAATAGCACACGTGACTGCTTGCTTGTGCCGTCACGATAGGTTGTGTGCGAAGAAAAGGGATTTGACATCGCCACTGTGAGGGACTGGCAAAAGACTGAATAAAAAACACAGAGCCACACACTGCAGCAGTCACAACAAACTGAATGGGAGCGCAATGGAGAGAGGGAAACAAGAGATGCTTTCACACATTCAGGAATGTAGAGTTGGGTAATGGGACGTCAAGAGCTGATGCTGAAGGCTGTGTATCGGGACATTTGAGAATACAGGCAATAAAGCAATAATATCAATTAAGAAAAGTTTATAAAAAAATTTTAAGTGTAAGAACCCCTGAAGTGTGCACGTATTAAAAAGACATTACCATCAACCAGAAGACTGAGAGAGCACTCACAACTTATTCTTATTGTTCATATTTTCTTCACAAAAAAAAACAACTCTGGATTAACAGTTATGACAAGGTCTGCTACAGCTGTTTATATATTCTTATTATCATATATTCTTCTCAAAATGAGGCCTCTCAGTAAAGTAAAAATATGTCTTAGTAAAATAGGAGTTAACAATGACAAAGCAAAAACAAATTAGATTGTTTAAAAAACCACTTGTGAAAAATAAGTGAAAATGGAAATTCCAGTAGTTCTTCACATATTTGCATAATTTGCATAATATTTCCATTTTATCAGACAGCAAGTCATTACTCATTATGTACTGTTTAACCTGAGGCAGCTGTCGACATCTTCAATAACTCCAGATGTGTAACGAAAGCTGTTGACCACAGTTCTTACCTTGCTTAAGCTTCTATTGTAAAATGTGTTATATAATTGCAAATTTGCATGTTTATTTGGTTTGCTTTACTTTGAACTGAGGCATTCATTTTCCCAACTTTAAACTTGTTTGTGCAAGACTAGACTCATTAGTTTAAACAGTAATGGATAGTAGACTGTCTATGTTGAGCCCTGTCCCACACATCCTGCCCCCTATAGCTTTTCCTTCCAGGGTTACAGCCCAGGCCTTGGCCTTTCACCAGGTGACCCCTGTCCAGCCACCAATACAATCCATACATCCTTAGACTCACCTTAACAAACATCATGTTTCATAAAGAACCTAAATGTCAAACATAGTAATCATAAACAGCCATAAATCAAAGTATCATTTGTAAAATAATTAAACAGACTTGCTTGCATGTAAAGCAGAGTAGTCGGGGTTCAAATACAGGCTCCATCTCATCCCCTATCCATCTTTTCTTGTCTACTGTCTCCCTCTCGAATCATCATCATCATTCGATAGGCAGACAGTAGACAGGAAAAGACGGTCATAAATAAAACTATAATTAAAATAGTATTATAAGATACAATATATGTTTATATTTAATTTCATTAGATTCTAATTAGAATTAAACTGGTATTTTTAAATGTATTTTTTAATAGCAGTGTCCGATAGAGACCAAGTTTTATTGTGTAACATTAGTTATTTTAAATTCAACTGAGAATGGGCAGTTCAGGTTTTGCACCCATCCAACCCAATTCCTCCTCTTGGGCGTTTTAGTTTGTCCTTATTTTCTGTCATTGAGCTCAGCGTGTTTCCATTACACATCCAACGGCTCAATCTTCCTGTCTCTGTTTAATCACCTCGACCCACTCCCATTCCCTTTACAAGCCCACGTCGTCGGCGTGTGTCCGCTATCTTCTGTTTATGCTTCATGCTTTATCACTCTCATATCTGCAAAAGGATAATCTTGAGCTATTGTTCTGCGCCTCACCTCGTTTGAACTATTGTTTGTGTCCATTTACCAGAACAATACGTGCTTGTGCCTCTTGTGTTATTGAAAGGGAAAAAGCACGCCGGATGTATGTAGGCTCCCGGTCCAGACACCTCTGCAACAATCAGAGGGTCGCCATTCCGTTTCCTGTTTGACTTTTTATTGGCTGCGCAGTCATCACCGCGGCAACGCAGACAGGAAGTGCTGCACCACTACTTGATGGACAAATGGACAGGAAGATTAAAAACACCAGGAGAGAATGTGCGGATACAGTCCCTAAAACTATTTCAGGCTTTCAAAACACACACTTAAATATAAACCGAAGCTGAGGATGCCTTTGCTTCCTGTGATTCCCGCGACTATTGAGTCAGACGTTTTACTCTTACAGTGCATTTGTTTTGAATACCTTTCCTTTCCAGAAGAGAACCTGGACAGTGACAGGCCTGTTCTGTGGTTTTATGATGTGAAAATAATAGAACCGTGTGCTTACAGAGAAATTTTAGCTTGACATATTTATAGTATCAGCTTTTGGAGATTACACACCAACAGCAATGCAACTACTGCTTTTGGATGAGTTAAGGAGGTGTTTCTTAGGTCAGGCCAGTCCAAGGAGATTGTCATTTTGTTTTATACAGCTGAGTAAGGTGTCCCACCTTTTCCCTCTTTGTCCCGCATAAACTTGTGAAGTTTTTTATCAACATTTAAGAAACAGATGTATGGTTATTTATTTATTCATTTACTCGATGTTATTTATAGGACGTTGGGGGCTAAGCTAACATTTAGTGACATAAAGTGACATTAATGTACTCTCACATTTATACCTTTTGGGCATTTTAGAATCACCAATCCACTCTTTGGTGGGAGAACGTGGGCCCTCATAGACTCCATACAGAAAGGCAATTTGTAGGTTACCATTGTCCTGAGTATGAACAATTGTAAGTGCAGTGTACTGCCTGTACTGTCCTAAACTGAGACTTCAGGACTCTTGAACTTAATAAAAACTAAAGCTGAAGCATTGTATTTCTTGTCGTTCTCAGATTATTGTCCACACAACAGTGAAATAATGCACTTATTGCACTTGTTCATTGCACTTGTCCACTAAGCACATATATTAATCACCTAGTCACTAGCTCAGCTCTTTCAAGCACTTTATTTAGCCGGATTTCTAACCAACCACCACTGGGAATGTTGAAATCATCTGTTGCAATGCATTTATAATATGACAGATGAAAATGCACATCTGTACTGTGTGCCCTGTTGTGTGATTATATGTACCAACGTCCTTGCCTATTCCTATAATTCCGTGGAAAATTCCAAGATTGCGATCTTTGCTGGCTCAGAAAACACACAAGCCGTAACCAAAGCTCCGGCTGTTACGGTCATAATCCCTGGTGCCTCTCCCGGCACTGCTTCCCCATCAAAGGAGCGCTGATTACTGGGAAGTCCACTGGGAATGGACTGGGAGACTGGGAAGTGGGCGTAGGCCGTGGAGGAGACACGCCCACTTTGAGAAACAGGAGTGGGAGTAGTGTTGAAGTGCTGAGTACAAACATACATGAGAGAATCTGTCAGGATTTATAATAACTCAATAACACAACTAGAGCTTCCACAGACAGCCATAGACTTTATTTGAGACACATGCACGTTGTATGAGCAACTGATAAACAATTCAACATGACTATTACTGATTATTAAGAATTAATATAGGTTTTTTGCCCAAGAAATGTAGCTAGAAAACAAGGATATTTACATTTAAAAATATCTATACTCCAAATGTCATCATTGTCTTGTTTAGTAAAATATAAAGTGCAATCATGCCAGGACTTGTGACCTGAGAGGTACATATAAAAACCTGTTTGGGCATCAAGAGGTTTTAGTAAAGTTTAGGAAATTAATGGATTTCCATTTAGAGAATCAAAAAAAATTGGTGTACATTAGCACAGCATAACCTTTAGCCCAGAAATATACATTCACCAAATAATTTTGATGGTTCTTGGACATGAGATCTCCCTGTGACACAGTCCCCTCAGCGGGACAGAAACCACCAATACAACTTTCCTGACCTGGGACTCATTGCAAGTGAATGACGCACTTAAATATTCAAATAGAGAGAAATAGGCCAATGCACTGGACCTTAGCAGAATCGTATTGTACATAATACACAAAAATTACTTTTTTTTTCTTCCCAACTTGCTCCCAAATAGTCTTCCCTTGTAAATGATTGACGTTTGTGAATATGAAGCCGCTGTCGTAAAAACTCAAAGTCTGTAGCGGGATCTGCGCCCTCTACTGGCTAAAAGTTACGCAGCGCTTTAGTAAGCTATGTGCAAATTTTACACATTTTTTTCCCTAATTTCTTCTGCATTAAAACCTCTCAATGTTGCAAGGCATTAACATGTACACACTGTACACTCATAAATGTGAATGTAGATCAGCTTTTGTTATCTGTGCTGTTTTGTTTCCTCTTGTTGTCGTCAGATGATCTCCAGCTGTCAATTCTGTGGCTTGTGTCATTGAGTCTTAAATGGAGGAAGTTGTCACTGTTGTGGTTAGATTAATATTCTCAATATTGATTCTTTTTTGCAGATTTTTTTTATGAGAATATGGGATATAAGTTTTTCATACAGTCACATTCTTACTCTACTTTTTATATTTTTTTCAGAATGCAGTTTATCTTATCTTTATAGTTACTTCCTTCTTCTTACACTTCCTCTTTTTTTATTTCCTGATATTTCAACGTAAAAACTGGCATTTGTTTTCCCGGTTGCACTGATCTGGTTGGCAGGATTTCCCATCCTGAATGCACTGGTGGAAGGATACAGTCCAGTCCACTTGTAAGGCTGTATTTCTTTAAATATGCAGAAGTGGCAGACATAATGGGCCAAAAAAGATCATTCTGCTTAAACCTGTCTGAGCAAAACCCAGTTCAACAGAGAACATCAAGGTTTTGTGTCTTAACCAGAGCTGGTGCCAGGCATAGAATCTGTTTGCCGTGGATGAAGCAAAGTAAAAAATATTGAAATACTCTCTGCTTATTCATCTTGCACAAGTCCACTCTCTTTTAGACAGAATAAAACAAAACCCCTTCATAACATTATAACTGTCCCTAAAATATAAACTCTATACTATCCCCAGAAAGTATATTCCTTCTATCTTAATTGACTCACTTTGCTCTCTAAACACTAACAACCCTTCACTGATTGGAATTCCACTTTATTTCTCTTTCCATAACCTTTCTTCTTACGCAAAGCTCCTATTAAGAAACCACGCCGCTGGGGATGAGTTCTAACAGACTGCTTTATCGCATATTCATTTTCAGAGTTTTAATTCCCCAGTAGAATACATTACTCGTTTTATGGTAGCGGTGTGAGCCTGGTATTTCATTACAGTGTGACCTTCTTTCAGGGCCTCATTAGCTGCTCGTTATCTCATTAGTGAATTGACTGGACCTTGTTAGCACCTGCGAGCTCTGCCAGGATCCTTTCGCAGCGCTGTTTGGTAATGAGATAGTACATTTGAGACTGCTCCAGTTGTGATATTTGACTGTACTGTTGTTGTCAAGAGCACAGGTACAATGTGAGTTGGGTCAGTAAGCCTCGTAAATGTGTTGTGATATTAACAGTGATGTACGATAAAGGTAGAGCTGCAGTATGTTGACTGGACAAATGCAAAAATGTTTTCTCAAAATGCTCTTGTGACAAGCACTTAACGTCCCTACAGCAGGCGAGAGGACTCATTCATTCTGAATCCTCTATGTTTGTGACTGAGATCAAGTTAAAGGGCATTCAACTTTGGAACAAGATCAAGAAAAGCAGTCTTAACACAATTATTATTATTATTAATTACTTTCAAGACCCTATAAATATTGTACACAAGCTAAAGCCTCTACTGAAAAAGAACATCCAGAGTTAAACCACAGACAGCAGTGTCTCCTTCGGTGCAACAACAAATCCACAAATACATGTGAATGTGCAGGAAGACGGCTTTCCTCTTCAAAAGGATGTAAAATAACAAACAACTGCTCCGTGTTTCCTTCTAAGGAGTGTTTGAATTACTCCTTCATTTGTGTTAAGTGCCAGTGCCTTTCTGGAAGTGGACAGCCTGAGGATACAGGGGTGGACGGTGTGTGTTTGTGTGTGTGGGTAGAAAGGAGGGGGGGGTCCTTTTTAGGTTAATTTGGTCCTATTTTGTTGGTGGTCATGCTGAAGATGTATATTGCCCAGAGGGACATGGGCTCTTTTTTCTCCCCGGCTCTCCGAGGGGACACATATGCGGAAACACTGGTAGCACTTAAGAAAAGCCAAATAAACAATTAGCTCCAGATTATTCACAGGTGTGGGCACGGGACGGCCCTGTGGCGGGGGTCCGCGGTGCCACCCCGCCCTGCCGCTTTGCAGAGGTGGCACATACAGAGAGTTATGTAATGGCTTCAGCTGTTGGTAGAGCTCAAACCACAGAGCAGGGAGGAGGCTGGTCTTTACATCCCTTTACTGCGCTGAATGCATTTTCCAAAACAATCCCTTGAACTAATGTGTGCATAAGCTGCATTCTTGGGATCCCTAATGTTAAAGCTACCCGCATTCTTTAAGTGTTGGCTTTTCTGGTTAAGAGCTTTTTCTCAACACCACCCTCTGTGCAGGAATCACTTTGCCAAAATAGAACCATAAAAATGTATTTTCTGAGTGGGACTAAAAGCATACGTTAAAGGTTTAATAATCATTCCAGTAATCTTGTACACTACAAAAAAAAAAAAAAAAACAAACATCTAAATATACAACTCCATTCATATTGCTGGTCAGGTTAGTATTCAATAAGCACAAAGCAATTCAATAAAGGCCTAAACGAATCTACAGCGCAGCTTTTTGAACCTCTGGTCTTTCAATGATAGCCACCACAGTCGAAGGCGTAATTCGATTAGAGGGATAAACATCGGCTCAGGCGCATTAGAGGGTTATGGTAAAACGGTGACCTCACTGATAATGTACACATATAAGCACTGGAGCTGTAGAGCGCGCCTGGTCTGGAGACCACGGAAAAATGCATTTAGCTTAGTCTTGGATAAAAAGGATTCTTTAAACTGATTTATTTATTAAAAAGACAAAACCTGAGCATGACTGGACTTGCAGTGTCTGACATTTAGAAGTGCCCTTGTAGACATGGTCGAATATGGGATTCTGATGACATGAAGCAAAAATATTACAGTATAGCCGTTAGAAACCTTGAAAAGTCTTGGTTTCAGTATTTGGATTTACTTTTATTTTACAGTAGAAACTTGGATAATCTGATTAACTTGGACATTATTCCTCAGTGATGATGTTTCAGTTTTGATATAAAGGCCTAGTATTGTGTTTTCAATAAGAATAAAGGTTTAGATTGGATATGGAACATTGAAAACCTGCTTAACTGTAATGAGACATGTTATGTTTGAAATTCCAAAATAATTATTACATTTTAAGTCTTGAAGTTATTTGATTGGGTGTGTGAACCTAAATGAAGTTAATGTTCTGTTAAAGTGGCCACATCAACAAGGAATCCTCACATTCACAGCAGTGGAAATAAAGCTCCATTGGATTATTCTCTCTCTGTCTTGCCATGTCCTTATATTACATGAATAGTATTTCTAGAAAATTGTCATTTTCATCCTGAGATATTCAAAATCTGTTGTATATATTGGCATTATTAATTGTTCCATGCATTCTCTATGGTATAGCTTCTGGTCTTAGTCTTGACTCTGTCTCAGATTTGGTCTCAGTTCCTAGAAGTCTTTGTCTTGTCATGGTCATAACTCAGTCTCATTAATGTGTTCTTGCCTACAACACTACCAAGGGCTAAAAGCCCATCTCGGGCAGCTGCCAAGGCCAGTCAAAGGCCTCTGTGCATCCTGGGAGCAGCTGTCTCGTCCAATCACTGCAGCACGTGTGTCATCTGCTTTTCAGTTGGAAATGAAGTTCAGAATAGCTCTGTGTGTTGGCCAACAGCGAGCCTCTTTTTGGTTACATGTGTCCTCGTACATCAGCGGAAAAGCAAAGGCTCCATTTATTAAACCAGGAAACCACACTCTGGAGTAAAAAATACTTTGAGAGAATACTGGCCAACGATAAAACACCAGAATGCCTTAAAAAGTACATCTCATTCAGTAACAGCTGTGCAACAAGCCCAACACAGTCTCTCGAAGACTGTCTGTGATAGAGACATATTCTTTTTCATTAACATTCTTCTAAAATGACCCTATGTTTGTCCATCCTGGTAAGGTTATGTTTAAAAATGTTTGTAGAACTAAATTGGACAAATCTTGGATTTAAAGGGTCTAAAGGATTTTGCAGTCAGTCAATTTGTTTTGAAATGTTTAAATATTGCAAAGAGAAACATGTAGTAGATGTATTTCCATTATTGTCTTAAGATTGCTTTTACTTGTGCATTATCTTTTTTTTAGCAACCAGCAAAATATGTGTTTGCATGTACTTTAATGCAGCGAGAAAACACATGCAATTGTAGGAGTTTGCAGTTTTACTGTATTGCTTATATACTTTGTCTCACATTTGAAAAAGAATAGTTATATCTTCTTGTCATTTTATTCAAATATGTCAATCAACTCAAAGACATATTGGTCTTTAAAAAGAAAACAGCTGCAAAAACTGTTCCTATTCCACTTTAAAAGCCTTGACATAAACAAAACTTGCCAAACTCTTTGCATTGGAAATTTGGTTAGTTTTACAAAATTTGAAAGAATCAATTTTTGTCCGCACACAATAAAGCTGGAAGTCAAAGTCTTTCAATAGTCTGAGTTCCTTAAATGCTGAGTAGTGTGGAAACTATGTCAAAATGTAGCAAAAGTTATGCATTTCAAAATGAAAATATTAGCATGAACATAGCTATAGTCCGTTTCCAGAAAAATGTACAATGGCCCCTCACATTTGGTTCCAGTAATTTGATTTGAACAAATCCAACTTTTTACTTGGTATTTATTATGAAAAGTCTGGATTTCCCACAGCCCACTTTTCTAATTATCCTCTAATAACAGGTTGTTATAGTCACCTTCCTCAGCTCAGGACGCACCAGTTTACCCACCATTATACCTCCTAACAAGCCGTCAAAGTCCTATCAGCGCACACAGGGACCTGGGCAGCCTTAGTTGACCTCATGTGACCTTTGGCGTGAGGGTCAGTTCCTGTGCCTGAAGGCGCTTTGGGGCAACAACCAGCCAAAGGTCAATAAAGAGGGGATGACGAAGTTGTACATGTGTTTGACTAAAAGCACAGCACAGTCCAGATTATCTAAGGATAACCAACTGAGGTGTGAGTGTTCCCCAAAAGGAAGAGGGGGTGGGACAGAGAGAAGCAGTGTTTCCGTCACTTGGAGCACAAAGTGTGTCTGTGGTGAGGTCAGCTGGTGACAGACCAACACTCCCGATGTGTACACCTCAGCCCGCCACTGCTACACACTCTCAAAAGGCTGATTCATACATTCACTCTGCTGCTCTAATGATTACGCACACACAAGGGCACACACTTGCAACACAAACACATGTGCACCCCGAGCAGAAGCAGAGGGCTCTCAACACAATCACCTTTTCTTCTTTGTTTGAAAGCAGGAAAAACAGCGGTGCGACACAGCGGCTTCTCTGCCCATGTGGAAAGACTCATGGGAGATTATCGCAGCATAACCTGGTTCGACCGCTGAACAAGGGCCCAGCTGTTGAGCAGGAAGTCACCTCCGGCACAGGCCAGCGCCGCCAGGAGTCCTCCTCGCTGCGTTGGCCCACAGTCGGACGTTGGGAGGAAAGTCAAAACTGACACTGATACAACAGGCTCCAGGCTTAAGAAAGCTCCCAGTGTGTTCAGAGAGTGTAAATCTGCAAATGAGATTCAAGACTTATAAAGAAATCAAGAGAAAGAAAGAAGGAGGAGATGTTTCAAGAGCAGTTTATTACAGGCTGGGCCAGTAGACAGGTCAAACACATGTCTATTCGGAGGGTTACCTTTACCCAACCAGTTCCATACTTACTCAACCCAAACCCTAATGCTTTGAGAGAATGTGGCTTTTGACTGGTTGAGTGCAGCATATTTCTCATGTTTCATCAATTTAATTTCCTATTAATTTGAAGCAGGGAAAGACTTTATGAGCAAATTCTTGATAGAGATTTTAAATCCAAACTTGCAGAGGTTAGATCACAAGAACTGCCCCACAGCTGCAGCCACATCATTTTTAAACCAAATCACTTTCCTGTGCACAATGGACATCTGAGGACAACAACCACACAGAAATGCTGTAATCTGATTTTCAGATGACATTTACTATGTAGAGAGTGCCACATTCTGTGCACAGCTGAGCAATGTGGCTTCTTTTGACGTCCGAGGCTTTGATGCGGCCTCAGATGTTCCGCCTACGCAACTGCACAACCGCGGGAAGAGGGAGTGAGAGAGCAGAAAGGCGAAGAACTGCAGGACAGAGATGCATAGAGAAAACACAACTTGTCATTCGGTCATTAGCATTGCAGATGTTGGCGATAGAAAGTGTGAATAGGCCTCATGCATTCAGCCTGAATCCGAGCATTGTCCCGGGGCCTTGTGCGGTGCCCCTTACTGTACTGCGCAGTGTGGGAGTTGGGTTTAGGGTCCAGCGTTGGGTGGAATTCACTGTGGATATGTGTGGGATTCAAGGCTTTCCTCTTATCACAGCCAAATGTCAAAGTGAGGATGTAGCAGCGCGGAAACAGAATAAAGCATAGCCGGAATACTTCTCAGGCTGTGTCAGCGGCATACTTCACATTCAGCAGCTCTCTCAAGTGAACCGCTCTCCTATTTCTGCCTCTAGAGCCTCAGCTGATATCATGACAACATATGTACATACAGCATATTCCCAAGGCGTAATGTAACAGTGTTCTGTCACTGGTCCAGCCTGTCCTCCACTGACACCGATGGAGCTTTGTGGAGTTGCACCAGGTTTATCACAGACCCTATTGTTAAACTCACCTGCTGTTATTGGATACATTATGATGTTTTTTTATCACCACTAATATGGTCTTCACTATGGAACCGACATAGGTAAAGTTAGGGTGATTAATGAAAGGAACAGAGCGGTTATGGTGAGAAAATATAAGCTTTTGATTACATTTTGAAAATTGTCATTTAAATGTATCTTGTTTTAGTAAAATGCACTTTACCAGCTTTACAACTGTTGTTCAAGAGCTTTATCCTCTTTTGATTGACTCTGTATTATTCTCTGTATTGTTCTTTTTGCACCAGTATTCATGCTTAACCTAATGAGGTGCTAAACATGTCAAATTAGGAAATAAACAGTAAAAATCCGACGCTGCAGCAAATTATTTTACAGGGCTATAGTTTTTACTAAAAGCTGTGTTTACTGTTAGAGCATATATTTTATTTCAGAACATAAATGCATTTTGTAAATTTGGTGCCCCATTGTGTCGACAAATGTCAATAAAGAGGCCATTATTCAAACTTTGTATAATGCAGCAATAATCACTTCCATATAACGTATCCACAGCCTCACAGCTAAGGATGAGAAATGTATGGGTAAAAGACTGTGACCTGTTTAAGGGAAGCTGCCTTTCTAGTACACTATCTTTGGGATGACTTCAATCCAACATGATCAAATACGACCTAACAATGTTAGCTCTGGCCAAACCACAACCTACGATCCCTCGTGACCCCTATTAACTACGTCTGCCCTCTGCCCGGTCCATCATCTCTGTTTGAAGTGTGTGTCCCTGTAGCCTCCAGCTTTGTGGCAGATGACACGAAGACCTTGCCCTTCAGAGGTCAAGAGGATCGATAAATGCAAAGGCTCCTCTGCAATCATCAAACAAACTGAATCCCACATTAACATCATGTTCACGAGGGCTGTGTGTATCTCCATCTCTCTCCTACAGCTGGTACTCTGAGGCTCATTTGCATTAAACATGTCGATTGATCCGCAGCATTTGTGCTTATTCCCTCGCGAACGCTGCTGGTGTTTAAACACACGGTGGAATAATCTATAAGGCCACAGCAAACAGTCACACATAGGACAGCAGGATTTAACTCCAGAGCTGCTGTTGATTCAAAGATTTGTCAAATTATTTAATAGCTATTTCATGGATAATAACTTTCAAGCCATTCAAAAAATAACTGTAAATAGTCAATAAAATATTAGGAAAAGCTGGTTCAAGTTTCAAGATATCATGGCAGATGTATGTTTTATTCAAAACAAATATGGTTCTACATTTGATGTATGCGTTTCTTTAAAACTAAAACTAATGAAAGGGCCAATTGTCCATTTTCCAAATTGACCAAGAATAATGTAATAATTTCAAAACAAATTTTGTCCAAACTCAAAGACTCAACTGCACTCCAGAAGATGTTACAAAACAGCAAGAAGGTCCTGGAATCACACTCCTATCAGGACCGAGCCTTGAAGTTTATGAAGTTTGCATGTTCTCCCTGTGTCTTCCTGGGCTTTTTCTGGGTAAAACTGTTTCTGCTGCCACCATAAAATGTGCACAATATGTCAGAAAGTACGTTGAAAAAGAGCTCAGCAGTCTCAATGCGACAGTGGGACAGTGGGACACTGGGACAATATCCTAAAAAGCACAACCTTTGTACAACCATGACATGACCTGGTGTGCTCCAATCAAATTGATCCTCACTTTTAGATCACCTTGTCACATGCACAAAATATAAAACACTGTATTTACGTTTAAGCAACCATTTCTTCTCCTAAAAATCATTTACTCTCTGTCACCCTCCCCCTTTCCTCTCTCATACTTTATCCTTCTACTGTCTCTGTCCCCAAAAATTCCCCTTCAAATGATATTATATATTTTTGCCTTTTCTTTTCCTGCATGTGTTAGATCCATCATAGTCCCATGGCTCATTCAACAATGTAAATGGGTTTAAACAAAAAAAATTAAAAGGCAGACAAAACTATTTTAAACCACAAATTAAACCATGCCTTTGAGATGACTGTATTGATTTGCAAATATGACATTAAAGATGCCCTATAAATGACATTTACAATTAACCTCAGTCTCTTTAGAATTAAAACAGTCCCCTTTTGTTAAGTTAAATAGTCTCATATTGAAACACAGGCTACTACTGTAATATATCACATTAAAGGAGGATATAAGATGTGATTACTCAGACTGTGTGTTTTCCAAGTTTGACAAACTGAGCGTAGAATTAATGGATTTGGGAAACAGTGAGCCCTGCAGCGACAGTAAAGATGTCATCTCCGCCCTTTAAGACTGGATCACACTGTAACTTTTATTCCTTTACCTCAAAAATGTGCCCTAATTTGGACAGTCACTGCAGAGCTATGGGAATCTGGTAAAGCCACATAACTCTTCCCTGTGTGTTTTCCAAATAGTCAACGTAGCGTGGACTGAGATTCACAGCAATCTATCAGAACGTACACAGCCACAAGCAGCGCGCTGACACACCGAACACAGGGGCTCCTTTCTCCTCGAATGTTTCTCAACCTAGAATGAGTCACGGAGAACCTGGCACTGCTTAAAACAAGTGCATCGGCCGTTCGGTTCCTTGTGGCCGGGGCTGAGAGCATAATAAGAGAGCTGCAGAGGAATCAAGGCCCTTTTCTAATGCTAACCTCGGGATAGACTGAACTATTATCAGCCTGGTGCTCAAGGCAGATTACACGCTACAATTAAAGGAGGCATCGTCGGACCGCTTTATGGGAACCACTACAGCAAGCAGAGGGCAACGATTTCGCAGAAAAGGAGCTCGTTTGTGGAGTGTGGAAGCTGACAAACTGTGCTAGTGGTAGCAGGGGAATGCTTGAGTCATGTGCATATGCTAAATCTGGGTGGAGATGCATAAACATGGCCTTTACACAGAGGAATATATTCAAACACAAGCCTGACAAAAGTCTAGAAAGTGCTCACTTATGGAGACAGTAGACTAGAGTATTGAGTCATGCCGAAGTTATTCCCTCAACCAGTGATTTACTCTTCAATAACTGTAATAAACAAATGAGTGTTGAGATCTTTTAGACGCAAATTGTGCTCATCGTTATCAATCATGTCATTATGTGTCATTGGAAAAGCAACAGCTAGGTAAATTAGAGAGTGGATAGAGTGAATTTATGGAGAGGGAAAAGGCTCCACTGCACATTCACACATGCAGCCTTTGACATACTTTAGCACCAACACAGTCTGTGAGAAAGAAACAGAAGATCAATGAATGGGATAAATTTGTGAGAATTTACAGATATTATAATAGAACAGAATAATGATACACTCAGCTGTTGAGAAGACAGAAGTATGTCTGCCAGGCCAGTAGGGGCACTGTGCGACAACCAATAATGCTTCAGTCATGACACACAAGAAGAAATTGTCTTAGGGGTAAACTTCACTAGAGACAACTCTTTAGACCAGTGCTAATAATCTCTGAAGCCTCGGTTTAGATCAGTATACGGTATGTAATTATATATAATATCAGAATATGAGTTTTGTACATAAACTCAGTATTTGCCATTGATGTTGTACTAATGCGAGTAGTCAGCAGCCAATAATATTTTTTCTATATAGCATCTAGTGTTGTAAATACCTATAACCAAAAATGTCAATGTATTTTCTATTAAACCCCATGAACCATTAAAACACAACACGCCCAATATAAACATGCCTATATCTGGAATGTCAATTAGCTTTTTTTAATTGCCGAAAACATTTTATTCCACACACTATTCTTATGGTAATGCAAAATTCATAAATAGCAGGCCCCCAGAGTCTGAGCAAGTACAGACACATAGAGGATTGCAGTTGTCCAATGTCAGCAATGACAGCTGGATCAAAACAAACTCAATAAAGAAGCAATAAATGAATAAGCAAATGTGTAAATGAACAGGGGTCGAGTGAATGCATAATTATAATAGGCCCTCTGTGCACAGCAGCAGCAGCAGTGGGTGGGATTGACAAGAGAGCACTTCGGAAATCAACGGAGACGCTTTAAATGCCTCAATGCAGTCAAATTGTTTTCAGATTTACCCTTGATGGACAGTTTCCTTTTGAGCGTTTAACTACCTCCTCCTCCTTCGCAGTCAGCGCTGGTCGCACTGAGTCTGGACATCGTTACAACGCTCTTTGCGCAACCCTTGTCCTTTGACCTGTGATCCTGAAGTGCCGTTGCGTCGTGAGCCACTGAGGTGGGCAGGATGAAGGTCTAATCTGGAACAGGAAGTCACGGCCGGAAGAGAATGAGAGAGGACGGTGGAGGCTGATTGATATATTTCCAAATAAACCAATATACTTGATCAAAGGCACTGATAAGTCATGGGAGTAGTTCTGAAAGCATTTGTGACCACCACAGCAGCAGAGAGGTGTGAGCAAGAAGAGGCATGGTTGTGACATCGATGGACTTAATGCTTCCCTCTTTTCTCATTCCTTTCTTATTCCTCTCATGGTTATTTAATTAGTTAAGCACAATTCTTCCATTCTGATTGAACACCGTTATTATAAAAAAGATGGATGAGCACAGAGTATTCAGATAATCTAACCCAGATTCTCAAAGGGTTCCCAAACTTTTCAGACCACGGCCCATAAAATAACAACACAACCATATTATCATTTTAGTAATACAAGAGTGGTGAATACATCAGTAAAAGGAGTCCTAATGTTAAAACTGAAGTGAACACAGTCTGCAGGTACAGGACAAAAACAGAAACATCTTATACTTTATCATGACTTATATCATGTCATCTTCACAAAGCACAAGCTACACACCACATTCAGAAGAATTTACTGTTTATCATTGAATAAGTATATTATCAATAAGGTTTTGGACTTCTAAAATCTGCAGGAAGTTATAAAATAAAAATGTGTTGGTAGTGTCACGTTCGTACTGTCTATATCTGATTTCCATTCTTTGAGTGTGAGGGATATTCCAAGCACCAGAGGCATCCGGTTGCTGTCCGGACTTGTGCTTTACACCTGATTAGTTACAGGAGGTGAGCAGATGAGCACAGATGCAATGGGACAGAAGGGAAATGGGATGGAAAGAGGAAAAGGGGGGGGGCGACCTGACAATCTTCGACAGCTAATGCCATGTACTTATCTTCACATCTTATCTACATCAAGCTAATCTCCAATCATCTAAACACTCAGGGAATACGTAACTCAAAAAATATGCCCCTTACTAATTCAATCATTGTAATGCTTTTTGCAAGAAATAGGCACTTCATTTGGAAAACAATATCTCTTTCATTTTTTGTGGAGAAAACGATAACAAAGCAGATACATGTCCAGACAAGTATCAGGGCTAAGAAAACTGAGAATCGGACAGATGGACAAAGAGTGCTGTTGGTGGAGGGGGCTGCTGAAGAAGAGAGGCACAAATGGCCGGATGCAAACTGTGGACACTCTCCCGGGAAAAGACACATTAACAAACTGCACAAGAAATACTTATGACTGAACAAAGTGTTTCTCGTCACGTTTTTTCGTTTTTTATATGTTTTAGATGAAAAAGAAAACCATTTGAACTCTTTAGATCCAAATGTGCTGTGTCCATGATTCATCAAAAAACATGAATGAATAATGATAATGCTGCTTGAGAGAAGTCCAAAAAATACTGTAGAAATTAGCAGAAATAAATATTACAAGTTTTCAGTCAGGATTTCATTCATTCAAGTGATTGAAATCCTGACTAAGTGTGGTGCTCCTGAGAATGGCCTTTGCATATACTTTGCCCAGATGCATGGTTTTACACCGAACATTATAATTTCTTAAATGGCAAAACTCCAAGGGATGCTGGATCTTGAAAAATGGCCCACATTCAAAGTTTGAACATTACCTGCTCCTAACCCATAGTTCCTAGGATCTAATGGCCATTTGGATTTAATAACAATAACAAAACTGGCTTGTTTAATATCATCAGTTATTAATCAAAATGTATTTCTGAACATTTACCACATTAGTTTGGTCATTGCATTTCAAACTGTGTAAGCACGTTTTCACTGAAAGTGTCAATACCATTACCATTGCATGACGTTGCTAGTTTCCTTTTCACTCAAAGGGCAGTTGGAGGTGTCCTTTTACCTGAAACACATTGCTTTTCACTTTTTATCTTCATCTCAGGAGTTTTATTACAATAAAAACATTGTGAGGAAACATGATCAAACATCGTCATGTCGGCTCCTGTTGGCTCATTCCTGCTGAGTCATGCTTAAAGCAGCTTTTCAAGAACTTCTAAATTAACAGCCATGACCACAGTTTATTTGAACATTAATGGTTAAAATGTGCCTTCTGTGTGAAATTAGTCCGTTTAGGTGTTATACCAACTCGCTACAATTACATTTAAATAGTGTTGTTAGTAAATGTTGTAACATATTAAATATTTATTCCAGATATACATAGGGGTTTAGCATTTGCAGAAAACAACCTTTCATGTTATTTTATTCTTCCTCTTCTTTACTATTTCTTCAGGCAAATTTTATGAAAAGGCAATTTTCCAAGAACAATACCACATTTTGACCCAGGAAGGACACAGAAGCTCACTAACCCCGCAGAGCAGAGGGCACACACACTCATAAACATCTGCATATGATGAAGTGGCCAGCGCTCTAGTAAAATTGGATGAGGCTTTAAAGACATTCCTCTATTTTACGGCTAGGTGAGTGTGATGGTTTTAGGTAATGAGGAGGGGAACAGCGACACTAAGCTCTGTTATCTCAATCACAGCTTTTCACCGAGCCAAATAAACAAACAACAAACACTTCGGGGGTAATTAACATTCCTCATGAGGTGGAACACAACCCCCTTTAAAACCAGTTGTGGCTGTGTGAGCTCTCAACTCAGCGGCTTAGACAAGTATCCGTCACTTGCGAGGCCGGCTGAGTGCTCAGTATTCAGCAGTTATGGAGGATGTAGTCTTTGTTATGGCAAACGAGAATGATCTTATCAATTAATGGACAGAGTTAGTGTATTATTAGTTGGTGCTACTCTGACACATAAGAGGATTAGGAATGGAGTTGTAAGAGAATAAAGAACAAAAAAGAAATGCCCACTTTAGATGATTAACATACAACAGGTATAGTTTGAAGCTGTTAAAGTGGTCTACAAAAGGCTTCACAGGTTACCACTGTAGGCATAACTCACAAATCAAAAGCACCATCTTCTCGTTGCTGAAGAATACCTAAGTAAATGTTGACCAAAGCAAGTGACAGTATTGGATATTAATTTAGACTTTTTAATTTTGACTTTTTTAAGAAGTGCCCTGCACAATAAATAAAACTTACTGGCGCAAAATTGAGAAGCAAACTAAAACATATTTGATTGAAATGCAGCACAGAAAATAAATTGTCAATGCATTGTAACAATAAAATGTATTTAATCAAATAAATACAGTAAAGAAATGTATGAACCTTGGTGTGAACTTTAAGTTGTGAAATCCCCCTAAATGATACTGCAGATGCCAGCTTTAGAAGCTTTATTGCAAGTCAGGTCGGGCTGATGGATGTTATAACGAGTTTTCATGGAGAATATATGTTTACATTTGTATATATCTTTAGAGATGCCTGGAATGAGGCATTCAGATTATAGTTAGGACTAGAAAATGTCTACATACATGAAAGCTCAAATTAAATCTTTTTACATAGGATGCTCTTGATGCATCTCCATAAAAGGCTGTGTGGGCCACATGTGAATAAAAGGACATATGCCATTGACTGTATATTAATATTATGCTGAGAAAGTGAGAATGGCCTTGTTAACCCTGCTTTTACACTACTTCTCTTTAAGATATTACTTCTACAGTAAACTGTAAAACTTATGAATACACATACATATGTAGTGTGCATTAGCATGTGTACATATTTAGGACATTTACATTGTGCCTTTATTCAACACTGACAGAAGATTGAAAGACTGGGATAAAGTGTAATTCGGCCTAAAAACCATAATAATGTTGGCAATATGACACTGAGTCTCCCTGGTTAGGCACACACTAATACCAAAATGACAAAGACACCCCAAAATGTTCCCGGCAGACCTGATCAGACTAACAGACAGAGAAAGTGGCTGACAGACAGATTGACACCTCTCAGTTGTTCCACATTCTTCCTGTGTTGAGTCATAGCTAGCTCCAGATCAGACGACACTTTCTCAGCAGTGAGTAGTGGTTTTTTGAAGTGTCACAAACCCCTCTCAATCCTCGGAGAAAATAATCAAACAGGCCTGGTGAGCAGGGTGAGGAAATTGAATTTCCCCCCTCAAAGACAGGCTTCCAAATCCCCATCAACAGGAGCTTAGAGAGCATGCAGTCCATCAAGTTTCATCTGCTACGGTGGTCCGGCCAATGAGATTCTTCCTCTCAGCAAACACTGAAACATGTCACGACGGTGTAGAAAAATTGACTCCTACTTGCGCTAACATAAACTCTCAGGAACAACAGATAAATATGCACACAATCAAAGAAATGCAAACATAAACCCACACTGGCCACCCCTCCTCGCTGTAGCATCAACAATCAACAATCTGTGGCTTTGTGGAGCCTGTGATCCTGTGACCTCTGACCCCTTGCGTTAACCTCAGAGCGGCCAGCGCTGAGAGGTGAACCAGGCGGCTCATTGAAAGGCGCTGAAGTTCCCATGAGAACCAGGACAGGGAGAGCTTAGACATTCAAGAGTGTGATGATGATGTGACGAAGGGTTTGAAGCAGACTTAAATGTCTTGACATGCTGCTTGGCTTGTTTGGTATGTAGGTGGTCACAATGTTATACGTTAAACCACTCTGTAAACTTGGCACAGAGGCAACACCACAGGAATTTAAATGAAAGAACAAGAGAGGGATGAAGTCACTTTTAGTAAATGCAAGCCCAGGTACAATCCCAGTTTCCCATATTCTTTTTCTTACGCATCAAAGATATGCATCTGTATAGCATCTTAAGTAAAACCCAATGTAATCGGAGACTAAAATTCAACCAAAACTTCTTGTGCCAGATTTAACCCCTCCTTCATTACTGTGATGACAGTCTAACACACAACAGCTGCTCCCAAAAGCACCAGCTCCGTCTTTTCAGAGCACTGCCCCAGCTGCAACACCTCTCT
Source organism: Neodontobutis hainanensis (assembly GCA_024349245.1). NCBI lineage: Eukaryota > Metazoa > Chordata > Actinopteri > Gobiiformes > Odontobutidae > Neodontobutis > Neodontobutis hainanensis. Next base: position 425,514 of record JALDNG010000058.1, read on the forward strand.
CTGGGCATCCAGGTCAGCGACCCCACTCCCTCCCCAGGAGCCAAGGGTCTTGCATCTAAGCGACCAAAAATGCCCTTTTCAATAAATGGAAACAGGTCATGCGCTTTCTGACCACATTCAGAAGGTGATACCTCACAAGCTTGAAGAAGGTGCTACTAATTGTGCCCTTAAACAAGGCTGATTAGTAATGGAGACATGGCCTACTTAAGGGTCTCTGAGGACACACTGTGTTGTCTAGCCCCACAAATGTCACCAATGCACCAACGAGCAGAAATTAGGTCAACCACATATGTAAACCGTGATTGTGTTTCACATTTGTATTGAATCGTTTTTTGGCGGTTTTAGAATTGCCATTGTTGAATTGCCGCTGTTGAAGTAAATGTTTCAGTACTTACTAATTTACCTCTGCAAGCAGTGGCAGCTACCTCTAATTAAATCCAATGACTCACAACTTGAAAGGAGGTGCCTGTGACTCAGTGCATTGGGTCATACGCAAATGAAAACAGGACAGTCGGCTAAAAGAATGAGCGGGTAAAATGTATTAAAGCTTATGTATGAAGTACTGGGAGGTCTGCGACTCAAACACAGGTCATTCTTTTTAACTACAAGAAGCTAGTTATTCATACACACACATTATTGGTATAATACAAAAAACACTTCTGCAAACACCTCAGTACTTCCCTGGGTTATCTGAAGGAGGTGTCTGGGGAGTTCAAGGTCTTCTCTGATTCAATTCGACACATTCAGAGACAAGCAGTGGTCGCTGAGGTTGTAACTCCATCTCCAAAAGCATTCCTTTCTCCAGCCTGTGAGGAGGGTAGCCCTGGAGGGACAAGCTGTTGTCTTTGAACAAATCCATTAACTAAGCCAAATGATGAGCTCACTTTATACGATTTGGAGATGCCTTAGGACTTTATGCAAGATTGTGAAGAGAAACATAAATGTGCTTTTCCTTTAGAAGTGCTCAGTTTGTCTTCTCAGGACAGAAACAGGAAGTAATGGAACTCCTTCAAGTGTAGTATTATAGAGCTTTAAATGTCTCTTTTTCCAAGAAAACCCTGTGATGCTTTTTGTATTTATATCTACATTATTTTTGATGCACTACAATCCAGTATTTAACAAAAACACTTTCACAATTCTATAAAACCTCTATTTCTGACTCCAGCTGTGCTATAAATACAAGAATAATAGGGAGAACATCACATTTATGGTCATGTGTTACACTCCTAATGGCACGCACACAGATCCAGGCACACTTTCAATCAACGGTCTATATCCTGTGAGGCGGTGCTTGAGCAACCTCTTAACAATGTATCCTTTAGATAAGAATCTGATTGCTGTGTGTGTGTGTGTGCTTGTAATGCTGGCTATAAACGCGGTATTCATGCCGCACTGGGCTCCCAGCGTTTCTACAGCTGTCGCCTCTTGTACTCACTGACCTCCACCAACAGGTCCTTAGGCCATGGCTCCTTATGGCACCCACTCAACCCCACCACTGTATGAGCACAACTGCACGGCCAGAGACAAACACAAGACTTGGAGCACCCGCATGATACTAATATCATATTTCGGACAGATATGTAAACAAAAATGTACTGTAAACAAACACTGATGAGGCAGCTACAAAGAAAAAGTTGTTATTAAGAGTCAGGATGACAGCAGTATTTCTTGGACAAATGTCAAAATAAAGCCCAGGCTTCTATGTAACTGGAAAAAAAAGTTATATGCAAGATTTGATGTTTGCAAAAGTCTACCCTGCCTTATCTTACCTTACCAGTAACATGTCTTTTGTCCTGTTTAGTTTTTCAAAATCAAGTTTCCATGACATCTGTCTTTTGTAGATGAAAGGTAGTTCAGTACATTATACACATTCATTTTAATAAGAAAATAAAGTCATCTGTTTGGTTTTTACCATGTATAATAACATTTTTATACTGATATTTTTTAAGATAGTGACTTTTTGTTAAATGGAATGTGAATGATGCACAGAAATGTAGACTCACACTTTTCACTTCTCCTCGCACACATGCACAAGTCCTCATTGGTTCCTTAATGGCCATCAGGGAGACTTCCGGGGGCTTGGGAAAGATAGACCCTCTCTCTATGGACCCTTGCCAGTCACATGAGCCTCATGTGGGTGCATGTCTCTCCCCAAGGACAAGGCACACACAGACATAGTGTGATATCCATCACTGGTGGCATTCATATTTCCCAGGATTGAGCCTGTGTTGAGTGCAAACACTCAATTAGAATTAGAATCATGTGCGCATAGATAAGTGGCCGAGCTAAATGGCTGAATAGGACATCATGGAAGGCTCTACAACAAGAGCATGTCTAATATCTTCAACTTTAGTTGAGGTCAACATAAGGAAACCCATCTCAGGAAAGGGGCTGTCAACTGCAGTACAGATGCTCTTCTGTTCTCACTCTTCTCTGTCCCACTTACACAACACAAGCAGATGCACTTCACCGTCAATTGTGATGGATGTCCACTTTACAAATGTGAGGATATGAAGTCTGGGGATTCCCGTTTTCCCAAAGGCCTTTGGGGCAGCTTTGGCGGGAAAGTGCTGTTACGTAAACAAATCTTTGAGGAGAGCATTAACCAATTCTTTTTCTAATTTTCTGAGACAAAACACGGATCATAGAAGAGGACATGGGATGAACCCGGGAGGAAAAGCCCTTTCCCTCTCAGCTGCACCTCCACTTCCTGTGTGGGGAGGAAGTCCCTTGTTGGACGCTCAGTGATCTCATCCGTGGTTACAAGCTTCCGTCCTGGTCAGCAGCGGCACTTTGAACACGCATACACACACATACATTCATACATACTGCTGTCCTGATTATCACAGTGGAAAAAACACCCGACAGGAAACAGCACTACTTGGAACAAACAAGCACTTCCTGTGAGCATTGGGGCCCGCTTACAATCAAAATCCAATGTCCTGTCCACTGCATCATTATCACCATCGTTCAGGGGACATTACTGCTCATTTGCTAATAACCACAAAGCTGTATTTATGCTAAGAGCCCCCACCCAGATGCACACTACAGTCCCCTCATTTTTCCCCGTTGCGGAAATCCGTTTGCCTTTTAAAGTTAGCCACTAATTGAAATACATTAGCCTTAAATTGCCTCGTTTTTTTCCCTTTCACCCATCATGTTGACAGACGACCCAATATTTAAGTTAACCTCACTAATTTGTTGTCGAAATACCAGGGCAACGAGGCAATGTGGCTCAAGGGGCTGTTGGTTTAAAGTACCATTACACTGAACGATGGCAGGAACAGTGCGACCATTATATTCCCAGTTCAGAGTGGGGTCACTCCTGGACTCCATACGATGTAGCAATGGTCAAATAAACAGAATGAGACATTGAAAGGACTCTCTTCAGTTTACTGAAATATCTTCAGTGTGGTCTAAACTACAATCACTCATGGAAAAACTGTTAAGGTTAGATTTTTGAACACCATTTTCCAGTCTCTTTTTATTTGATATCTTTAATGATATTACTTGCTACACATTATTTAGAAAGTATATGTGTACAGAATGAGAGCAAATGTAACAAAGAGAGGAAGAAGTTGTGATAACATGCAAAGTTCCTGAGAAAAACCCTTGCATCAAAACCACAATAATATTCAACTGTGTTATTTTCAATGCACAATTACGCCGGGGCATGAGAGGCTACAGCTCTATTAGAGTTTCTGTAAGGCAAGAGTCATACGCTGCTAATGAGAGTTTCTAACACAATGGTTTGAGACGTCTGTCAATGAGAAATAATGCAATTTAAAAATGTATGGTATTTATTGGCCTCACTGACATTGGCCAACCCAAACAAACAAACATCAAGTCATTTCTTAAGCTTCTGTTACTGCTACATTTCCTAATTTAGAGCTGCCATATTCAACAAACTTTCACACAATTTATTATAAATGTCTGTCTCAAAACTGTCACTGCCATGCCACAATTTTAACTCATAGATGGCTTTTACATTGGGCTTCATTAGCAGCATGTGGTAATGTGTTCATAATGTACAGATAGGTGTCTAAATATTCATGCTTTTAGTAAGTTGGTAGTATTTTGAAATGCACCAGTGTAATACTTGTTTTGTGTTTACTGGTGATCAATAATTCCACTGACTGGGAGACACAAGGTTTCATCTGCTGTAAAAAATGTCCCTGTTTGATTTAAAAAATATGGCCATCCTACCCTAACTTTAATGACATTGGTGAGCTGCTGGTCTGCCTTGTTCAAGGGTCTAGTAGCACATTTTGCAAGATTATTGCCATATTTGCGTCTTAGGCAGAGGGACGTCTGGAATTTCTTATTTTTTCATTTATTTATGTTATTGTATTCTGCATTTGTAAGCTATATTGCTGTTAAGTGGTATGTTATTGAGTTTAGTACTTAAATCCTTCAATTCAAATAATTTCTTCTTAACACAAACTTATTTACTGAAAGAAAACTTGTCAAAGATAAATAATGAATCATTCCTTTGATTCCATTCAGTAGCTCGGACAAAACAATGTCCATTAAGCAAATCCTAATACAAACCACAGCACCCCACTCTTTCAAAATCACTGCATCACTTTTCAGACAAGCCATACCTGTGATAACACTTCACTGTTTGCATCCCGCCCTCTTGTCTTTCTGTGTCTCTCTGCCATTCTTCTTTCTTTGTGTGTATATATTTGGACCAGGAAGCAGTCTTCTTATCAGAGCACACAACCCCAGTGGACAGGGCAGTCTGTGGAAGCTCAACTCTGGGTAAACTTTGCCTTAACTTTGAAGCTGGCTCTGTGAGTGCTTGTCCTCGGGGCCGGGCCGGAGCACTCAGCGCCGGTGGCTCTCCAAAGAGGGGGTCAGTGGGACAGGTAAACAGGAAGTGCTGCAGCTCTGACTGACAGGCTGTTTAGACACAAAGAGATGGATATTTGTAGAATGCGTACTCGCTGACAAATTAACACCCACCAAACTAGTTTTAGAGTAGAGATGCTGCAGGGCAGTGGGTTTCTCTTCAGTTTACACTGATTCTATCTGCGTTACTTTTGGGTTTTTTTGGGAAAGTTTATGTGAATTTAAACACATACTAATCCTGGTTCAATAATGTGTACTTTTCCTAGTTTCCATCACTTTGACAAGATAAAAGGTGGCATTGTACCCTTTAAAAAAGTGCAGGAAAAATTATTATTATTAAATGTGATTTTAATTTAGTTTTAGTAAAGCCTGAAGCAGCATTCTGAAGGGCTGTGTAGGTTCCAAAACCTAATACCCACAGCCTTAACTCCCATTGCAGATACTCACAGTCACAGGAGGAGTCTGGCTGGTGTAGTTAGATTGACTGAACTAAACTGGTTTTCTTGTAGAACCAGGCCTGGTTACACTGCAGCGAATGGTAACTTTGCAAGCAGTCACACACTTTCTTGAACTCTGACCCCTTTCCAAATATGGTATGGTAACATCTGGCTACATAAACTTACTTTATATGGGTGATCCATCAGTTTCTGCTGTCAATGAGTAAAAGCCAATGTTATGTTTTTGCAAAGTCTGGAGTTTGTTTCCCAGGAGAAGATCCTTTAGTAATACAGAGATTTTTTCCACTTCAAGCAAAGGAAGTGCATCCCACAGTTTTGAAAACATCCACTGTTTTTTTTTATTCAATTCACTAGATCCATAATGCACCTTATTTTATCTTTTTTTTTAACTATTACTGTTTGCTTTGTTTGCAAATGAATTACTATAACAACGTTAGATTACTAAACTTTAATAAGTCTATCTGTAACTGTACTGGTGATTAAATATTAAAGCTCGGGGTATTAAAAAGTTCACTTCCTATCCATGTCCTTTGCATCTTTCCCATGATGCAGCTGGACGCTTGCAGGCTGCAGCAGCTTGGGTGGCGGGCGACGGTCTGGGGCAGCAGCTTGCTCACGCTAATCACGTTGATTATTGCAATTACAGGCCCTCCCCACTGCCACTGCCAGCTAAGTGTCACACTGCAACTCACTTACTGACCTGGATCTGACAGGAAGCACCGGTCGCCATTGGCAATCTGTCTTTCCTGAAGTCTTCCCACTTGAATACAGTCATCCCGGGGAGTGCCTTGGTTTCCTGACCTTGTTGCCAAGCTAGTCATGACCATAAGGTTTACTCGAATCACGGCACGTTTTTCATTAAAAACTGGCAGCAGGATAAAGTTTTCTTTGCTACTGTGTGGCCAGCAGTCACACAGATGTTTTGGCCTGACTCTTTGCCCATATGTTTATCAGATCCCCATGCTGTTTCATAATCTACATTGCAAGCACTGAGCAGATAACAGAGCCTTTGATTTAGACCTGATTTCCCCTTATCCCCGATGTTAAATTTAGCACAGTGATTACTGAGTCTGATTACTGGTCTCTGCGGCCTTATGTAAATCATATGGGAGCCACACACAGAGGCTGTCCTCAGCTCTGAGTCTATACTTGGTCAGGGAAAAGGAAATGTGATGTTCAAGGACGCGTTAACTTGACCAACCTCAAGACTGCTTCAAAAGTTTGCCCATTATTGGCATAAGCATTTTGAAAAGTAGCCAATAAACAGAGTAAGCATCAAACTGAGGTAAAGACACTTAAAACCAAGGCCCAGGAGTCTACTATGGATGCCATTTTTTAAAAAAGTTATTAAAAGGTCTATATGCCACAAGGATTGGCGGTTTTAAGGTTTATTTCCATATTCTAGGACCGACGGAAGACGCTCACCTGCCAAGTGGTAAACTTCCAGAAAGTGTGTCATCCTTCAGTGCTTAAAGGCAGGATTTTTTACTGATGTCCCATTATTTCTTTTAGTGCATCACTCATTAAGTAAAAGTCATATCCAGTTTTACCCAGTCTTACTTTTGAATGAACTCTAGCCTCTGATATGGCGGTTTTTTTTGTATTTCCTTTTCTTCTGTGAGCTGTGATTGGAGGAATACACACTTAACAATGTTTCATCCACAGAAACAATGGAGTAAAAAATTTAAATAGTAAAAATGAAATACAGTACAACTAAAAGTGTTACAAATACTTTAACCTCCACATTATTCTGGAGGTCCATAGTATGGAATAAGTGTGATTACTCGAGTGATGTTTAATGGCATTTTAGTAAAATTTCTTTAATTTATTTTTAAATAAAGAAGGTTTACTCACCAGTTTTTGTCTTATGTTATTTTTTCTGATGCTCCTTTATGATCCTGTTCTGAACACTTTGTAGGTACTATTCTGCAGTGATTACATATTAAACTGTCCATAATGTTACAGTAAAAATTCATTTTTAGAGCCTAGGTCTCTTGATACAACCCATTAGGGCAAATCTGGTGGACACTGGTGGAGTTAGTGTCAAAGCAGAGAAGAGTAGAAACTTAACACATCCAGGATGACAACACAACTGTGACGATGTAAATCCTACGGAGCTTCTCAGCAGACAAAACAGCAAACAAAGATGTCCATAATAGATCGTCTTAAACAGTATTTACTCAGGGGGAGTTTGCTGAAAGTGCATATTGTCTTTTCTGCAACGCCCTGTTTTAAATCCAACCTGTTACAAAACTTCTCACCTTAAATGCTCTCTCATAATTAGAAAAAAAATAAAAATCATGACTTCTTTCCTCACAAATGATTGCACAGTGGATTTGTGCAACTGTGCAATGAACAAACAGTGAGATTTACTAGCTTGGACTCTCTTTCTTGACTGATTTATTATGTCATTGCCAGGGTTTACACACATCCCTGCCAACATCTGTCACAGAGGATTCATCTATAAGTGCACAACACAAACAAGTCCAAATCCATCCAAAGTGAATCACTTTTGTGAAGTGGAGAAGTCTGGGTGTGATGACATTACCTGAACCTCACAGTCCCATTGAGACGGTGAAATGACCACAGATGACAACACAAGGTTAAAAATAACATTAGGAGATAGTAAATCTAATTAAACAAGCTATTCATGAACTCTAATACAATGTAATGAGAACTGAAAATATGTAAATCCAAAAGGTAGCTTTAAGAAATTATTAAAAATAAATAAGATTGAACTATACAAAGCTGAAAGAATTTAGCTTGTTTATTTCCTTTGTCATTTCTTTACGTACGCAAGATGACTTTGGTGTTTGTAAAATAAAAGAAATGCAATAAAAATAAGTTTCAGGCGACACCTTTTGGTTTTACACCATTATAAGATTTTTGTTTCTAGTTTGCTTGTTGTTGTTATTGTTTTAATTTATTTTTTTAACTTTTAAAGATTGCCAAAAAATTCTAATAAAATAAACAAAATGAAACTTTACTTTTAGTTTTAAGTGAATTTATCCTAGAAATCAACACAGCTTACATCTAATGACGCGCTGACAGTGAACACAGACCATGGTCTTCCTCAGTGCTTTGTGTGTAAAGCTGGGGGGGGGGGGGGGTTAAATAGATTCACTTTTACTTTCAGAAACTTCTAAAAAAAAGAGGTGCCAGATCCAGTCAAGTAAGTGGTCTTCCTCAACTCAGTAGGTCACAGTATGTTTGGTCAAATAAATAAATAAATGTGACCGAATTAGACATTAAGACTTTAATGTAACTACAACATGACAGATAAACTGTCCTAGCTCAAGTAAAGTGTAAAGACAATGTTAGAGAACAACAACTCTTAAAAAATGTACAAAGAAGTATCACCAAATCAAGTAAATAACAGGATAGAATGGAGTTCAATAAGTTTGTTGCCTTTTGTGCTCCTTTTTCCTCCTATTCCTGGTTTTGACTTTTAAATTGAATGTCATTTTTTGTAGATTTTCACAAAAAAAGTAAGCATTAAATTGCAAAAGTTACTCTCAAAATGAAATACCTAAGAGCTTGACCATGCCGCAGCCCTCTCACTGGGACAGAAACCTGCAGCTGGTCACTGCCGTATCAGCTGGATTCATTATATTTTCAGGTACAGCCTGCCACACACAGAGAAACTCTGCTGCTTCTAATGTTTGGTGAAATAGAGCCAAATTCCAAAAGGTTTTCCTCATGAGCGAAGAAGAATAAATCAAAGCCTGCTAATTAAATACCACACGTTCCTTCTAAGAGTGTGAGTATGGGGGGGCATAGACATTTCAGATCGAGCAGGAGGACGTGGGAGGAGGGCATTGGGAAAAAAAAGCCCTGGAGGAAACGTGGGCCTGACCTCACACTCGAGGAATGTAAGATGCAGCTTAATTGATTAGAGGGCCGCATGATGGAGGTCTGCAGAGAGAGGAGGCCGGGCTGGCAAGCAATATTTTTTTCAGAATAAGTGTGTGGGGGGTGTTAACCTTGTAAAGGGCGCAAAGGTCACAGGCCTGTAGGCTACTGGTGCCTGTCACGAAGCTGTCCACAAAGGCCTCCCTTCTCGTCAATGCACATCAATCGACAAGTGAAGATGATCAATGAAGACAAGACACAAGGTGACAAGGGCAACTGCCGAGAAGTGTTGGACCTCTTACACAAAAAACATTGTTTCTTCGTCAACACCCTATCTCGAGATTACTATTACTATTATTTCAGGGGAACAACCAGGCCAAACAACCTTACCCTACCGTTAGACGTGTGACTGACAGTGTCAAGCCTAGATGCTCACTTCAGCAACGTGCATTCAAAGATTTGTTTTCAAGCATAACAGCAATCTTTTTCCAGATAGGCTGCCTTTCTTGGAAGAATGAGGCAAAATTGCCATAATGAGAAGGTTTTTTCAGCACTTTCTGTTGTTTTGTGACAGTTTAGGTACAAACAAAACGACAAAAGTGTCATCATAATTGTACATTCCTCCAAAGTCGTTGGTCGTACCATCTGTGGCTTTCCGAGCACATTACCCCCACATCTTGCAGAGTTTGTAAATGATGCGAGCTTTTTGCAGGTGACACGTCTGCCGCAGATCCACACACGGCAGATGGAGCAGCTTGCTATGTCTGGCGGATTACCTTGTCGGCGGTCGCAATGAACTCGATGCCTGCTGCTCGTCTCCGCTGAAGCAAGAATTGTCGTGACACACAGACAAGCCGGCTCTCTCTGAAGCGTGCTGCACTTTTCATGATGTACTTTGCATAAGTTATTTTTATCCACTTCTTTGAGTCTGACCTCCATAGAAACATCAGAGGACGGATTCAAAACACAAGTGTCTAAAAATAAAAAAAAATACTTTGCATAAATTGTCAAACGCAAGATCCATTTGAAGCCGGTGGGAATTGACACGGCTTTCTTTTGAATTTAAAATTTTCCGCTGTTGTACCTGACACATTTCTCCGAAGTTTCTCCAGGGAAAGCTTTGTGACAGTGAGGAAGAAGGGGAGCAGAGGAGGCTGTCAATACTCCAATCAAACCCTAATCCCAAGAGATGTTCATGAGGGGACGAGGGAGCATCACTATGACAACCCCAGGACCCCAAAACCAAAACTTCAAAGGTTGTGAGGCAAAGACGGAGACCACCTCTCACAGTCATTTACATCTCATTAGGAATAAAATGCCCTTTAGCCGAGAGATGCTAAATCGTATACATTGTTTGGATTGGCATGCTGCTAAAGAATCTCCAAAACTAGAGACTGCATTTCCTTTATTGTATAACAGATACACATCATTAACCTTGGGTAATAAGGAGAATGTTCTAAAACCGCAGCATTAGGCTTCAATGTGCTCCCATTTAGCATTCTCATTACAAGCTGTAATGTGTTTGGTTAAAGGCACATTTCATTCTCTTGTAATGTCTTCTCGATGTCCCTTATTTCTACAAAATTTAGCATTACCTGTTTTGACACTACTGGATGCAGTTTCAATACGCTTTTTTAAAGAATTGGTTAAAATCCCTTCAATTCTGTGTTCTTATATCAAGATTATTGGACTCATGAGGTGTTGCATTTAGATCGGCAAGTTCAGAGAGAGGACGTGGTCCCCTTGACAAACTGAGGGAAGCTTATCTGGTAAGGTCTAGTATATACATTACACATTATTATAAAAATCTATGTCTTATATACTTTTTTATACTTTTTTGAATGTTCTCTGAAATAAAACTGGAAGAATAGAACTTATTTTATAGACTTTTTTACAGTGCACCTGAATTATCAGATGACCTACTATCGACAGATTTCACCAATTTAGTAAAATTTTAAGTTTGGTCAGATGCTCCCTTCCAGGTGAAGCATGTCATAAGCAAGCTCATTCTATAAACTCATTAACAAGCTGATAAAACAGCAAACATTAAATATGTATTTATCTGTCATGTCAATACAGGAAAGTAGAGGGCACCTTCAGCATCAGTGAAGGATAAAAAACTGACCTCATGCACAGCCTTTTATGACACAATATTCCTGCATGCATTAAACATGTATATACATACAGCAGCTGTTAAAGTTACCACTCTTCCAGGTTTTAGATACATTCAATGATTTTTTTTTTGTTTTTACTTTGAGTGTATCTGATACGTCTATGCGTTCCTTTATTATTCTGCAGCAAATCTCCACAGATGCATGCAAGGTCAGCCAGGGCTAATAACGCACTCAGACAAATGTATAACTGCTGTGTCACGTAAAACAGCATCATAAATATAATCCTATAGCTGTCGGGCAAACACACATTCCTTCTATAAATATCACAGCTATTCTTAAACAGATGTCTCTCTTCTGTTTGTAGAGCACTTTGGATTGCTGTATGTATGAATTGTGCGACACAAATAACCTTGCCTTGCCGATGCACAGTGAAAGTACAGTGGGATTACATAACACATCATTCATCGAATATATTTAACATGTGATTATTGTAATTATTGACTGTTACATTTAAAGAATTTCATTTGTTTCTTCCCGGGTTAATGTGAGACACAAAGCTGGTCTTTCATTTTATGTGCTCTAAGCTCTAATGGTATTTATTTTTGGCTGTTTGTGAGTCTCTATTTTAGTTATAATTGGTACACACTTATCCTAGAGCAGCTTACACAATGGCATTCCTAAAACTGTCACTCCGTGTTTCCAAAGCATCAATGTGAGGAAATACAAGAGCATGAGAAATGTAATAGAATGCATACCAGGTATTAACGAAAACATAACAGATCCTAGATGGTGAGATGATGTTTTAAGTGTAACTGGGACAGCTCAGCGTTACAGGAAATTAATGACAAGAACAGAGTGAGGTTAAGACACCGCCAGAATCAAGAAAATAAAAGGCTAACTGTGATTACAAACAAGAAGATGCCAAGATGCTTATACGTCAAATTGAAAGTCTGAAACTCTTTTTTATTTCATAAAAGATTTCTTAAAAAACATTACACATTTACTGTATACTGTACTTTGAGCATGAGACCAATGGCTGTACAATTATTGGAAAAACTGTTGATCAATTTATTTTCACATTTCCAGCAATTTGTTTTGTAAAGCTCTTACAAGAACGGTTAAGGTAGTAATGATAATAATGCTGATGACAACTAAGGATTTAATCAGTTCTACTATTGTATATCCCCTACCTCTATTAGTAAGACCTTTAGACTTTATTTGACCTCTTGAGAAGAAATATGGGAGCGTCTGTATTGTCCACAGACCTGGCACATTGTGAGGGTTAGAGTTATGAGTCCAAGTTAAAGGGTCTGGCGTAGAGGAAAGTATCACTCATCGCACAGACAAATGGATCCTTTGCTCCCCTGATAACGAAACACCACTAAGAAGGCCATTTTTCTGCACAACTGACTTCCTGTTTAGACCAGTGTTGAGCCTCTTACCCCTGATATCATTACAACGGTGCTACAATACCACTTCCTGTCAACACAAACATTCACCTTAAAATTTATGGTCGTTTCCAGCATTGCCCCGCTCACATAAATAGCTAAGCTGAATTTTCTTGTCTGCCAGCTCTCTCTGGATTCTCGTAAGTCATGCTAATCTGACTGACAGGACCCAACACGTTTGCAGGAAGTAAAGCGTTCCTCTTTTATTTGGCCTTTCAAAATGCACGTTGATGATGTCAGGGGTTGATATATCGGACCAAGAAGCCCGGGAACCAAACCCTGGAGGAGGAATGTATTTGCACAAGCATAGACACACACCTTCACGCGCGCATGCAAACGCACAGCAGAGATGTTGAAAGGCTTGTAAGTCTTGAAATGCCAGTTAAGAAAGGTACTTAGCTCCTTTTTCACACGCACACACGCACACACACACGCACACACGCGCACACACACACACACACACACACACACACACACACACACACACACACACACACACACACACACACACACACACACGCACTTACACACCAGCACTGTGCAGCCAAAGACAAGTGTTAAAACTTAACCAGACAAACATTTATTTTAGCTAATAGACTCCGAGGATCAAAACAAATGCAAGGAGATTTTGTCAGATGAAGGAGGTTAGAAAGAGTCTCTGCAGAGGGTTATTTAATTTTGGGAATGTCCTAAACAGTACACACCTGTTGCCATTTCACACGTGCAAAGACTTCACTTTAGGCAGTACCTTTTGCTTTGTCCATATAAAGTAATTATGATGTGTGTGTGTGTGTGTGTAAGATATGTATATTAGGGTGTAAAACTGAAGAAGAAACATTAAAAAGTGTGTGCAGACCTTAAATGATCCTTATTTGTAAAATTAGGTTTTCAAATTTATACAGACATTCAATTATATGTAAAAAAAAAAAAAGAAAAAAAAGTAAAATGAGGATCATACACACAAATCAGCCTTTTTCTTACATTTTACCATAGTGTCATGCAAGAGCTGTGTATTTGAGAAATCTATATAATTTTTGTTTGCACATGCTCAGAAGTGTTACACTATTGGCACAGAGCTGTCGGAAAAATGAGCCATTACAAATGCTGACAGTGTCCTTATATGTTAATGCTCTGGGATTGCTATAGACCTTAAACCAGCTGAAATTAGCATCACTTATCTAAATATTTATTAGTAAAGATAGTGTTATGTTTTGCAGACATTGTGCACAATTAGACAATGTTTGATAATCCAGGATTTGAACTGGCTAAACTTAACCCTATAGATTATATACAGCATTTTATGGCTTGACCCTGACCCTCCTTTGTTTCTCCACTGCCACAGAAGTACATTTATCTTAGTTTTCCTTCATGCTTTGGATCATTTTCAAGTAAGCAGGGCACTTGTAATTTCAGTGGAATAATTGAACCACACACAGAGATTCTGAATATGTTTCTTGATTTCAGCATATGTTTACAGATCTTCAAGATGTACTTTCCCATAAGAAAGCAGTAGGTTTAACTTCCTGCTCCTACACATGTGGGTTATCAGAAGAGGTGTATGTATAATCTAAACAGACTGTGTATCAGTGTCTCATCTCAAGTCACTTAGCATAACGCTATCTTCTTCCCACATACACTCTCTATATCAGCCTGTGATGGCACCCGTGAGGTTCTGCTTACACACAACCGACCATGTCTTATCTGATATAAGGACTGTTATCAAAAACAAAGAACAGCTGCACAGAACAGTCAGACAAGGTCAGCTGTGCAGTTAAAAAAGGTCGTAAGTTTCAGATTGTACTCATGCTGCTGTATAAAAGCAGCTTTCTTGTGTACTCATGCCTTTTTGAGAAGTCATTTATTTTGCCTACATTTATTAATTCAGTGTACACTTTTTGGTGGCTTCTAGTCTAGTCTACACAGTACATCTCTTCTTTATACGGCCTAAAAGCTCCTACAGCATCGCTATGGGACATGCTGTTGACTAAGAACAAAACCTGGAAATAGGTTAGATGTTGAGTTTACTTAAAACTAACACAATCTGGTCAGTTTATGAATGTCTGTCATGCAAGATTGTGTGTTCAATAAATGTGCTTCTCCTCCTTTTTTTTTACTGCCTGGTGCCAAAGTGGTTAGCACTTCCTCAGAACAAGACATGTCGTTAGATCCATCTCTGGGTCAGTCAGCCATGGCCATGTGGGGTCTGCATGTTCTCCCTATTCTAACCTTGGTTATTGTGTGGGACTCTGTGGATTCTCTCACCTTCCAAAGGCATGCATGTAAAGGTGGTGGCTCTAAAATTACCCACCGTGATCGGAAAGGAAATGCAAATGGCAAGTCTTTCAAGAGTCAGCGCTGCGACTGACTGTTAAGAGTCCAGTGTACAGTGCACCCAGCCTCCTGCCCAAACCTGGGATAGACTAAATGAGTATTATTAACTTTGTAAAATAATTTAGTACTAAGAACACTAAGGCTTTGTATAAACACCTGACATATCCATTATTTAATAGTTGAACTTCTTGATATTAAAAGCAACCGTTTTATAAGAAAAACACCGCTCTGAACTGTGACTGTCCGGCCTGTGTCTGCCCTCTACATCAGTCACATAAGGCTTCCTTCCCTTGATTCACGACTCAACAAAACCACTTTTCTTTCTCAAAGGGCAACAATAGGCCTGTAAAACTGTCAAGGTTACTTGAATTTACACTCCACACTTTTAAACAGAGCTGGTAAATTTTTTTCTTCAGTGTGAGCCTGGAGTGTTTAACAGGCCTCTCTTTGGTGAATGGACAGACCTTTCATCAGCGACCAGAACAACGGGATTACGTTACTGCTGTCTGTGATGTTAATCCATCATCGATATTGATTTCCAGTTGATCGTCAGCCGCTCTAATTACATTCACCTCGGGGGCCACGCTCATTGATTCATGGTCAAGACTTGATCCATAACTAGTAATGTGATGCCACAACAGCGATTGCACAATTACCCACCATTTTATGCTCTAATGGGAATGCTGCGTCTGATCAATCCGATGAGAAAATACAAATAAATCTATAAAAAGAGCTCTATGGACCTGGTTTGTGCCTTTGTGAATCAGAAAAAAAATGTAATGTTAGTCATCATTTTGAGGAAGTTACGCAATATTTTCACTTATCAGGATCTTTTCCCCGTTTGATAAACCAGCATACATAACAAAAACTAACCGTTGGTACATTTGACGTAGTATTTTATCATGCCATCTGAGTTTAAAGACAGAGGTGAGAACTTCTATCACACTTGCATCTGTGTGAACGACTGGTTATTGTCTGTGTGAAATCTCTTTTGTTCTCTATGGCAACGGCATTTGTACAAGTTAGTACAAACTCAAACTGTGATATAATCTGAAAAGTGGATTGTAACATTTAGCAACTCTCTGCCAAACACTTTTTGCTTAAAGCTCCTTGTACCTGAGTTTAATTGTCTCGCTGAAGTTGCTCAAAAAAAATTATTTTAACGGATAATTCCTGCCCAAATTAAAGGCAAGTGGCAAAAATTTGAGATATTGGAGTAGGATCAAGCATTTTTATCACATTTTTTGTAATTAACCTGAAATGGACAAATCTCGTTACACAAACCACACTGACACTGCACAGATATAAAAAACTGGAAGTCATTTTTTTGAACGAGAGAAAGAGTAGGACCAGTCGAGCCTGGCAGACCATACTTTTGTCAGGAACAATAGATTTTCAATGCTGTCCAAAGTTGAACATTTTAGCTTTTTGCCATCTGCTAGAACGCAGTGGGAAGGCCATCAGAAAAGAGGATTTGACAGAAAATATTTAGAAAAAGCAGTACAGTCTTTTTTAACACTTACTGTATGTTGGCGAAAAAAATACCTACAATAATATCCAGTCATGTGCAAACTATTTAACATATTATTTAATAAGTTTGTGTGAGGACGTTAATGTGTATCCTATGTTTGTCTTATGCCAGATTCCATTGGGATAAAAAATAAAATACGTTTGTGTTTTTGCAGGCTCTTTGATCTTCTGTGTTCATGGTCCAGATCATGTGCTCTTGTTTTTCAAATACAGGGATGAAAAAGGTCAGACACTACAATTGGTAGTGCATGGTTTTGGCCTCCTAAAGCGAGAACGGTTAACAATTAAAAAAAATGTTTATTGCTGATAAGGATCTCCTCAGAATGTATCCGTGTGAAGTCTTTTTGTTCAGGTGAGACATCCGTTACAGTAAAATACTCGGTAACTTTACAAGTAAAGACAGATTTTCTACGAGGAATGCACTTTTCTATCCATCCTAAACTGTCTCTAAACACATTTGCCATGATGACAAAGGAAGCATTAATTTGGGTTGGAATGGATTACAGCCGGGATCTTGACGATAATAATCGGAGGCATTACTGGAAGTGGAAAAAGTGATGTTTATATGGTCCATGAATCATCTGATGTTCCAGTTTAATTGCACGGGGATACCTGTAGGCATACTTAAGACATAGTTTCTAAGACAAGATCTAACAAGACAGGATCCACTTCCTTAACTCAGGCGCACTGTTGGCACTCTCCAGATCCAACAAGAATCAGCTGTGCGAGTTCAACAAGGCCAACATATTTTCACCAACAGTTTATTTATCCCAGTGCAGCCTCTGGGAATTTATCCAACCAAAATAGACATGGGAATATAAAGACAGTTCCAGCATATTTGTCAAACTGGTTTGATCAAAAATAGCATAAAATGTTTTAAAAGAGGATGAAAAGTAAGATTGTATTTGAAATTTAAAAGGATTCCTCGAAGCTGTGTTAAAACTTGATTTGTTCTCAAAGTCTCAGTGAGAAATCAATCTTTTAACCTGAATTATCATCTGAGTTTTATGTACAATCACAGTCTACAACGTCCGGTCATTGCTTTAGGTCAAGATAAAACATAAAGTGAAAACCAGGGCTTTTAGATTCTGCGTCAAAGTTCATTCAAAACTAAACTTATTAAAAGGACAACACTATAATAATGCAATCGTTTTTATGGTCTATCAACACTAAAGCAAGCCAGCTAATAGGGTTTTCTAGATGCCAAGTTTGAAACGGAAGGTGTTTTCAGTTTCTTCTCAATAAAGTAGAAAGCACATGCTGAAAAGGCTAATGATTATGACACCAAAGCATCTAATGAAAGTACAAAGGAGAAAGTGTTGGTCATACATGGCCTGCAGCTCCACTGAATACATTATCTACAGTGTGGGCACTGCTGTGATGACTGTACATATTTCGACCACGATTCATGTTTTCTCTAAAAACACTGTGACATCAGTAGTAACACCACCAAAACATGGCCCAGTGTACATCCTGGGACCTGACAGTGTGTCCACATGTCACCACGGCACACTCTCCTCCAAACATGCCTGTCTTTCTTCTGTCCACTGGGATGTCTTAAGAATCTTTTATCAAAACTGGCCTAATTGCTTAACCATCCATGTCTCGGGCATGTGCAGTGGCGGGACGGTTAGATGCTGCTCAAAAAACACTACTGTACATGTCTTTAGTTTGTAGAGGAAACTTACGCTGACACGGGAAAGGCTCTGCCACTGCTGCCCCAAAAGTATGAGTGTTGACATTGTGAAGCCACTGGAATTTGTGGTGTTCCTGGAAATGTCCTGGAAATAAATTCTTAAAAAACCCTGAATTATACGCCTGTGCCCATACCAGGAGAAATACTCATGTCTAACTTTACCAAGACAGAGTTAAATTTTAGATCTGTTTGACAAAATTTCTTTACATAAAAACTATGTTTGAATGGTTGACATTACATTAAAAAGTACGGTCCTAATTACGGACAAAAATGTGTCCATATCAAAGCCACGCATTCATTTGACAAAACTTTCCCTCCTCTGTCAGTAAAGGTTAAAGACACAAGGAAGGGCTTTATTTTGGGGATCGAAAGTGGCTTATAAGAACGTAAATCATCCATAACCAGAAATAATGCTTACATAAGTGTCTGGGCCAGTTTCACAACAAGTTAAGACAATATCGTTTTACACTTTTAAAAACCAGTCCATTCCATCCTAATGTGCAAATATAACCCCATCAATTTGTGTATCCCCTCTTGTGTTTACCCGGCTGCTCTATCGAAAACAAGCGTCAGTACACAGCTTCCTGTTGCTCACTGGACAAAAACAACTTTCCCTGAAGTTCTCACTCCCACTCTCTGCTCCGTTTCACAGAGGAAGCTGTAGACGCTGCTGAAGGGGTCAGTCGTGGCCAGAGGTTTGTGAAAGAGTGGACGGTGGGGAGGTCTGACTCCCGAGGCTGGAGTTCCTGGGAGCTGAGTGTAGTCGGTCTTTTGGAAACTCCCTGCCGGTCCTAACAGCGCGGATCGAACAGCTGCAAATTCTCACTTTTAGGTGGGTGGTAGCTGCAGCGTAACTAGAGCCAGTGTAGTGTCTTCACAAGGGCATGAAGTGCAGGGGTCCAAATGTGCCTTTGATATTTTGATTGAAAAGTTAAAGGCGCAATAAAACACATTTGTCAAAAGTGTGTATAATATATTTTTACATTTGAATATCTTTAAAAAAATATATATATAGACATTTATAGCTCCATTGAACCCACTAGAAGTTTCTTTTACTTTTGGTTTTTACTGGAGAAGACACTCTGATCACTGCATAAAGACTTAGAACATTTATTAATTACATTGTTATTTATATTTTTGAAAGTAAAGTCATTATTTAAAGTATTTCTACAGGATGCAGTCAAGATCTACAGTGGATGTGGAA
>JALDNG010000058.1:447500-487500 GCA_024349245.1 Neodontobutis hainanensis
AGACAAACCATTGGAAACAATAATAATAATACTGGAAAAAATAAAAACAAGGGAAAAAAAACGTTCAGCCCCAGCCAGTCTGTCTCCCGCGCCGCATCAAAAACCTTAACGCACCCTAGTGCCTCCTCCCCTCCGCGTCCCTCGATAAAGGAGGGAGTGAGGAGGGTGGGCAGGGGGCGGAGTCTCGCTTTATTCCTTCCCGCAGCAACACTGACTATAACATTGCAGCCAGAGCACCAATGTGTGTCAGAGGACTGTCTGTGCTCCCAAAGTAGATGACTGCTCCAAAGCCGTCTCCTGTCTTGTGTATCGCTCTTACGCACTGATAGAGAAGAGGACAACAACAACAACACACTGATATCAGCCGCGAGTCAGGACAAGGTCAGCGTCCTCTCTGCTTTTCCAAAATATTTCTTTGTTATCTAGTCTAATTGTAAGTTATTGTATTGATGCGACTGCTGTCATGTCCTGGTTTTGTGTGACTTTAGTCCCATTTCATGAAGGGTCACTGTGCGTCATGGCCACCTTTACGCACAATCTCTAAGGAGACGTGTGTTTTAAAGAGTATAGAGAGAAAATTAGAGGAGTAGACTGCGTGTGTGGGCTGTCCAGGTGTGATGGAGGACTAAAGTGTCTTCTTCTTCTTCGTTGACAGGGTTGTTGATAGCGGGAGAGAATGCCGGCGATCATCAGTAAACACTCCGATTTGGAGTTCGACTCCCTACAGCCGTGTTTCTATCCAGACGAGGATGATTTCTACTTCTGTGGTCCCGACTCTGCGCCACCGGGGGAGGACATCTGGAAGAAATTCGAGTTGTTGCCCACTCCGCCCCTCTCCCCGAGCCGCGCCGCGCTACCAGGAGACGCGGGGGCAGCTGCAGACGGGACAGTGGACCCTTTGGACCCACTAGACTGGGCTTCAGAGCTGCTTCTTCTCCCGGAGGACGATATATGGGGCGCGTCAGACGACTTGGACCTGTTCGGATCCGCTTTGGATACTACTAACACCAACAGCATCATTATTCAGGACTGTATGTGGAGCGGCTTCTCTGCCAGGGAAAAACTCGAGAGGGTGGTCACGGAAAAACTCGGCAAGGCTATTAGCAGCAACGGCACCACAACAGCAGCAGCAGCAGCAGCGGTGGTGGCAGCGGCGCCGGGAGGAGGCAGGAACGTGTGCGTCAAAGCACCCGAGGTGGTTAACCGCAGCTCGGTGTCAGAATGCGTGGATCCGGCGGTGGTCTTTCCCTTTCCGGTGAACAAAAAGAGCGGCAGGGATACGTCTGTGAGCGTGGATACAGCCACGGGACACGGGAGCTCTTACAGTGACTCTGGTAAGCAACACCACCCTAAAATATGTCTAAATGTGCGGTGTTGTTGTTTGGAAGTGGCTCTAGTTAGTGATAAGTCTGCAGCTTGTTCATATGACTGGCCCAGAATCCGATTACCTCGGTGCACTCCCCGCACACATCTACAGTGGAGTGGAGTGACAGGGTTTATGTAATCAGCAGGCGCTTCATCCGGCAGATGGCAGTAAAATGGGGAATTGTGTTCTGACCTCAGCTGGCATCGCAGCCAAACAAAAAGACACTGACTTACACTGACTGGCTTCTGGGGCTGGTTTGTAGAAGGTTTTTAGTTAGTTGTTATCTAATTAACAGTAAAACCAGCCATTACACTTGGATTAGGACACCTTTTGTACAAAAATGTAAAAAAAATATATAGATATATATATATTTCATAGTTTATTGACAAACAACAAAGCTCCAGAAAAAAAGAAACTGACTTTTTGTGACAAATAAAAGAGAAAAGTCCGATTTAAATGCGTTTTGAGAAGAGGGTTAGTTGCTGTTTAAATCTCCCTTTAACTTCACATCCCGTGTCTTTTCGACCTAAACAAACACTCACGAGCCCTTATCGGCGGGCATTCGCAGTGAAACAGTAGTACAAAGGCGTCCAGCTTGGCACACACAGGGTACACTTTGCCAAAGGCCTCCTCCACAACAGTCACAGAAAGAGAGAGAGGAGGAGGAAGGCTTATTCTTTCAGGAGGGGTGACAGCTTTGAACAGGCAGCCTCCATCTCGACAGCTGTCTCCCTGGCGCCGCTCCAGGTCCAGGGCTTAGAGGCTGCTGATCTAAAAGCCACGTACAGCGCTTTTCCGCCGCTCGCTGCGTTTAGACGCGTTGCTCTTTGTGCCACAAGAGTTCGTCCTTTTCCCATTAGACATGAGCTTTACACGCAATAGTATATGTTTATTTAGCTATTTAACAAGATTTTATGGAAGGCCAAATAAGCAAAAATAAAAAAGAGAGAACGTGGAATGTGACGCGGTTTACCAACAACGTTTATCGTCCCAGACAGATGTTTGTCAGTCCTCCGTTTATATTTAGCTCCGGGAAATGAGCTGCTTCTGTAACCTCTCTGGCCTCACATGTGGGAAAGCCAGCCACGCCCCCTCATCCACCCAGCTGTTCTGTGTGCCAAGCTTTGTTTTCATGGCACTGCCAAATTGTCTGCTGTGTGCGACTGTGTCTGAAGTGGGTTACTGTAAGCTGTAAAATGCCACACTCTTCAAATGCTCCTGAGCTGATAATGAGTGCATTATCACAAAGGCATTTTTTACTGGGCCCCACAGCTTCACTGCCTCATGATTGGCCATTTCCTTTGGTCTTCAAAGGCACCAGCAGTGAAAGGTCTCAGCTGTAGGTATTAATATAAAAAGATGACCAGGAGAGAAATGAAGTTTTAACGGCAAGATTAGGTCAGAGTCGATTGAACAGTTTCAGCATAGTCTTGTTGGAGATTAGAGCAAGTTTTAAAGGCGGGGTAGAGCATGAAAGGCAAAAATCTAGCCTGTCTGCTCAGTGCTGAGACGGAGCGTGTCAACACCTGCTGAGTAGATTATCTTAGGAGTGACTGACACTAACCATTAACTGGTTTCTGCTTGTGCAAACAGTGTTGAGCAATGCCTTTTCTCCCACACTGCCTTTTCATGTGACCTACACAGATGTACCTACAGCACTTTCAAAGCTGTCACACACATGACATAGTGGGAATACTTGGTGTGACACAAAGATAAAGTCACTCACTCTGTGTTTCTTTTTCCAGAAGAGGAAGATGATGAGGATGATGATGATGAAGAGGCAGAAGAAGACGAGGAAGACGAGGAGGAAGAAGACGAGGAAGAGGAGGAGATTGATGTGGTGACGGTCGAGAAGAGGCGCTCCACAGCCAACAAGGCATCACCGATGGCAACAGGCACCGTCACCATTTCTGTGCACTCCAGAAGCCAGGAGCAGAGGGGCCCCTCAGGGTCCGGAGTGGTGAGCCGCTTCGTCAGCCGCGCCCCTCAGGAGCTGATCCTCAAGAGGAGTTCAGTCCACCAGCAGCAACACAACTACGCAGCCCCTTCGCCGTACGCCTCTGACGACGACCACGCCCCTCCTCCAAAGAAACACAAGTCCTCAGACGCTCCCAGGCCCCCGACCAGAACAAACTCCTCTTCCTCCTCCAACTCGTCCTGCTCCATCGGCAGCGGCCCACGCAGCAAACGCACCTGTAGCGGGGACAGCAGTCCTCGCGGCGGCTCCGACTCAGAGGACAGTGAACGCAGGCGAAACCACAACATCCTTGAACGCCAGCGCCGCAATGACCTACGCTCCAGCTTCCTCACACTACGAGACCACGTTCCAGAGCTGGCCCACAACGAGAAAGCCGCCAAAGTGCTGATCCTGAAAAAGGCCACAGAGTACCTGAGTTCATTGGAGGAGGACGAGATGAGGCTCCAGCAGGAAAAGGACAGGCTGCATGCCCGCAGGCAGCAGCTGATGCGCAGGCTCGAACAGGCCAGGACTCGCTAACAGACAACCGCTACCACACTCAAACGTACCCCTGGATGACCCCTGCTCACGTTACTCTACGCAACCAAACACATGAAAGAATGTAGAATATAGACTGTGGACAGCCAAAGGAGCTGTGTCCAAAATCACTCACTGGTTTCTATGTAGTGCACTATAAAAGGGGCTTTTATGGCGATCGAATGTCTAGTGGGCTCAAATCATCCTACATCATCTCAATAATATGCAACAACTGGGAAAGTTAATGTATAGGGCATTTCAAAATGGCAAATCAATAAGCTTTGTATGTAAAACTGTACAAAACCAATATGAAAATTGACTGTACTTTTAAAGACGGCAGCACATGAAACATGAGGCAGTCCAATACGTTAGAAATCATTATGAAGTTGATCCTTGAGTGATTCTGGACACAGCAAAAGGACTTGCTTCTAAAACATTCTACGAAGTGGTTGCTCAGCCTGGATGGACACTATGTGAATGGCCTATATACTCAGCACAGACAAATGGGCCTGCGTATCTGTCGAACAAGTGCACATGTAATGAACACAACAACTCAGAGGACTTTTTTTTTGCATGTGTGCTGACTCAGATCCCGGAGAATACGAGATGGGCAAGGGGTAGCAGGAGGGGTCGCTCGGACTTTCACTGCCGCCACTTTTTTTGCACATTTGTTGACGTTAAGAATGTTTAGGGTTTACTTTTTCAATCCAGTCACATTGAGGAGAAAGAGAGAAAATAAAGGAAGCAGAGAGGACACTACTTTTTACAGTCTTCCCTTCCATTGACTTTTTTTATCATTTGTATTCCTATCTTGTTTTTTATGATTTATATTTTTTTTTATTGTACTCACTGTGACACCAGCCTGAAATCAGGGAACGGGTGTTAGAGGGCACTTTGCTTGGAGAGTTCAAAGTTCACGTTCACTTACTTTGCCTTTGCCACTGCAAAAAAAAAAAAAGAAACTGAAGAGACTTAATGATATGACTGAGGCGCTCGGGGTCAACAATGCCACTACTCTATATTCACATTCTCTCACACTGGTGCTCAAACCAAGTCAGTGGATGTATAACTGTGCACCTTTTTAGCCGACACTTTTGTAAATATCAATAGTGTACAGACAGAATACACTCAGATCTGCCTTGTTTTGTAAAACATTTTGTCATTTGGTTTTTTATACGTCTGGAAGCTGCCAATAACTAGACTGGAAGTTTTATATACCTTTAAAGTACTGTAAGGCCTCGATTTTTGAGAGTCAGAAAACTTTGTAATATAACAATATATGGTTTTTCCTTCTTTTTTCTTTGTATTGTATCATATTACTAATTCTACACACCTTTATGCTTTTAGTGTGAACCTGATACATACTAAATTTGATACTTATATTTTCGTATGAAAATGAGTTCTCAGTAGATATCACTTGATCTCGTCTTTTTTCTTCAATCTCAAAGTAATTCTTTTGTACAGCAAATGTGTTCTATCCTCACGTACCTGGCCTTTATATCGTTCTCGCTCTTTTGTTTATATTTGTAAGTATCGGGTGCATATAGAAACTGGGTAAACGGATATAAGATGTTTGTTTTTTTCATTTTTAAAATGTACATTTAGTGCTGCAACTCATAGCACTTTGAAATACCTCATTTTGAAAAATAAATAGACATCATAAAACTTTCACTGTTGCCATGCGCTCCTCTTTCATTGACTGTTAAAGCCTAGTCTTTCATCACTGACTCAACAGTTTACATATAAAAGCAAGTCTACAGATGGTGTTTACAGTTTAGTAGATATCAAGTACAAATGGTGGATAGTAATCATTAGTGATTACAGCTGACATTAACAACATAAAAATGATCATCACAAACTGGTTACTGACAAATCAATAACATCATCATAACCTAATCAATGACGTCCTACATGATGCTGTAGTCCTTTAAACGTTCACATTTTAGAGTGGTATTTTATCATAACCTTAAAACCTGTGCTTAACAATAATGCTCAATCAGCATCTTGAAAATCTTTTATTTGTTTGATGAGAATGTGAGGGAAAAGTGCTGCTCAGTGGCAGGCTGTTGAGTTCATGGATCACCTGAAAAAACTGATAATGAGCTCTTATATTACAAAAAAAAAAGGGTTTTTTTTTTTACCAAAATCCTCGATTCAAGCCACTAAAATGAGACATTTACTCTGCATGGTGACATGGAAGGCGGTTCATGTCTCTGAAGGTGTCAACATCACCCCGAACCCTAACCCTGTCTCAAATGTCTCCCTTTCTTTTATTTTTCTACTGTTTTTCCATATTTGTTTAGCGCTTCTCAAAGGCCCATCCCGACAAAGAAATAAAGAGTGTCTTGTTAATCCTGTGTGTCTCAGCGCCCTGCGGCTGGCCCCCCTCTGTAGCCTCTCACACCCACCCACACGCTTCAAGTGCACACCGCTCTCTCCTACCAACCCTGCGCTTCCCACATTGTTCGGACCGTTGCCATGGAAACTGGAGCAGCTGCTGAGTGGCAAAGAGAAAGAGGGAAGGGAGAGAGTCTTTTATTTGTCTGTTGGTCTGTGTGTTTCTGCCGGGATGTGTGTGTGTGTGTATGTGTGTGTGTGTGTATGAATACAAATGTCGTGGATGGTGTGTCTAGCTTTTGTCCCGGTCTGTGTGTGGCCTGGGCGCCTGATATCTCCGGCGTTGTGCGCGCCCTGCCTCTGTGCCAGGACAAGGTTGGATCCTGTTTACCAACATCAGCCACATGGCTCTGGCCGCCTCCCCTTATCCCCACCTCCTCCTCCACCATGCACCCGTCCTGTCCCCCATCCAACGTCCGGGCTTGAGCCCAAATATGTGCCACTCTGGAGCCTGGCCTGGTGCTCTCTGGAGATGGCTGAAAGGAAAATCTGTTGCCACGGTCTGAGTAGCCATTCAGCGTGACAGAGTGTTCGCAAAGGGACCAAAGACGAGAAGGGGAATTACCAGGGCATAAAACACACATTGTTGATGACTATGATTAATCTGTTTTACCTACGAAAGTGCAAAAGACAAGTAGACATGGACACCATTTCTTCAAAACAATAATGCAATACAACCTAAAAGTAAACATAGTATATAGTTTTCTTTATAGTTATGTTAGGGCAGGACGCACACCTGGTAAAGATTAGGGACAGACTGCAGTGCTTATTATAATATAAAATACATATGTATATATTACCAAATCATGTGACATCACGTGAGACAATTGTAAAGAAAAAAATAGCCCTTCAAAAGAAAAGTGCTGTTTTATACATCCAACCTACCTTCTGGTATTTAAACAAAGACCTAACTCTAAACTCTTAAAGACTAGGTTACATAACACTAGAAGATAGGGCACCCTTTTCTGAGACAATATATTTATAAAAGCCCCAGTGCCAAACTACATAAGACCCCATTCAGTCACAGAAGCAAATGATCTGGAGGTATGTACAGTGCGTAGGAGACAGGCCTGTATGAAGACTGATGACTGTGATTTGGAAGTGAGGCAGCCTGAGCCTGAGCCTCTTGATGGTGGAGTGTAACTGGTGGATTACATAACAGGGGTCTGGTGGGTCTGGTGTCTTCATAATGCACTTACTTACTTGTGCTGTATGTGTGTGT
Organism: Neodontobutis hainanensis; assembly: GCA_024349245.1. NCBI lineage: Eukaryota > Metazoa > Chordata > Actinopteri > Gobiiformes > Odontobutidae > Neodontobutis > Neodontobutis hainanensis. Next base: position 454,980 of record JALDNG010000058.1, read on the forward strand.
GAGGGACAGGAGGCGTCTCGTGGGACTTCGTCTCACCATCTGCCTAATGGCTTATCCTGCCTGGTTATAGGATGAAAACATGGACAAAAAACATCCCCCAGAAAAAAATATCAAAAAGAAAAACAACATATTGGAGCTAAAAGAGGCTTTGGTGCAGAGATTAGCAGTGACAGTTGGAATTAAATAAAATAACCAGTGTCCCTTGCAACATTTTCTCTCCAATATGACATCGCCCACTTCTTTGGCTTGGTGACAGGCTTTTAAATGTAAAGGACAAACTTTGAAATGAGGCTAATTGTTTTAAAAGGGAGGCACATTCAGGGAACTCCTACAGACATATGGCCATGGCTTTTCCCTGATTAATACCCATTATCCTTCTGCCTGCTGGCCCAGACCAAACACACAGGGCACGCGTCTAATGCTTACACCCCACTGACTCACTGGCCATGTCACACAAAAGAGGGTTTCAGACCACTTCTTTTACTGTGGACATTTTAAGGACGTTTCCACAGATTTGAGGAGATACTTGTAGTTTGTCTCAAGAGAGGTCAATATTTTTAGTCTAAATCAAATAAAACCTCATGTGTAAGGAGGCCTAATATCTGCCCTTTCTTTTAGGATGAACTACCTTCAGTCAATTAACTAAGCCAACTTTTAACCAGCAAACAAAGGATTAGTCACTTTTGTTTGTTATTAAGTGGAATTTCCACAGATTGCCTGAGATACTGTGTGTTTTATAGTAGTAGTAACATTAGATTATTGTAAGAGCACAAAAATTAAGTGAAACCTATTGTAACAAACTACTTTTCTTTAGATTGAACTTTAATATTGCCCATGACACAGTTAAATGTGCCAATGGTTAATCAAAGAACAGAGCAGATTAACAGTAGTCCATGTTATCCTTTATTAGGACCATTCAAATGTTGTTACTGCAGCTTATCTCAGATGCCAAATATGGTTTACCTTAGAATAACTTAAAATTTTGAGTCCTGGATTAATTTTAGAGCAATTTTAATGCAAGGTTTTTCTACAGCTCAACACCCACAACTTTTACAGTTTTATGTGACATTAAAATAGTGTTTGTGCATTCCAATTAAATTCTTTAGCATTTCATGAGATGGATTTGTGTTGGATCCCAGATCAGAGAAGGGAATTGTGCAATTAAACAAATCTGTCGGTGGGAAAAATGTAGTTCCAACAAGCAGCTATTACTTTAACTGTCAAATGAAAACACATTATTGTGAAAAGACCTCACGAGGCAAATACCTTATTGTGGTAGGGGTCAGAGTTCAGGAGCAAGTTCAGGAAGGCCTATAAGACAACACTCAAAATGAGCTATTAGCCTACATTTACGACTAAGTTCCATGTTGCTCCCTAAATGCGAATAGCCACCAAAGCACCACTGGAGTTTATATAAGTTTAACATAAAGTCTGAGGAGCTACACTAGTGTAGTACAGTGAGACAGTTTGGAAGAACATATTTGATGGGTTTCTGGTCCCAAACTTTCACTTCCCACATGAACTTTCCTGTCCACAGCTTACACCTCAATCCACTTAGTCTTCTGTGTTCTGTATTCAACATGTTAACCGTCCCATATGGAGAGAACAATAGCTATAGACAAGTGTACGGGTTACCTCTGCACAAAGGCATGCCCGTCACACACACAGTTTTGCCAAGAGTGTGTGTGTGTGTGCCTGGGGGGTGTCACCATCTGTTGTGGGGTCCACTGTGGTCGCAGGTGCTTAGAGGTACCGTCTATGTTTGTGTGTGTGTGGGGTAGGGATTGTGGTAAACAAAACAGGAAAGGTATCAAGAGAGGTACTGGAGCATAAAACACGTGACAGTGTTAGAGGTGGGGGGTATGGCTCATGGGGGGGCTGGAACTCGTTGGCCTAACTGACTAATATACAGGCTTGACAAAGAGCTGCGGAGCTACAGTAATTGCACAGTGGACTTGGAGGCAAGAGAGAGAGAGAGAGCGGGAGGGACGGGGGGACAGAAAAGGGAGGCCTGAGTATTTGATCAAAGTTTACCAAAGTCTGAAGAGATTTGCATACAGATGGTACTGTAGCACGGCCCCTGGAATACCTTTCCCTCACACACACGCAAACGTAATAGGGCTGCATTGAAGAATCGATGAATAGCCTTTCAAGAGCGTGTTCTGAGGAAGCAATGGGCTTGGCTGCACAACACAGCACCTAGTAAAAGAAAGAAAGCAAGCCAGGGATAAAAAAAAATGCAAGAGAAAGGCAATGATTGGGATAGGAGATAGGAGCGAGTACTGACAAAGAAGAAGAAGAAGAAGAAGGAAAAAAAACCCTCAGGGGAGCTGTAGTTATTAATACAAATCCTGCCAGTAGAGTTTACCTTTGAGCAGAAATGAAATGTACATCTAATGATATAATAAAACGTCTTTCCTCTGGCGTAAGCTCAGTCAATGGAAACCTATTGTGTTGCTTGCATTGATTACCCATGTTCTGTCCTCTTACGTAAGCTTCTTTGAGGCTATTGTTTCACCTCAAGCTTCTGGCCATCAGCCCGTGGAGCCAAGAGTCCTCGCTAACGTCCCCAAGCTCCTCCACCACCCGGAGAGTTTAAACCCCGAGCTAAACATCCAGCCTGAACTAGTCGCAATTTCATGTTCAAAGTCAAAACCTTAAAGGCATAAGTGTCTAGTGTTTAATGTTTGATTATCCATTGCTAGCTCATACAACATAGGATTAGAGTGTAATTAAGTCTCTGTGTAGGTCTTTAAGTACGAAGTGAGTCAATGTAAATAGGACGAATCTAAAAACAGTAAAAACCACAACATGTGCTGATATCTTCGAGAGAAATGAGCTTTTGAATAGGTTTGTGTTTCTAGTCGACCTCAGGTGTTATCCGCCCACATAGTTTTGGTTTGTGAGTGTTTGAGACTGTTGCTGTCTAAATACATCAGAGATTAACGGCAAACGGTTTGTGGTGCTAAGAGCAATAATAAACCTTTTGAAGTATTTATACAAATGGTTTCTATGAAAACAGGTGGCGTATCTTTAGTTTAAATCAGGCCGCAGCTGAGTTTGGTGTGGTTGCATTAATGGGAGCTTTTATAATGATTACAATGAAGATTTGCTGTTTTTGTGTTCAAACTATAGACAGACCCATGGACCTTCAATGTGGACACACGTGTAGCACAACAGTGGCCCAGGAGGGTAAAGATCCCATCTGTAGTACCAACAAAAGCTTGAAATATTTACAATGAGGGTAAAAGGCATGACACCATTAAAGAAAAGTCAGTCTGAATCTTTTCAGCTGCAAACTAATAATTACACAGCTGACCTTTTTAAATAAGTGAACAATTTGCCACATTTAATATATTATTAGCTTGGTGAATAAACATAGGCACTTAATGTAAGCAGTAAAGCAGCTTCATATCTTCACAAAAAACTACACTGTTGCCCTGCATCACAACTAAATGCTACTGAGGTACATCATATAAAGTTTGTGATGCTACTGGTCTAAATCTACCAGTTAACCTGATAAAGATTGATAATAAAGAGTCTGGCTTAGGAAAAACATCCATCATAGTCACAAAAAGAGTTGTTTGTTTTCAGAGTCCTAAAGTAAATATTATTTTAATAAAAAAATATGGTATTAAAATTGGGAATTCATATTGGACTATTAATCATATAAGTCAGTCATCCCTAAATAGTGTAACATGAACGCTGAAAATTCAAAATCTTAATAATTAAAATACTGAAGCACAATCCAAAGGAAAGTACAAAGTAAGGAATCTTTACTTTTGAAATGTAATTCAGGCTTAATGGAGCCAACCCTCATTTTGTTTTGCATTTCCTGACAATTTCCTGATCTCTTGGTCTGTTTTCGCTATATGTATTTCTAATAAATGTGACCGCCATCTGGGTGGGCTTCACAATAAAACATCTTTTAAGTAAACAATCTGACACACTGTTATGTAAATGCTGGAATACACACTTCCAACAGGTCTAATTAATGTGCTGTGTTAAAATGCTAACAGTATTTTAAAAGCCCCTTGCCCACCCCCCTGCGTGGCCCATGTATGTGTACTTATCCCATTGTGAGCATGTTTATTTGGAGTAATCACTGGGGCGCTTCTGTGTTTGTACATATGCATCAGGATTGATTCATGGCCGCTGCTTCACAGGATACAGATAACAAATGGTTTTCTGGTCCAATAAACACCGCCTGCCTGTAAACCAAATTAGCCTAAACTAAACCATCCTCTGCCCTGTGCACCGTTAACGTAGGCCTCGTGCACAATGAATGGAGCGAGCTAAAACTCAGCCAGAGACATATTGATTGAGGGCTAATTGTGGAGCGCTGATGTCACCCTTTACCAGACTCCCCAAAGGTTTATGTTTCCAATCAATGCATTTGTATTTGATTGGGACCATGTTTGACTACTACATTTTTCAGAACTCTCATCTGCCATGCCATAAAATAGACATTATAGAGAGAGTTTGTATATTTGAAAAGTACTCTTGACAGTTTCCAACACTCCTGATGACGGTTGATTTACTGGTCATTTGTTGGTCGCTTGGGGCCAATGTCGTGTTTGATCGCTGGTGAGCATGAACGGGTTCGACCTTCGACCTCCAGCCACAGTAGGAAGGGTGACAGAGACGGACTGGTGGGAAACAAAACTAGGCCATCAGGGGATTATAGGTAAAATAACTGAATTGTAGACCATGTTCAAATTATGTATGTGATAACTTTAGCATAAAGCTTCAACACTGCTCTGGTGTTTGAAGAATCCAGCTAAAACAATCATTTTGAAAATGCAGGGGATCATGTTAGACTTTATATAATAATGGTGCAGACACATGTATTAACTGCTTGGTCTTTAATTGGCTTGTTTTGCCAAAAGAAAACGTGGTATTGTGGTATAAAATGTGGTATTACAATAAATAGGCCACATTTTTTATAGTGTTGGAAAATGAATTAGACTTTACTTTAAAAAAAAAAAAAAAAAGCATTGGTGTGGACCTTGACATAAATTTATTATTAAATAAATATTAATATTATTCTGAGCTTGACAAAAGCACATTTCACATTAAAGGCATAAATGCACGATGTGTCTGAACTTTAGTCATCCTTTCAGTCAGGGAAAGTCGTTGTCTGACCCCGGGGTGGGTCTGACGCTTGTGAACATTGCAAAACTCCCTTCATATTCGCAGAGCTGTATAAATTCTGTTCTAGGGAATATCAAGTCCGGTTTGAGGACTGGTGCTAAGGTTTGCGTTTTTAGCAACAGTCAACTCTTAATCAGTTATCAGTAGCTAAAATTATGTAAAAAGTTGTATGTATAGGCTTAAAATACTTTAACTACTGGCTCAGCGGTAGAGTCGTTGTCCTATAACCGGAAGGTTGATGGTTCAATTCCTGCTCTCATACTGTATGTGTCCTTGGGCAAGACACTTAACCCACCTTGCCTCCAGTGGTGTACCACCTGTAACACTGGTGAATTAAAGCTAAGTAAGTTGCTTTGGATAAAAGCGTCATCTAAATGTAAATGTATATATGACATCTTGATATGTTTTTTTGCCTAAACATATCCATATAGTTATATTGATAAAACCTTATTTATTTCATAATCCTTTTTCTTGTGAAACACATTTTACTCAATGTCTTTGAAGGGTCTCTATGTTAGAGTTAGAAAACATTGTCTTATAGCTTTAAGATGTTTTCATTCAGGTCTACTTCTGAACATAACGAGATATAAGGATATAATAACTGCAGGATAGGCTTAAAAACAGTACTTCGTGATATCATAATGCACAAGATCAATACGATTTTGGATTCAATAGGCCCTCAGTCCCAAGCACAGAAAGGTTCCAGACACTTGAGGGGAGATCTCGCCCTTCGACAGTTATCTGTCTGTTTGGATGGGAACTTAAAGTGTGACAGTGCAGAGGATAAGGCTGGACGGGGTGCACTGGGCGCCTCGCTGACACATGTGGGACAGAGCTCAGTGGAAATCGGGTTAATGAATCATACAGAGAGGGAAACTGCAGGGTTACTCGTCTTTCAATATCCTCCCGTCATTATCAGTTGGACCAGTGCTCATCTGCAGCGTTCATCTGAGAGGGGGGAGACAGGGAGGTCAGTAGGAGGCAAATCGGGATCTATGAAAAGGATTTTCAAACAATACATCATAGACATGTGAATAACAAAGCTGCTGCCACTAATGTGTCATGGACAATTTTTAATGGACCATTCTGTCTTTTTTTGAGAACATTAATGTGAGCGATGAATGTAACCGTTACATCAAAAGTTTAGTAGATGCTGCTGCCTTTTGTGGGAGCTCTTTTCTGTTGGGTCTTTGGTCCATGACTTGTCTATTACAGGTCCGTCTGCTCGGCTGTCACTTAAACCTGATGGATCAGCGAGTTTGAGACAGAACCACCAGCCTCAACCCTAATAACATCAGTCTGCTCTCAGACCCAATGCAGACACAAATCATGACTCCTTTCTCCACTGGTGCTTTTATTAGATTAGCCACACTCAGTCCACATCACATCTACTCTACTTCCCTGTCTGCAGCTGTTAATGAAAGTATTTACATGGACCCAAGTACAACAGCAAAACATAAAGTCAGACACTGGATAAGAGTCAAAATAACTCAATGGAGGAACATTTTTAATTCCAAGGCTACTTTAATTTTCATTTAATCAAATCAAACGGTACTGGGTTTAAAAATTAAGCCTATTTTAAGCTAAATGTTTCAATAAAATGATATACATTTCTATGAGATGTAACTTTTGAGTGGTGCTCATCTTGTATTACTTATTACATGTTATCATTAATATCTTGTGCAACATTTCTTTAAGGCTTATTCAATGTGTTCATGGAGACGTGTCATGCATGTAAAGCAAAAGCTGAAAGGTCATTTTGAGAAGCATCAGAAATAGGATTATGGTACTATATGGTTACTAATATACCATAAGTCCATTGCAAAGTCCAAAGAGTTAAAGACATTAGTATTTTTTATGATCCTGATAATGGTGGGAGTTTCTCAGCTAAATCTCCATCTGCTTTTTGCTAAATTTGTTACAACACAAGTAAAAAAGCAAATACACAAACCACTCTCTATTTCCTAATGTTATATAAAAAAAAAAAAAAAATAGGACTCATGTGTGACTTAATATGTACTCATCAAACAATTCTTAAAATTAAGCAAAAAGTGCAAAGTGAATTCCACATTAAAACGCACATGACACATAATTTCTATAAACAAATGCTATTCTAGTTTTTTTAACCCATAATATTTGTACTTGAAAATTATTAAAGAGCGATTCACTCCCCAAGCCGGCAATACATTTTTCCGGATACTGCAAGGAATATCCCACAACAAAACATTTAGAATTTACAGAACTATATGTATTACTGGGAAGTTTTAATGGAAAATCTCACATTGATGCCTACACATTGACTTTGCATTTGCTGACCAATACAGCAAGCCTAAAACATAATACATACTCAATAGAATAGTGTTCTGTCAGCATCTTGCTAGACTTTTCTTGTAACATTTGAGTCTATAGGAATCAAATCAGCAGCACGAGAAGAGAACAAAACAATCCATGCAGCTACTGTTCTTCAAGGCTGAGTGCTGACAAGCTGCTGAGTATTCAATTACCGAGTGAAACTGGCAAATTAGGAAGACTGTCTCGCCTCAATCCAGCCTATTCACACTCATAATTTACCGAATTAAGAGGATGAAATACATTAGCATATTTAATTGGTAGCTTATGCAAGTCTTGGGTTTGACAGCTGTTGAGTCAGACGAGGGCCTTGTCTGCCCGTGAGTCAGCGCGGGCTAATCTAATCGGGAAAAACATTGAGCTTTGGATATCCATCAGCAAGCTTCCAAGATTATACACAAGATTAATTATGGAAGAAGTAGATGGAGAGCAATGACTGCGTTATGGTTTGTAAGACCAGAGTAACAGTATTCACTAGACACAGACCTATAGCTATAAAGAAGAGGTTGTAGATGACTCTGTGGTGGCTCAGCCGTGGCATTGATTACTTTAATTGGTGAACTGGGAGTAGGTGAACATCATTGGATTTGATTTAAACTCCCCCCCTCCTTTGTGCACCCACACTTCAGATACAATCCACCAGCCCATTGGTCATCATCAAACGTCTAAACTATCTGAGCATCTCACATCCATCTGGGCTTTTGCGTCACACAAATGCCTCCTTCTCGAGCACTGCTAAGAACTTTTGCTGCGTCCTTCGATACGTTCTTCAAAGGACTTTAGTCAGGGGTTTTTCAAGTTGCCCAACAAGGGAAATGGCTGCTTACTGACACAGATAAGAAAGAATAACGCTCAAACTGTGAGACATATGCTGCATTGTCACACCACGTTTACAGGTACAGGAAGTTAAAACGGTTTGGCAGTTGGAGCAGCTGCAAGGATAAGACATCGCCCACTCGCAATCCTGGGGAGATTTACTACAGGAAATGCAGATATTCCCTCTTTTGTTCCTCTCATCTGTCTAACACACACATAACACTTACTGAAACAATGAGTCTATCTATTAAACATTCAAAAGTATTGTCTGATTTGATAAAAACTAGTCCAAATGTGCAAGTTAAGGCAGGGATGGTTAGTACGGAATGTTTTAGAGAAATGAGAAAAGTCTCCCAAATACTTTATAACTTTACTAAACGTCTCTGCAGTGGTTCCAAAAAATGTGGACAATGCAGTTTGACAAAAGAGTTTAAGTTAGAATTGAAAGAAAAACAAAAGAAAGCCATGTTTACTTCAATGAAGTGTTATTTTTGTGAAAAGCCATCATATTCCAAGAGGTGTTAAAGAACTAAATCTAATTAAAACAAAGGCAGTTTTTTAGCAACACTGTTTTTTCGTTTTAGACAGAGTTGGCATATTATGGCTCCTACATCGTAACACAGGGGTGGGCAAACTAAGGCCCGGGGGCCACATGCGGCCCTTTGGGCTATTTAATCCGGCCCGCCAAGCATTTTGGCATAATTTTTTGATAATTAAAGACTGCAAATATTTTTCCTTTCCCTTTAATATCCTACAGTGATCAGTTGATTCGACTCTGACATGGTCCAAACAAGAACAAGACTTTCCTAAAGCTACCATCTCTTTTCTCAGCGCTAGAACTTAGGAGGATGCAGCTGTGACTGTGGCGTTGAATATACTGTGTTTATGATTTTGCTTATACAGAAGAAATGTGTTTTTATTGAGTGTTCACCGTGTTGCCCCCCGCCCCCCGAACAAGAGTCCCATGTTCAAATGTGGCCCTTGGGGAAAAATAATTGCCCACCCTTGTAGTAATATGACCTAAAATTCTAAGTCCATAAAATGTGGGAAATTGCCGGGGCCTTCTAACTTTACAATTTCAAAACACCTATATTTAAAAAGGTCACTAGAGATACTTATTCAAAAGCAACCTGTGTAGAATGTCTATGCCGTCATTTCTTACGTATCTGTCTTTTTTCCGGTGGCGCAATGTAAACACAATTCTCGTCACAGATTAACCGTAATGTGGCGGAGGGACTAAGTTTGAAGTAAAAACGTGGCTTTAATCATATCTAGTTCGGCCATCCATTGATTTGTCACCACTGGTCTAAAACACAGAGAATGATTAATTTGATAGATCTTTCACAGCCACAAACGCGTTTAAATAAGACCAATCAGTGACACGTTCAAGTGAGCGAGCACCCAACATGCCATTGATGCTCTGCTCGGGCGTCATCCATCACTGATAATGTCTGGGGACAGCTGTGTGTTCAGTCCCCCCTGTTCTCCATTGCAGCACAAGCCTGAGGAGAGGAGGAGGGGTGTATTTATTCTGCTCTATCTCATAACCACACTCCTCTCCTATCCCATAACACTGCCCCCGTTTCCTCAATTCACATCCCGCTGGAGGATATCCATCCCGGACTGGACCAAGATGACCGTAACCGGAGGTGGCATGAGCTTCCTATCTGTTCTTTAATCTGCAACACTAGTCACTGACGCGAAGCTGACACTCGTAACACCAGCCTCCTTGGGCTTGGGTCTGTGAGTTGTTTCTAATTGGCTTATTATCTCAGCCATTTAATCTGGCCACTCTTTCTTGGGGAGTTGGTTTATTAAACTACGTCCAAACCACAAGTTCAAGTTTATAGGATTATAGATTTTAGTTTGGGAAATTAATATTAACCAGTAATAAGCTAACTAATACTTTCCCCTGACTTTACTTACACAATGAAGCTCTAGCATTTCCCAAGAAAGCATTTACAGTTGCAACATTTTTATAAAGCTTCATGACCAAGATTTCATAAAAAGATGAAATAAATACATACAAAATAGAAATCCCCTTTGTCCCACCACTTCTTGAACAATTTAGAGGTGAATCTGTCAAGTTTTCAGTGTAAATCTGGGGTTAGTATATAGCTGGCCTTTTCCAGTTGACCTATTATGTCACGCAGCTTATTATCAGATATCTATGTAACCTTGTGGATAACTGGTAGTAGGGTCAGAACGATCAGAACACTTCCACTCATAATCTTGATCATGCTGTTCAGCATCGGAGACAGAGGCGCTGCAGAGTTTGGGACCCAGTTTTGGTCCAATTCAGACTCATTCGCTTTCTCTTCCAACTCCATAGATCTGTTTAGTTAAAACGTTCAACAAGTTATTTTTATTTTTTTTGTCTAATACAATTCATTGTGAAGGTGACACAGAAAATTCTTGCTCTGTCTTTTAGCTTTGTATGTGTTTGTGTTTTTTTTTGTTACAAGACAACTTAGACAGGAGCTTATTATATGCACTGATTCAGGTATAAATCACAATGACAGGAACCATACAATTGTTTCCAATGCACCATACACACACATGAACTCAAAGCACATCTAAAAATATAGTGATTTCTGAAATTTTTGCAAGTTTTAAAATTTACTGTTTATTATTCAAATTAAATCCATTAAAGAAAACATGACTTATGTTCAGTCTGTTCGTTTATTTTTATATATTTTTTTTTATATTCTCTGGTACTGGTTATTGTCAACCAAAAAGAAAATCACAATGTCAATCCAAATAGAGGTGTTTAAAATTGCTTTACAGACACAAACTACTGCCGTGCCTCATTCACACATGTATGCAGCCAAACAGGGATGCACTGTTTAGACTGGGGTTAATGAAGAGGTAACAGCTGATGTAATTAGGTTTCACATGAATGGACAGCGTCAGCGCTTCTTTCTGCCTGAGCGTCTAGAATTTACACACACACACACACACACACACACACACACACACTGTCCTGTGTGAAGGCTGGAGGGAGGCTGACACTGTGTCCTTGAACTACCTTGGTTAATTAGGTCAATACACTTCAGAAGAGAAAGAGATATGATATTTACTGTATGTATAAAGGAGGGATGAAATAAGTGAAAGTTACTGTACAAACATATTATTTAAAGCAGTGTTTATTATTTATTATTTTCCCTCTACAGTTTCTTCTACCGTTTAGTTGGAGCTTGTGCTGTTAATAGTTAAGTCATTTAACACATTTACAGAGAAATGGGGAGGGTCTGTTTGTTTAATGTACAGTCATTTGGGGTCATTTCACAGATCGGTAACAGCAAAGCTATTATGTCAATGTTTCACTATTATATAAAGGGATGAAAATGTTGATCAAGGGTAAATTCCTAATACTAAACTAGGCATATAAAATGGACATGCCTGCTCAATCATTATTTGTGCATACTACATCTGACCAATATTAAGCTTTAAACTTCAGTTCTACAACAAACATATTTAGGTTGACAGTAAAACGTTCTATTATGAAATGTTACTCCTGTGGACCTCATCAATAATAGAGCGATGGACTGGTACACGCAAATGTTATGCCAGGAAATGTATGTAAATAGTAAATGGTGTGCATTTATATATTGCTTTTTTGTACCTGGCTGTACCAAAGCACTTGACATCATGCTTCCATTCACCTCATTTACACACATTCACACCTGGGGCAGACAGAGAGGGGCTACCATACACACAGGGCTCACACCCTCTCCAACCACCACCAAACTCACCTCTACAATCACACACACTCATACACTAGACCAATGGCACTGGAGGCAAGGTGGGTTAAGTGTCGTGCCCAAGGACACAGCAACCGTATGAATCAAGCCGCCATTGCCACTGCAATATAAATCAGCTCCATATACAAACAATGGAAAGTGGGATCCAGAGCTTACAGAGAAGCCAGGCCTTCATTGACTCCCAATCATAAAACTCATAAAACACTGACAAAAATTTATCATTTACAGAATTTTAACCCAATATTCTATAAAAAATGTTGTTTTATATAGCGCTTTTCCACCTAGCTGAACACTGGAGGGAAGGTGGGTTAAGTGTCTTGCCCAAGGACACAACAACAGTATGAACTGTGGGGGAGAGCGGGATGTTATGATGTTTCGAACTGGGATTGAACCGTCCATCCATCGGTCGCAGGACGGCCGCTCTACCACTGAGCCACTGCCACCCTTTTCACGTAATGTAAAACTAGATCCGGATCTAGTTTTACATTTAAAACATTTTACATTTAAAACATTGCTGTTTATATTATACTAATGTTAACTTGGTACTGCCAATGCTTTGCTGTGGAAGAATTCAGATCTTTTTTTTTTTTATTTATAATGATAAACACTGGCTTCGAAACTATGTCACCAATCTACTGTTCTCTGATTTTATTGTTCACAACTCACATACAATGCCTCATAATAAGCTACAGTAGGCTACAGTCCATGTTGTTGGTATCATTGCTCAACCCCTGTAGCACCAGAACCAGCTAGTAGCAACACAGTAGTGAGCAGATGGGAATCTCCCAGTTGCACTTGGGGTGAGAGGAAATATTTATTTTTAGCAGTTGTGTGAAACCACCCATCCAACAAAATGGAAAAAAACTGTGTCCTTTCCCTCATTTTTTAAACCTCATGCTGGTGAAGTGTAACGATAACAGATCATCATTTGTCATCACCCAGTCACGCAGGCATGTGTTTTTGTCATGATGCGAACAACAAAAGGCTTTATTTACATGAGTCATTTTCACTATTCTCCCATAATCTGTAATCTAAACACTACACTGAGGTCAGTTCCAGTAAATCTCCACAGATGGCAAGCTAATGTTATTCAATTAGCAGGTGACGGGGAAAAGGGTGGAACTCGATCCTCAACAAAACACCAGTCCAGCACACTCCCTTCTATAAAAGACACCTGTCCGAAACAAGAGCCCCCTTTAGCCTGGCTGTTAAAGAAAAGCGCTCTCCTTGTCTCATCATCATTTAAGACTTAGGCACTTCAAAGCCGGCTAGGTACAATAGCATTGAGTAGGCTGCCTTCAAAAGAACAGCACAAGTTATGGCGGGGTGGCAGCCCAGAAGAATGGCGCTGTAAATCATAATAGAGAGCCACATATAAAAGACGGACGCAGTTCACCTGTTCTCTGTAACACAATCACTTAACGATCCTCGGGCCGTATTGTAAGAGAGAGCGCCTCTGAAGCTCGCGCACTTGCTTTGTGCCCCGTCGGAGTGCGCAGATCATCTTCCCCTTTCTCCGCACACCCCCTGACCTCTGTCCCACCTACATACACACACCCATCCAAATTACCCTTACTCCTACTAGATTAAGATCCATGTCGTTCAGCGCGTTTAGAGTATCACCCTTTGATTTCCAGCAGAGAAAGGAGAGGGAGGGCACACGGGGCACCTGTTAGATGGGGGTGGATTCACCTTTAGCTTTCCCTGGAGCCGATCTGGAGAAGAGAAGGTGATCTCTGAAGTCTTTATTGGGTGAGATACAGCTGCATCTTGATGTCTAATGCATGGCCATTTTACAGCAGGTATTAGATACTACTATTATTATATGTCAGTGTACCTTGGGCTTAAAGCTTATGGGCAATTTATGTAAAACAATATCAGCCTAGATTTTTAGTAACACTTAAAATTAGTTTAAGAAATCAATACCTTGTCCCATAGGCATCTTGTATAATGGGTATTTTACGGTGGCCGAGACAGCTCAACACGCTGCAAACAAAGAAAGCACCAGCAAATAAAGAAAACATCTTCATCAGTTTCACAACACGCGCGCTGCAAAAGTTCACAACACATACAAATACAAAAACGCGCTGCAAATCCTCACAACACATACAAATACAAAAACGCGCTGCAAATTCAAAAACGCGCTGCAAATAACACAGACCACAACGGAAATGTTTTAAGGGCACTCATTTGAGTGACGAACCCCTAATGGGACCTTCTTATTGTTTGCTCGCCTGTCGCGTTGTTGTCAGTGTTGTTGTCACTGACCTGAAAGGTGAGTTTTTACTTTTAGATCATGATTGCATAATTGCTTAGTCGTTTGGATATTGTTGGCCTAAATATATTGTTCGTCACTCAAATGAGTCCCCTTAAAACATTTACGTTGTGGTCTGTGTTATTTGCAGCGCGTTTTTGAATTTGCAGCGCGTTTTTGTATTTGCATGTGTTGTGAACTTTTGCAGCGCGCGTGTTGTCAAACTGATGAAGATGTTTTCTTTATTTGCTGGTGCTTTCTTCATTTGCAGCGTGTTGAGCTGTCTCGGCCACCGTAGTATTTCCAATATGTATTAAACTTTACTTCTCATAAAACTGCAATAACCTGACCATGGCTTGTTGTAATGTGTTCATCTCAATCTGAAGCTTTTCTGAAGCAGCAATTAAAGCACTACTTCAAATTTGTCTTGTAAATGTTTCCACCACAACCTTTGTAGATCAGACTGAGATCAAAAGCTGTGTTTACATGACATTGATCAAATTAGCAAAGTGATACTCCATCTGTCTCAGTCTGACTGAAATTTCATCTTCAACATAAATCAAACAAACAGGATCCTTCTTTTGTGACCGGACATGTGTCATCATTTTGAAAGCTGTGAGTAAAGCTGTTTTGTTGTCACTAAATCCAACCACATGTTCTCCTCTGTTTCTAAGCCCCGCCCCCGATACCTTACTGGAATTCCTCTGTGTCTAGTCCCTGACCTTTGACCTGGCCCTTAGGTAAGCTTAGCATTTGGAGTCTTTTCTATACGTAGCTTTTTTCCCCCATTGAAGCTCTCCTACCTCTTCTCTCTGCTCTCTCCGCTCCCCCAATGTCCCACCCTTGGAGTCACCAGGGTATGTGATCTAAATGCCCCCTATTGTTGGCCCAATGGAGCTTTTGTCCACACCCCCTGCATGTGCTGACTAAGGGACATCCAGTGAGCCCATTTTTTGAGTCCAACCAGGGCTATGCAATACAGAGGGTCAGTTAAGCTTTGCAGTGGTGCTCCCCCTCCCAGAGCCAGTGGAGGAATTTCCTGATTCAATAACTTTTTAAATAGCAGCATTTTGAATAGCTTACCCGTGCTTTATATTGCTCCAATTGTGGCTGCTCTTATCCTCACACTTTCACCAAATGGGCTGAGCTTTAACGGCAATACATTCAGCTATGCGATGTTCTCAATGTGCAGAATAAAATCATAATAACTGCAGAGCCAGGTTTAAAATGGCAGTATTACAGTATTAAGAGCTGAGATGGGTGGGGCAGTCAAAAACTGCACTCAAGTATGGTTAATGTAAAGTAAAATGAGTCTTCTTTCTTAAAAATACCAAAAAAAATTAATAAAAAACTTGGTTATAATTTAGTTTTTTTATAAAGAAATGTTTGAATAAAATAATAATAGATAGAAATAGAAAGATAAATGATACTGGTAGCCTCTGGGATTATTGCATTATGTCTGTGGATCTGCGCACACAGCATTTCACAGACCAATAATTAATTTGGCTAACATCCTCTTTTTAATAGACTTCCATTAACATGCTTTTAAAAACAGTTCTTTTACCGCACCTAATTCATTGCATACATGCGGGCCCACTCACATTAGTGCTGAATAGTATTTACTGGACATCCTTTAAACAAGTCCTTTTAAAATCTAATCTGCTAATGTATCCAAATCACACGGCTGTCCGGGGCCATATATCTTTAATTGTACGTCAGTCTCCTTTAACAAGAGTCAGACGCCTGCTAAAGAGTCCGCCACATCAAAAAGCAACCGTCGTGCACCTAATATCTTCCTGCCTTCACAATGCTGCTGTTTCACCACCCCTGTTCATAAAACACAACCCCCGCCTCAGCCCCAGTCAATGACCCCCCTCCCTTCACTTTGATTGGCTAATTGTGTTTCCTGCTGAATGCAGTAAACTTAAGAGAAGCTGGGAAGTGGACCCCGGAGGGCGCATGCAAACTCGAATTCTCACTGTAGGCGGCTTTTCAAACAAGAGGCCATTAGAGACAATAGACAGGCTCATTCACTTTCTGAAGGTTCAATTTACATGGCAGTGTCAGGTACTAAAGCCTCTCCAGGCCTTTGGACTATGGACCCATCTGATGATTCTTCCTTTAGTTATAAAAAAGTCAGATGTTAGGTATGTCTTCATCAATTTGACCAGCGCAGAAGAGGAAAACTCTGTCCGTGAGTAAAATATATCAACTCTGTTACTACATAGACCCAGGATTGTAGTCAGGACCGTGTTGCTTTGTGGTGACAGTGCTACCCTTTGTGCTTTTCCACTCACTTTTACTTATTTACAGATTTTAAAATGTAAAAAGAGCAGAATTTACTTCCCACTTCTCATCTGACCGATGAAAAAGAACTTGGCTTATTACCTAACAGGAAACAGTCCCAGTGCAGTGTCACAGCATTGACAAATTCTTCAATATACTGATTAGTGTTATATTTAAAGACAAAAGTTTTCTATCCAACGTAAATCAACTGTGCTTCTGTTTTAAGGTAAAGTTTTACTCAAATAAAAAGGAGGTTTTTATAGAGAGACCCCAACATCTGGCTCAGCTGGATCTGACAACTTATCACTTTTCACCCGAAGCACTGTCTCCAAACGCTGCTGTGGTTACTTTTGTTATTGCAGACTGTCACTCTTTCTTTCCTCATCCCTCTCTCTTCTTTTGTCAGTCTAGGGGCGCTTCTGTTGACCTGAGGGCCTCTGTGGTGGGAGTAGGCCACTGCGGACCACTTCAGAGCCCCGACCCTAAACCATGGCAGGCATCCCGTCCCATCAAAAGGGGTGTAACTCTCCTTCTTTTTTATCTTCCCCTACTTTCTGGTGACCTGGCCCATGTGTTGCGACCACAGACAGTGAGTTAGTGAATGAGAGGAAAGTCATATGTTAGCAGTTTGAACCTACAGCCCCAATTAGAGGCAGCTGTTGCTGTGCTATCGCACCGCTACGGAGGCAAAGGGGGGGCATGAATTTATGGTCAGCGTCTCCGTGGCGACCCCTGTTTGATGTGCAGATAATTAGGAAGTGAATGACTTCCTGTGGGTTGCTGTTGGAAGAAGCAGCTACAGTGCGTGCCGTAATAATAAAAAAAAAAAAACAGAAAATGGAGAGAACAAAGCAGAAACAGCTGACAAGTATTTTGAAGTGGCAGGTAGGGTTGCATTACTTGAAGTCAGTCTTGGTTTTTTTTTTGACTATTTATTGACCCAAGTTTTCCAAATTCTGGGATTATACTAATTTGGATTTGTTCACTTCTATAGCTTTTGATAAATCAAGTATCCACCACTGGGATAGGTCTCAGTCTTGGTCTGTTTTGTCCACAGGGTCAGACTGCGCCAACAGAAGCCTTTCCCTTCCTATAAATGTGTGTGCATGTTTTAGTGTGGGGCGCACCCCCAGCACATGACTTTGCATGCTGACACACTTGACCCCTGCTTTTTGTGCAGCTTTGAATCAAGACATGTTCAAACAGTAAATCAGTCAACACAAAGTGGGAATCGCCTTTTGAGTTTGCTTTTCATGCTGCGTTTTACAGACTCAGAAAAGCATGTCGGTGCAGGTTGGCAGCTTTGAACATATTTACAAACTTGGCAAGATGAGCTCACGGTCTAAATAGAAAGAGAAGCGAACATATAGATCAAGAATGTCAGAAGAATAAGCAATAAATCTACTTCTATACGTCTGGGCTTGTGCATAAAACATCTTAAAGTCCACTTCTTTAAAAGGTATTTTTAAAAGCTTGATCTTAACTCAAATACCCTTTAGATCTTCCTTAGCAACACTTTGTTTAACCACTCACTTTATCGCCATCTTGCATGCCATTTCAACTTTGACCTCTCCAGCCAGAAGTCATGACCTCTGCTTATTGTCCTCTTGATTTCTGTGAAGAGGATCAGAATCCCAAAAATCCTGTTTGAGCGAAAAGAGATCTTGAATCAAAATAAATAGCAATTGATTCCCAGGATTCCTCAGAGCCTGGTCTTAGGTCAGTCAATAAAAGTATCTAACAGACTCTGCTGGTCACTGTATGAACAACAATAGGGCCAGACTGTGATGTCCGGACTCTTTTGTTTCACTCAAGCTTTTCTGAGCACAATGGGAAGAAATGCATTGGTTTCTGCTTGAGTGCTGAACCCAATCTGAATGATAACAATGTGTTTTAAAAGACTAGTGAAAGTAGGAGTCTTTAAGCACCCTCCTCAGCATCAGATTACCCTGTTACCCTCCAGCCCCCTGTGGCCCGACTATTCATGTGCAACGTGAAAACAACAACGAATCATGCACACAAACCCTCTGTCCCGCGCATCTAAATGAATCCATGTGGTTAATCAGTGAGCTTTGTCAAAATCAATGAATAAATTAGCTTTGCGTGGCTATTATTGGGAGGACTAAGACATGCTCCATCTCTGCCAATTTCCACAATGGGAAGCAGAGATGCCTACACACAACCAACCAAATTCTGTAATGTAAATTCTGAAAATTTGTAATTATAATTAGTAACTGTATTGCTAATTAACCTCTTCGGTGTACTTAAGATAACCACAACGGATATATCCATCTAAATAGACACCTTTGCGTTTACAACCCCTTTATATTCAGGGTGGTGATTACTTAATATGTTAACAGTACTTATGCAGGCTATGAAACAAAAATATAATTCTTCAGTCAATGTCAGGTCTTTACAAAGTGTCTGGTCACTACACAAAATGCTGCAGTTGCATCCTTTAACCAGAAGTGAATGAAAACTTGACTAATATCAGGAAAAGTAGCAATAAAACAAGAATACAACATTTGGCATGGCAATCGTGCAGTACCTGTCCACAGAAAAACATTCAGTAACTAAAATGCTAACATGCTACATTTTATCTGGGAGGACAGACACCGAACCTATGAGACCTATGGCACATTTATAATTCAGGCTGATATTTGCACACCCATTAAAAGACCAAAAAACTCATGACATATACTGGTTCAATCATATTTGTTATAAGCATGAGCCAAATGGTCTTTGCCACTATAAATTTTGAATTATGTGCAATTTTGACATTGTTGGTTTTCAGTTTTGTGCCATAACTAATGCCACTCCAATGTTTAAATTCATCTGATTTGAATATGAATCACTGATGTCATTCACTCTATTCATTATGATGTCTTTAAGGGCCACACAATAGTAGGAGGAACTGGTTATGCAACAGAACACACACGCTCACAGGCCAAACATATTCACATTTATCATCGTCAAAACAAGCTCTCTGACCAAGGACCCTCACAGCCGTGCCCCGTTCACAGGATGGCAGCCAAAAGGAAAAATATTCTTCTTTGATAAGACCTTGTTTTCTTTCTGGCAGCTCACAGGGGTCCATGATATCTTGTTATGCCGTGTATTAGTTTGACTCAATGAGAACATGTGGTGTGTCTGAGTCCCTATCTGTATTTCCATTACGGCATGTGCCTTAGTGCCATGAGAAAAGTATGTCTGCCTCGTCCTGGGACAAAACTCAAGGCTTCTGTGAAGACTAGTGCGACACAAACGTAAATGAGGGTTAAGGAGCATACTGTTTCTGACAGATGTAGGACATTATTATAAAGAATAACTATAAAGTTAACAGCTTTAGTTGCATTTTTGAAGACCAGTTATTGTTTGGTGTTGCATAAGAAATTGTTAGTGATAGAAAAATTAAAGACCTTTAGATAGGAACATTAGGAACAGGAACTTTTGAGAAGACATCTCATTATGATAAGGTAACGCAAAAGCTACATTACACTATTACACATATTTCTTTGCAGATTAGGCAACATCAAGTCTCCAGCATTAAAGAAAGTTCCTTCACAGCTGTTTATGAAAATACACAGAATTCACACTTTTCTTTTTGCAATGTTAAAACTGAGCTTCTTTCGCGTTGAAAAACTGTTGGCTTCCCTGGCTTTTCTGTGCTGAGGGTCGCTGACAAAAGGAATTGTGCAAACGAGCCTTTAAAATCCCTAAATGGTTGTGGTCGGTGCACAATGGGCCAAAGAATGTGCTGCTGGACAAAGGCCGGCCCTTGCCCCGGCACAACCGCCCTGCAGTGATGGATCCGAACGGACGCATGAACGTTGGTTGGATTTGGGACCGCTGAGGCGCCATCTCGCCCCCCGCCGGGCCATCTAAAAGGGACAGGCATTGGGTATACACTGAGACCCCAAGCAAGGGCCTCGAAACAATCAAAAGCTGCTAACTAGCCTCGCCATCCATAGGCCTTGATTGATATGGGAAATGTATGCTCGCTTTGCAGTACATCACTCTTTATCATCCTCAAAGCCTGAAATTATTCCTCCTTTCAAAGCCAGCGCTGGAGATTAGATGCGGGCAGCCATTAAAGGCCAATTTTATGTACATAACAGGTTTATATTGGCCTTACAATCCAGGTTTATGATATGCCTCATCGGGTCAAAGGCTGTAACAAATGCAACCAGAATATGAAAGAATGACAGTGAAACGAGAGAATAAAGGTGTGAAGAAATTACTATACATGTTTTATTAATAGGGACTCCCTCTCTTGAGGCTATAGATAACAAAAACGTTTATTTGTATGGCTCATGGACATGGAAAATGTGCTCTGACAGTGGTGATTAAAGCTGTAATGAGGGATGGCGCTTTGAGGAGCAATCAAACTTTACAGGGAAATGAAAAAACAGGTTAGCCCTATTAAAGTCCACAGTTGAGGGACATTTCTAATCAATTAACTAGAAGTGATTGTACTTCTATGCAGCACGAGTACAGTTGGGTTATTTGCTTATCTCTCACACATCTGTCGTGTCATTTCCTCTTCGAACTCATTTCCATTATGTTGTGTTGTAAAAAGCTTTGAGGAAATCCATATGAACATACATGTGGACATAGTACTAACAGCACACTAACAGTCTCTCTTCCTCGCGATCCTTTTGGGCCTATTTTTGTCCCAAAGAATAACAAACTCAACAATACATAAACATAGTATTATGTAACTTGTGTCCAGGATGCAGCTGCCGAGAGTTAACATCCTACATTAGGCAGATTGACAGCTGATTTCCTTCATCTCTGCAGCCATCAGTGCAACCTTTGTCGAATAAGAACATCCTTTAAGTAACATGACAAAATAGGAAGAAGGTATAGAAGGATTTTCCACTAAGGGCTTTAGTCATTTAGCCCATAACACATTATCAAACTTGTTGTTGGGGGCTGTTCTGCTGTAAGCCTGTGTGTGAGTTACTTTCTTTGATTGACATTGGCTCCATCTACAAACTCTCTCAGTTACATGGGCTCAAATCAACTCACAAGTACATTTTTGTCACTGATAATTGGACAAAAGGGAACACACCAATCAAAGCTATGTTTTCTATAGTATATAACTGCATCAAAATAAAACTCTTCGCATTTTCCTATCTTGAAAAAATATAGCTCCTTTTTCACATAAACAGGCAAAGTCATCCAGCTCTGATGCTTTACTTCCTGTTCCTGCTTCTTCTACTGCCTAGAAAGTACAAACTGCATATTTAAAGGAACAAATAATGATGAAACATTTTACAGTGTTAGTAAATTACCATATTTTTTGTCATTATAGCCTATCATTTCTTTTTTTTATGTGTTTTTGCATGTGTTTAATGTCAAATCCTCAGAAAGAACATCAACAACTAGCTAAATTTTAACCAGTTTTTTTTAAATTAGGGATATTTAATTGTACCAACGTGGGGGGGTCGCTGTAGTAATAGGCAAATAATTTAGCATATGTTGTTGCTATGCTAAATAAGTAATTGCTACAGTAATGTTACCTTTGTAGGCTACAATTATATTGTGTTCCCTTCACACCAACATTATGGAAAACAACCAGCCAGTTTGTTGTCTAGAAACGTCTTAATAAGTGGTTTTAGTTTGCTAACCTAAATAAATGGGAATGTTCGGTACTTTCTTCCAAAAAATGAAAGTGCAGCTTTTGATTACATCATGTCTGGAAGGGTCTATAGGTTATAGTTTATTTAGTTATTTGGAAAAACTTCTGCATAAGCTTCCTTATCAGTAACTGAGCTCACTCGTTGTTATTCTAGTTATGACTTTTGAACAAGTCATAATGTGTGCTTATGTGGGACAGCCCCGAGGTCAAGTGTGGGCAACTCATATTGTTGAGAACTACATATACTCCATGTTAGGTTTTTGGCTAGAGTGAACCTAAAGTAGAGTCAGAGAACTGGTCAAGTTTAAACAGTTTATTTGAGAAAACGCGGCAGTGGAGGCAGGGAGCTGGCGGACTTTTCATGTGGCAGAAGACGTTAGTGGAAACAGCAGCGATGGACAGGACAGAACTGAACACAGGAGAATGCAGGTGAGTACACAAAAAATCCAAAAAAGGTAAGTAAATGTACTTCCAGCCTTTCAGGAAGCACAAGATGGAATAATCTGTCAGAGAAGTGGTGAGAAGACCGGACTTATGTAGTCTGAGGAGATTGCATGCAGGTGTGTCTCGTCTACACGTCTGAGAGAAGCCAGCCACGGCCCCTGTCACACACAAACCCTGCAAAAGATACACAAAAGGAGAGGGGGTGCAAACATAAAATACAGAGCCCCAACACAATAACTGAACAAGGTCTGGGTTGAGGCTATCATATTATTATCTCCTCAATATGTCTTTTCTGTATGGACTCCCTGGTTTAAGGTTGTATGTTTGTAGGCCCTTTGAGCCCAGTGTCTTTCCATCATGTACTGTCACTGTGTTAAGGCACATGTGCTTTATCTCTTATGAGTTTGACCTAATAAAAAAAATTATAAAGGTTTCTGAAAAGGTTTGAAATCCGTAAGACCTTTGAGCTACAACTAACACACAGTGGTGTCCAAATATAAAAATGTAGTTATGTAATATTTTGACTTATTTTAACTTATGATTGTATGTCTCTTAGATTGTATACATTTATGATTGTATCTCCTAAAATGTAGTGTTTTTTTTTTTGTTTTTTTCATAGCCTCAGTATGTCTTGTCCGGGGCGGCAGTAGCTCAGTGGGTAGAGCAGCCTTTCAACCCAAAGGTAGTTGGTTCGATTCCCACCCTCCCCACAGTTCATACTGTCGTTGTGTCCTTGGGCAAGACGCTTAACCCACCTTACCTCCAGTGGTTGTAACACTGGTAATTATTGTAGAACAATGTAAGTCGCTTTGAAGAAAAGTGTCTGCTAAATGAATAAATGTAAATGTTGTCTTATTTAAAGGTAAAGTGTGTTGACTGTATGATGGGCAGACTCAAATATGCACATTGTTGAAGGACCAGCACACCTGTCAGTTACATTTTATATAAATATCTTTCTCTAACCTTATTCCACTCATAAATGTGCTTTTACAGAAACTGTCCTGCACTTTACCCTTCCTGTCTGACACTTCAACACTACATAACTTTTTATTATCTCTTTCACACGCCTCCACAGCTGTCCTCCTTTCACTTTCTCCAGCTTTGGCAGATAGTGTGTTATAAAATCTTTGCATTAAAGCTTTCCGACCTGCCTCTTCTGCTTAATAGTAGGCTACTGCGATAAGAACAAGAGAAAAGCCGATAGAGAGAAAGTCTTTTGATGTAAGTAGATAGTAAATGCGACTCCACAGAAGATGCCTTGCTTAGAGCCATGGTTTTAATGGTAATCAAACATGTTTCACACAATTGTCTAAAATCTTCAAACACCTTCTGTGTTTCAGAAAAAGCCTGGGGCCCATATTACTCACAATGGTGGCATTTCCAACCCCTGACTTCATATCCTGCCCCTTGTTTTTGTCTTATTTGACCAGGGGCCCCCCAACGCTCTTGAAGTGTTCACCCCAATTCTATGTAAATCCCTCATACATACCTCAGCTGCACTAAGAGGCCTGTCAATTACATACTAGGCACAAATTCGACGTGATGATTGGGACCTGGTGCAATCAGACATGCCAGGAACGTTTCTTTAAAAACGCAAGGACAATGTTCACATTCATTCATAACGCGGGGAAATCATTTCTGTTAATGAACGACAAATTCTCCCTTTGAATGTGATCACATTACTTTCATTTCTCGTGAGTCACACACATCTCCCTCTAACCTCTCCCTACACTTGTTTTATTGCTTTTGAGTGGGTGGTGTTAGTGATACTTCTGTGATTCATACTGCTGTTTGAAGAGGGATCATTTTTCCAGCTGTGCACATGCCATTCACACAGGTATCCACCCTCAGACACCGTAACACTGCTCGCCTTTAACTTTGACTGGGAATGGGTTTAGGAATGCTGTAGGAGACTGGACTTGAATAGATTGCCACTAGCGTCAATAAAAGTGGGATTCCAAAGAAAAAGAGACAGACCTACAGGCTGATGCCTTTGAAAAGAGAAGTTAGTGTTAGATGAGGTAACATGTTTGAACACACATACCAGAAGTGACTGTACATGAATGTGGTTGATTTCTAATATACCAGCTTGATTGATTTTTTTGTCCACAGAAGAATTAAGATTTTTTAATTTTGCTTTCACTAGAACATTGAAATGTACTATACTAGAAATCAGACATTTTTCAGAGAATACTGTAGTTAGAACTAGTTGTTCTATAATGTCCTATTAACAGATATAGTTAATGTTTTTCAATATGTAAAGATATACAATAAAAAAAACGGCCTTTACCTTGCTTTGCTTGGAAAAGTATAAATTAGTATTGCCTTAGGATCAATTACTTCTTGATTAGAGTTGACCAACTGAGACAGAAAAAAACTGAGCACTACTGGAGGTAAAAAAACGTTCTTTTTGAAAACATAATCCTGCATAACAGATTAAGATATTTATGAACAACATTGATTTTTTTATTTATCTTATTTAGCATTTTATTCTCATTATCTGACCAATTTTCTCTGGGTTTGTTCAACAAAAAGAACTACGCAAACAATTCGGTTATTGCTGGATGATGTAAGGACATGTTTAAGTTTAAACATTCATATGACTGAAGTATGAATATCTTGTTGAAGCTATGATAATTTTTGGCATAACTGATAAATTATTATTTGTCTTCACATTCTGTTTAAAAGTTAAAAAAGAATGCAACCCAACTGCACCGATTTTTATAAACCACTGTTAATGTTCCCTTAGGCTCTAAGGCTCTAGTGTTTAAGGTACAGGTATCACAGCTGTCACTTCAGGTAAGGTTGATCCTGATGCGCTTCTCCTCAGATTCATTAAGGTCTTTTATAAAATGCAGGGACTTTTCCCCCAAGGCTCAGTGCCAGTGGAGGCCACTGTAAAGAGGACTATAGCTACACGCTATTAATGTTAGCCACACTCCCAGACAAAACAAGGAACAAAAAGCGACACAACACACTACTCATTCCTTTAACTAAAGTCACGCCAGCAAGGGTGCAGTGCAATAAATTAACGTCCGATTAAAAATGGCCGTCTCACCCACCAAATTGTCATCAAGTGGCACCATTGATACGGGCAACAAAAC
The DNA here is from genome assembly GCA_024349245.1 of Neodontobutis hainanensis. Classification (NCBI taxonomy): domain Eukaryota; kingdom Metazoa; phylum Chordata; class Actinopteri; order Gobiiformes; family Odontobutidae; genus Neodontobutis; species Neodontobutis hainanensis. Next base: position 480,795 of record JALDNG010000058.1, read on the forward strand.
CGGGCACATCACCAATCACGCGCTCAATGAGAAAAGGAAGGAACTAAAAACAACATTCTTGAGCAGGTCGGTCTTTTATGAGCTGGATGGGAAGGGGGGCTCGATGCTGAGGTTGTGGGGTACGCTGGACCCCCACAAAGGGGGACGAAGAAGGAAGGGCCACCCTGACAGCCTTGGTGGTGCCGATTTTTATTTTTTTGTCTTGAGTGTGTAGAAGTACCAGAGGGATGGAAGGCAGAAGCTGAGGGGGTGTTGCCTCTTCTTCAAAGCCTTTCCGCTGCTTCTGGGGCCCTGTACATTGAGAATGTAGGTGGGGGGTGTGGTGCAGGGGTGAGGGTGGGTGAGGATAAAGGAGAGAAAGGGAGAATTAGGGAGCGCTCTCTTTGTCTGCTGGCATAAGGGGGGTCGGTTAGACACTGAACGCCTCAGGAAGATTAACCGGCCAGGCCCAGTCGGAAGCTGAAGGGTAGGTGGTTAGGCCGGGGCTTGGAGGTGGACCGTGGGGGGGATAATGGGTGCTTGCTTTGTTTCTGCTCCGTGATTGGATGCTGTAGAGGAGAGAAGGAATGTGAGGATCTGAGATTGATTGATCGGTACAGTGGATAGCAAAGCGGGGGAAAAGGGGGGTTTGTGAAAAGGGTGTCAGCACTGAGCTAAGCCCCCTGGTCGCTCTCCGGTTCTCATGCACCGGGGGTAAAAGAAACACCGGTGTGCAAGACACTCGAAGTATGGAGGAAATGGGAATTGGTTACAAATGGAAAGGGTTAGGTTCTGCTTGAATATATGTTAGCCTAGCATTGTTTTGTCTTTGTTGTCGTCTTTATTTTGTGGAAATCTTGGGTTATTTAATTACTTTACAGTGTCAATGTCATACAGCATCTGGATTATCAGAAAGTTTCAGTCATTTATAATGTCATTGATGCTTTGATGCTTGATTTTCTGTGTGAGAGTGAACAAAGGCAAAATCTGACGGAACTGAGAAAAATGTTGAGGCTGTTAAGGTGGAGATGGATGGGAAAATGAAAAGAGGATGGAGGAAATTTAAAGGTGGGGGGGCTTCCTCAATACGGATTAGTTCAGCGCCACAGTGGGGGAAAAGGGAGGACAGGGTGAGAAGGAATGGACAGAGCAGGAGGATGAAAGTTTTGAGGCTGGGACGGGGGGTGAGAATGAAGAATTGCCATTCGCTTCACTCACTTCACTACACGGGAACAAAGCATGATGGGAGGTACTTGACATAACACTCTTCCAGGCCATGTTGGTGTATGTGTGGGCAGTGTCCAGTATCACAAAGGTATAGCTAAGAATGTGTGTCATTTATTTTATGCTGAAGGCAACATTTTTCAGTATTTGGACAAATAATCCTAAAGACCACAAAGTAAAATACATGAAACTATTAATTTGTAGGAATTGTAATGGCACCACAAAGTAATACATAATATTGCCTTAGTAAGAATGGGTTCAGCAGGTGACAGCAGACTCACCTTTTATGGCTCATTGCTTCTTCAGGGTTAATTTTCTCCACCAGAGTCTCCAGAGAATTTACACTATTATAAAAGCTGACTCATTGGATTATAAATACAAGGACCTCTTCCATTTCTTCCTGTTCTCGCACAGCATGTCTTTCATATTCAAAGACACTAAAAAAGGTAACAGCTGAGTGCAAAGTAACACTTAGCCCAGGGCTAATGACCTGAGGCAGTTTCACAGCCTTCATTAAGGCCTCATTAATCACAGGAATGATAAAGATTATCTCCACAGGTGCTAACCCACCAGGAATAGTTCCCTTAAGGAACTAGAACTGAGATGCTAGAGGGGAATCCTGGACTGATCAGATCTCAAAATCAAAGCCAGGTCTCAATCCGATAAGTACTCAGACTGGATCATTAAATAAACTTGGCTGGGGAGGGGCATGTGATTGAGAATGAGTCCTGGCTTACATTAAAAGAGCCGATACATTTCTGACTTTGAGTTCTTTCAATAAAATTGTTCCAAACACATTTGTCAAGTGAGAAAGTTTTGCTGCATTTTAGGCTAAACCATGAAATGCACACATAAATTTAAATTTAATATGATATAAAGTGAAAAAGATGCTGTTTCAGCCAATTAAAAACATGTGCAGTGTCACAAATGCAAAGTGGTTAGCATGCCTGCCTCACAGCAAGAAGGTCCTGGGTTCAAATCCCATCCAGGGCAGGGTCTTTCTGTGTGGAGTTTTCATGTTCTCCCTGTGTCTGCGTAGGTTTCCTCCAGGTACTCTGGTTTCCCCCACCACCAAAAACATGTACAACAGTCCCCCCCAAACACACATGAGACCAGGACTCCCCTGCAAAAGAGATTTGTAATCTTAGTGGGACTATCCTGGTTAAAAAAAGGTTTTTTATATATATATATATAAAAACAGTGACTGGAAAATGGACGCTCATAAAATGAAAATGGCAACCCACATGAGATTGATGCAGACATATAGAATGTGTTTTTACAGTAAAGTGGTTCTATATTGATGCTGTACAATGAGACCTGAAGCAGGCATAACATCAAACAGTTTGCCCACGATTGATCCCATTGGGAAACAATGGACGCCACAAGGGTTACAGTCAAAAAAAGAAAAAAAGAACGCTTTAAAAGATTTTCTTAAAATTCTAGCTTATTCTTGTTTCCGTGATGTGTGTTGTGTGACAGTGTGTGAAGAGGCTGAGAGCTTTGTTTGGGACCTGTCACACTGAAGGCACACTGAAGTGGGTGGGGAGCCATTGTGGGTGGATTATGGCAGAACCAAAAGTGGACCCCTCACATTCACACACTGGGACCAGCTCCCTGCAGGTACAGTACCCACCCCTCCCCTCTGATCAACAGAGCTGAAACAAGGAGGCCAGGAGGGGCCCCGGTTCCCACATCAGACCCCACTGTAGCTGTTTTATTCCCACCAACCCCCCCGTCCGCCACGTGTCAGACCTTTACTGTACCCCAGACCCGTTACCTAAGAGTGAAGCACCACATGGTTCAGACCAACAGACAGTTACACTAACAAATGATGATGTCTGACAATCTCAACCTCTTTAAAAGTGGTCTGTGAAAGCAACAATTCTTTTGAAAGCATTAGTCAATTAGGGGGCCAATTTAAAAGAGCCAAAAAATTGATGGACAGCCACTTAAAATATTTGTGCCTTTCACTTAGTGTCTCAAAAATATCAAAAAGAGACATGGTCCAAAGCAGGAAGTGACATTAGGTTTTAAACATCCTTTAAATCATGTAAACTCTATTTTATGCTTCTGGTGCATAAATTGATTTTGAATTAGTTTATTAGTCTTTTTCATTTGTTAATTTGCTGTTTTTATGTATCTGTATTATTTAATATTATTATATTATTATATATATTATGTGTTTTTGTAATAAACCCGGGAAGACTTGTTACCTTGGTAGCAACTAATGGGGATCCATTTAAACAACTAAATGTCTGCCATTTTTTTTTGTTGAATTATTGTAATACTTCGCTTAACCAGGTTTCTTGACTGATTGGTCGGGACCCAAAAATGATCTGCTCTAAGGTGGTAAAAATGTTAATTGAAAGTTTATTTTGCAACACAATGTTCAAATGTCACGAGACCAGTTGAGTGTGTATTTAAACATATTTAATTTAACTCAAAATGTTCATCTTTCACTTAACATTACTGCTGCTACAATTATTCAAATATTTTCCAACAACCAATCAATGAAGGAGTTCGGCCATTATTAATAATCGTAGCAAATTATTACATGCTTTATCTTTCATTTTTAATTCATCAGCAAAGGAATGTCTTGAACAGGATAGGATAAAGGATAATGTTTGTGTGCACCAAACACTGTCGTCCAATAATGTGAGCATATAAACAAGGGTCCAGACACACAAATAATGACTGAGGTGAAGACTGTAGCAGTTTGAGGAGAACTCTGACAAGCAACAATTACAAGTGAAAGGCACAATAATTGTCTTTCTTTAGCCTTTATAAGGCAGCGAAAGTGAAGGGAGAAAAGCAAGAAGAGAGACCCTTACTCTAAAAGAAAAGCTCTTTGAACTTTTGCAGCAAGCCCCTTCCTCAAAACAAAAAAACACAAAATCTTCCCCTTATCTGCTTTTTCTTTCCTGGTCTTTTCTCTCTCTCCTGCTCCCTTGTTTCTCTGCTCGATAAAGTCAGTGGTCCAGCTCTCTCAAAGGCACCCAAAGCCCCCGGCCCACTCCTATTGGTTCCCCTTGCTCTCCCACACTGAGTGCCCACAGCTCCTGAAGTGATGCTCTTTGTGTGGGGTTCAGGGGTCGTGCCTATTAGCGTGAAGAAAGTCCTGCTGAGTCTTATCCCGACCTGGAGGAGGACGCAGGGCTCTTCACCCCAACCTCAGCCTGGGCAGCCCCCTCCCCTGGACGGGACACTTTCATCCTTTGTCAGAAGGTCAATGAGTGGACCCCCAGAGGGGAAAGAGGGCCCCCACCAATAATGATATGCATGACAGTCATTGTATGACCCTCATGGGGGGGGTCATGGTTGGTTGAGGTGGGTGGGACGAAGGAGGGGACAGTTCACTCTGTAACAGTGGAGGTTATCTTATCCAAAAGTAACTGAGATATGACAGGGCTGAGAGAGCACCACAGCTTCAGAGAGACAACAGCTGCAGACACATAATGCAGCAGCAGTATCTCTGTTGTCAGTAAAAAGAAAATTTAAAAAAACATATTTTTACAATTTGTGGTTCTCTGTAATAAGAAATAAGAAAACTTCATACAAGAAAAGTAACATGGCACCAAAACTTAAAGAAAATATTTAATTTTTTTTTTTTTTTTTACAAATTCTACCTAAGGCACCTATAATTTGAAGTTTATAAATATACTCCTCTCATAGGCCCCAACCATTTCCCCCCCAAACCCACACTCATTTTAACCCTATAACCTTAGCCCCTACCTTTCGCCGGGAGATGGATTTCATCTGGTTCACTTCACTTTTCACAAAAATGTAAACTATTTGCCTTGATATGCAAATGATTTACTTAACAATGTGATCAATAAAAGAACACACCCTAACTTCCCCAGAACTGATACGGATCTCGGATATGACCATTATTTGTGTTTCCTTCTCACTGCACGTTGGAAGATTTATATGCAGCTATTTGTTCCGAAGTGGGCAGGGATATGTTTGAATGGGCCGACTTCAGATTTGACAGATGTAAGATTATTTTGTTGTCAAGGAAACGGGTTTTAGTCTGAAAAAAAAACACGCCCACACAGCTGATAACTGACAGCTAAAGGCTCTTATCCTAAACTGCAGCTCGTATAGAGTGGGATATATGAACTGAGCACTGGCCATGATTTAAAGTTTCAGCTCTGCAGCTGTAAAAGCACATTTTAATCACAAAGCAAAGAAAACACCTTTCAGAATAAAAATACAGAATTGTATATTTGATCATAAAAGAGCCAATATAAGCCAAGATTTACACAAAGTTAAAATGACAGTTGCCTAATGCCTCTCCTTGTGCAGTGATAAAAAGTGAATGGATCAATTATGAATATTAAAAAAAAAAATCAACACCCATTAACATGTAGCTATAAACCACAACACTGGTCACTGTAGTCGCACCCACTTTAGTCTCAGATTTAGTCTGTGCTAAAAACCAGGCCTAGGTATGCCTCTCTGCCAGCCAGAGTTTTACAGCTGATCAGCGGAAGGCTCCTGTCCTAGTTGAGTGAAAGAAAACATACACATCAATGTGGAGGTTATTAAAGTGCTAAAAATATCTGCCTCACAATTACATAAAGCGCTATAAAAAGCACAACAATTTTAAAGAAAGTACACTGGTCCAGTGTTTAAAATTAGCTTTTTTTCCCCAGATGTGCTTGTTGACATCTGTTTGCTGCAGTTCTAAATTTGTCCAGCTCTGTTGCCGGAGCCTTAATGATAATCTTTAATAATATATTAATTGAGATAATACTATTAAAAACCTCCAATTGTCACTTTTAATATCTAGGCTAGTTTTTAACAATTGAATAGCAGCAGATACATGTAAAAATACTGGTTTATGCGGGGCATGGGATCACTCAAACATCTGAACACATGTTGACTAACTCTAGCCTGATGCGGAAGAGAACATGAAACAATACGATGCAGAAAATCTATTCACGCAGGTGGCTTTTCTAAGACTTTTCCATGAACCGAAGTGCACTGTGGTCTTTATTGATTCATGTGTAAATGTCATCACATCATGTTCAGAAGCTATGAAAACCCATACAGTCCTTATATATTATTAATGCATTAATGGCCGCTTCATTAAACATGAAAACTCCTGCACCGAAAAGGCACACCCGGGCTTACCGTGCCAAACAAGTTATTCAGCAAATAATAAATCAGCATAATTACTTTAAAGAGAGAATGATTGCAAAGAGGAATTATGTAGATTTGATTCAAATGAATCAATAAATGTGTGATTAAAAGCTTGTTAACCAAACAAAACGATAACTGTTCTCAGTAACACAAAACACAAATTAGCTTTGAATTAAAAAAAACATTTGACCTTGTGTTAGTCTGAGAACATTTAAGATGCTTTGTAGTATTCATTTAGGTCAGGGCTACAAAATCTATTATTGACCTAAGCTTTGTTTTATGAATATTGAAACAAAATTGATTAGACCCCAATAAAACCACCAAATGTTGCAACCCTGAGATTTAACATATGCCACTA
>JALDNG010000058.1:492500-697500 GCA_024349245.1 Neodontobutis hainanensis
TGATTCCATAAAAAAGGCCTTGTTAAAAAGACTTCAGATGGCAACTAAATAATTATGGAAAGATAAATCCTCCTCCAGAGAATTTTATTTATCAGTTTTCATTTCAATGTTCCCCAGGACATAAAAAAGTAATACAGATTTTTTTTTTTTTTTTACTAAGGGGTTTTCTTAATATTACCATTTTTCTCATAAATGCCAGGGCTGCTAAACGTAAAGAATTAAATATGTGTATCCTGGAAAACTGGAAACATCACACAGATACATTGAATTTTGGAGATAGGGTTGCTGAAAGGCCAGAATGACGGGATGCCAAAGCGGACTAGAGAAAGTGGAGCATATAATGGAGAAGTCTCCGCTGGTGGTTTGTTTGATCAGGAGAAGAGCAGTAGTTATCTGGGTGAGCCCCGTCTCACTGTACACTTCAGTCATCAGTGCTGATTCATCCAAATGGATACCAGAACACCTCAGTAGCTCACAGTACAGTAAGCGCCTTATATCCCTCGACGGAGCCCTAACACGAACCAGACGACCATAATCACTCACACACTGCACCTCACCGCGCATACAATCAATCTGTCGGCCGCCCGGTAATTTTTCAAACTATTGTGATTAGCCCATCATAAAAGCAACTGAATAGGACCAATTGCCAGACATTACCAAGCAACTTATGGAGTAATCTGAGTGTTTGCATCAAAGGGAAGTCACCAAAGCAGTGTGGGAGACTGTGCACTCTTTTACTGGGAACACATATGTTATGGTGAAAATATGTGCCCATCTCCCGAACCAGGTCTCTGAGAAATGTTGTTCCACTGCAAAGCTTTTGAACATAAGTGTTTAATTTTTAGGTTATTTGTCTATATGCATTATTATAAAACATGAAACCTAGGACGTTGTGCCCTAAAACTTAAGGTTGCACCTAATACAAGAGTTGCATTGTCTAACCAAATACCTTTTTAAACCAAAAGACTGTTAATATTATAATACGGCCAGCAATATACCCATAACTATAGCCAGATGTAGTATAGTTTAGGAATGACACTTGGACATAGTATAACAGTTCAGTGTTGGGCTCTGTCTACAACAAAGTCCCACAGAAAAAACTCAATAGAATCAATAGAAGGTTCATAAATCACAATGTCAGGTAAAAAACAAAAGTAAAATGTGCTATTTAAAGTATCACTGTGTCATTTTTCTGGATTTGTGACTTTAAAGCACTCTAAAGCAGCTGTTGTCTAATGTGGCAAGGCTTAATGCAAGGTGTGAATGTGTCCAGAGTGTGTCCAGATCTGAGGATGTTGGCCTGGGTCCAATAAGTCCTGCTACACAATAAAATACCTCCTACTTCGGTCACATACTGTATGTTTCAGGTTATGTCTGCACATAGTGTGTGATCAGTAATGAGCTACTTACATTTGAAAGTAATGAGAGATAAAACCTTAACATTATAAAGAAACTGGTAATCACAAATCAGACTCTTAAGGCTTAAAAGTTGGTTCTATGGTTTATTTAGAAAAAATTAACTCCGTCTCTTAATCAGAAGTAAATGGCCAGAAAGCTTGTGTAGTTTTGCGTATAGGGAAGATATCTACAGAAGCCTCAGGAGGACAGATTTAAATCCTAGGTGTGAATACAATGAGTTAAGCTTGACACGTGTCCAGAGAGAGAGAAGATGAATTGAAATGCAAGGTCTGGAGATGGACTTGTAATCAGCAGAGAACACCTTTCAGCTCGGAGGACTGGGCCTGTTTTGCTGACAATGTCCACTATGTAAACACCTGGAGAGCTGGATGCATTGTGTGACCCAAAGTAGGGATATTCTCCATTTGTTTGTCAGTAAAGATATTTATATATATATTGACATTTAGATTTGGTATGAATTTGGTATTGGGGTTTTTTTTGAAAGAGTCTGGGTTTTCTTTCCAGCTGCTTCAGAAATCTGAAAAAAAAATCTCTGAATACCTAACATCTTTGAAAGGAAAAGGATATTTGACAAAGGAAATGATGATAAATGACACCTGTGCGGAGTTGTTTCTTGTTGTGGAGGATGTAAAAGCGGGGAGATGCCCGTATCTGCCACTATAAAGATTCTTGCGTCTTGACCCGGAAAGGCAGGCCTGTAATAAGAGCCATCAAACAGTGTGATTGATCACCAAACACTGCTGAGTCGGATGGGCCGCTGCTTGCCAAACACGAGCATGGTATGTGGGTGTGTGTGAGAAAAAGATGAGACGGAGAGAGCAAAACCTGTTAAAAGCTTAGAACCAGGGCATGTTTTTTTCTTTGTAAAGGATGACAGACAGAAAAAAAGTCTTAGACAAGACTTGGCGAAACCAGAATGTGACTGACACAGAGAAGGAAGAGGAGGTCAGCAGGGAGCGGCGTTGAAGAACCCATTAACCTGCAGCCAGGTGTAAAACACACAGCAGACTGCTCTGTCTGCTGTGTCCAAGTCCAAATCCAAGCTCTCATTTGTTCTTTGACCTAGTGATTAGCACAGTTTGTGTGGTTTTAACCTGACCAGGCTTACAGAGCAAAGATTACGTGATCACAAAAATAAAAGTGACATGTATCAGAGAAAAAATGTATTAGTTATAGTTATGATTACTTATAGACTTACTTTCATGCAGCAGACACACTCAGCTCCAGTGTTGGGAAAATGTGGAGCTAAATGTGTCACAAACTCACAAAAAGCTTGACTTACTTTGTTGTTAAGATGATCTTACGGTTTGTTAGCTGCCATTGCTTTGTGTCCCATTATGTCTAAAATCCTTATGCATTTATTTATAGTTTTTTGAATGCCCATCCCCTGATATTATGTTTAGGAATTACAATAGACACTCTCCAATATTCTGTCTCAGTCAGCTGCACAATACCTGCACAACCCTCACTGTCCTTTTTATTTTTGCATTGTTGAATATGGATTACTTTATTAATTACATAGTCAACAGTTGCCCTCCTGACCTGACTTTACACATGACAAGTAAAATCCAGGAATGAGCCAGCAGAGGAGTAAAACTGCCCACTTTGCATACCTGATGTCACCTCAGAGCAGTTAGAGACAGGTGAATGCACATACCTGTCGTTGGCGGTTAATGTTAACCCGTACATAGGCTACTGCACATACAGCTGTCAAACAAGCACTTTTTACTGAAAGAAAGTGTGAGTTCCTCCTTAACCACCACAAAGCCGTCATACAGCAGTGTCATAATCCCATCCGAATCCGATTAGCTTCACGTATAAAGTCTGTGCTGCGGGCCATAGGGGACGACAGAGACTTACTGAGAGAACGAGTCACACCTGGAGCGGGCCAACTTCCAGGCGTCACACTTGGCTGAACGGAAGTCAGATCCCGGATAAAAGACTGAGGTCTTTGGGATTGTGACACACACACCAGGAGAAAGTGGGAAGAATGTGGGAAAACCTGAAACAAGGAAGGCTTGGTTTGTAAGTGACGGAGTTTAACGGCTAGAAGGTTAGTGCTTGGATGGGGCGGGTGACAGAACGATGATGGAGGTGGATCACTGCCCAGAGCTGTTTTTTTAAGATGGGAAGGGTTGAGTGATTAACGGTTTGAAGCCCTTGGGGTAAAGTTGGGTTGAACTTCCTGTACTTTCCTCACGTGTTGCCTCAAACTCAAGAAATGGTAATCTCCTTGTATTTTAAGTATTTGCAGTAGACATGGTCCCATTCATCCTGAAAGACCTGGAGTAATGCTAACTTTCCAGTTTTAGTGAACTCATGGAACATGGCATAGTAGACTGGACTAGTATATTCTGTTGTCCTTATATATAATTTTAACCAACTATTGTTAAAACCAGTTTTGTCCAAACACCAGTTTTTTTCAGAACAAGTACTACTTAACAGAAAATGACTTTAAATGAACCAGTTTGGCTACTTTTCTTTACTTAAACTATCGTCACAGTAAAATTTTTCCAAATAGGGTAATACAGGGAAAAGTGGAAAGAGAAACTCACACTGCAGTGAGTAAGGCTCTAATAAAATCCCATCAAATACAGATATTCTCACATAACATTTAAAAAGCACATAGAAAATGTTAAATTGACTATTGGGCCATGCAGCTTCTCAACTCATGCCTCTCCTGACCCCTTGGCCCCAGTCACTATGAAGTGCAAAACACAGGCACTTTATCATTTATTTATTATCTAGTGCACTTTTATAACATGTTAACCATTTTCATTGTGTATTTTTGTCAATGCATGGCTGCATGCTACGCTGTGTGCCTTTTAATTGACCCTTGGGGACAGATAAAGTCATTTGCATAGAAATATTGAGAGTCATTTGGGTCCAGTAACATGCCATTCATGTCCTGTTTAACATTTGCCCACAATGTTTGTGAAATATTTGTTCTTTTTAGATTAATTCAGCATAAGTATATGATCATCTCGTCTATTGAACTCAGACAATTCCATTATGTGTACTACTGACAGCTTAAAACGTTGGACTTATCTTTGCACAGACACTAGGAACACTTACTATATAGCTGTTTTATACACTTTATCTACATTTGAATACCATATGTAGCCAATGCAAGAAGATGTTCTTCTGTGTCCACGTGTGAATGACAGATTATTCTAACTAACAACCTTTAAAATGGAGTGGAAAATGGTTGCTACAAAAGATTTAAAACCCTATATACAAACATTTACGCAATATTTTTTATAGCATCTAGTTAACTGACCTCAAATGACTATGGACCTATGGACACTATGGACCTGTAAACACTGTTGTTTCTATTTTCTCGAGAAAGCACAGGCAGCAGAAAAGGTGCATTGTAAATGTTTTATGCATAAGTCAAAACATACAGTAAACAATAGAGCATTTGTGAGCAGCTTCCGGAGCAGCGGGGGTAAGAGGCTGGGAGCAGAACGAGTCGGTTTGCACAGAATTCGGTTGTGTAAGTTAAGGAGGAATGCAAATTGTTTGAAAAAGATATTGGATGTGTCTGGCAGAACATTTTCTCTTTGGCTGTGAACCGTAGCTGCGAATGCCAAGCCCTGTTCCCGAGGCACAGTAAACTACAACTGAACAGACTGCACAAACAACACAAACACTCGTTGCCCAAGGGTCTGCGAACAGGCTGAAATAGCAACTGGGGAATTTAGTCGCTGTGAAATCGGTCTCATCAGTCTGTTTGGCAGATTATATAATAGTTGCATTGAGGCTGTGACAGTATAAGTTTTTGTCATTGTTCAAAATAAGATTGCCTTGTTTATCAGTAAACATAACATAATCAGCCTTGCCCTTAACTGGCTACTGTCCAGGGTGTACCCCGCCTCAGGCCAAAGGTGCTGGGATAGGCTCCAGGCACCCGCGACCCCTAACGGGACTAAGCGGTAGGAAATGAATGAATGAATAAATAACATAATAAATCAGTATATAATATCATATGGAGATGGATGATCACTTTTGTAGGTGTCATATGGAGGTGTTAACAGGTGTGGTGTGTAGTGTCTTGCAACATGTGGTGGTGAAATTACAGATATTTTCAACTTTTAAAACGTTTGAAATCCCACCTCTTAAGTAAAGACTTTTAATTACACAATGTAAATATAAAGCATTCTTGGATTTTTGAAAGGCACTATGTACATTGTTAAAGTTACTTTTATTATTATTATTATTATCTCATCTTTTAAACCTCTTCATGAAAAACAGAAAAAAAAGAAAAAGAAACAGCTATGGTAGCCCTGAAGGGACACACTGTTTCTTTTTTTTCAAACCAAATAGAAATGAGGTCAGACTCAGAGTTCACCAAATACAATTTCAGTTAAGATTGGATCAATAGTGGCAGAGTGGTTGCCTTTACAGCAAGAAGGTCCTGGAGTTTGTGTTCTCCCTGTGTCTGTGTACTTTTCCTCCAGGTACTCCAGGTTCTCCCACCACTAAAGACAAGTACAATACAGTACAAACAAGGTTAAGGTTGAGTTGGGTTTTACTAACAAACTAAAATGTACCTAACATACTTTTAGGTTCATTGAGTTCATCGAGTTCAATCTAGTATCCTGTGTGTGGTCATAACCAAGTGCCTCTCAGAAATACTAAACACACTTTAAATTTACAGTGGCTTGTTTTCATTTCAGAAGTGACTAACTGGCACAGACCATTTCCCAGCCCTACATTTCTAATGTGTTGAAGACAACATGGGCCTTTAGAGAGGAAGTATTGTGTTCCTGGCATTGTGACCGTCTTGGACTTGGCTGCTGAACACTGAGGCGCCTTGTTGTTTATTATTGCTTATGCATCAACTATAGTGGCCATTAGCCTCTGCATATGCTTATCCAGTTTGACATTTATTGCATTTTTACAGTGGCCATAACTGCTTCAACTTAATAGGTCATGACACTGCAGATGCTCTCAGGCCGCGCCATTATTTCACAGCTGCTCATGCATGAAACATAAACAGGAGTATAATAATAAATGGATATGAAAGACAAATGGCGAGGATATATAACACATTTTTAGAGTAAAAGGTGGTAGTAATGGATGCTAAACCGGCCATTCAGGACAGACACGGGAGCCTCTGGACGACAGAATGTCCCGACACAGCGTTTTTCATTTTACATGCATCACTGAGAGAAAGCACACCGGCTGACGGGTGCAAATACACATACGTATATATATACACAGTGGCACTTACGCTCTGGAAATCTGCTGACATGTCCGCTTCACCGGGCTTTGCTCTGTCTGTTACAACACTCCTGGACCAAGGGTGACCAGAGGACACAAGCCTCACCTCAAACAACCTTAACACAAAATATAAAAACAACCTTAACACAAAATATAAAAACAACCTTAACACAAAATATAAATAATCACTTGGACAATTGGACAGGCTATGAACACATCCTTGGTGATGTTTTATTGCTGACAAAACAAATGCATGTCTACACTCAAAACTCAGACATCAGCCTTTTTTAAAATGTAGAGATGGTTGGGTGGAAAAGGAGAAAGTGGGTCAGAGCACCCCAGGGATACAGTAGATGGATAAAGGCATGTCTGTGTCAGGGGTGAAATGGAGGAAAGAAAAGATGAGAGTGAAAACACAGTCTCACGAGAGGCTGTCCACTCATGCAGTCTGGATATGTAAACCTTTAAACCCAGATCGTATATGTTTTAGTTTATAAAGCTAGATATGCTTGGGAAAGATACAAAACCTATTCTAAGAAGATGTAAGAGCTAAAAAAAATGGCCATAGGCTTGCTTGAGCAGAAGCTTAAAAGTAGCTCACAGTTTATCTTGGTGAAAACAGGAGAAAAAGTGATTGTGACAAAGTAAGGAAAACCAGAGCACCCTCAAAGAGAAGTGTGTCTGAAGGGCCAGACAGGAAAATGAAAAAGTAATGAGCGGAGGTCCAGCGGATGCAAGTGAGCATCACCCTGTCGTTTCTCAGCCTCGCCCCCCTGCTGTGAAAATGTTCTGCCTCGACTTGCCCTCTCACGCCTCGCGAACCCAACCACATTTCTCTTCACCAACCCGTCCTGTTGCTTTGCAGAACACCAGGAGCAGGCAGCAGGCAGGAGTGAGAGACAGAGAAGGAACACTTGTATAAAGCCATCAGTGTCCCTGTTAAGCCTCTCCGTCTGTGCTCCTCACCCTCTGTCTCGTTATCAAAGTGTTCATCCAGTCTGGCATAGTCTCCTGCTCCTCATTTTCAAAGACAAACTCCAAAGTGTTTATTCACAAGAGGACAGTGGGAGCAAATGAAAAGACATTTGGGGGAAAGGGGTGGGTGGGGGGGCCAATACATTTACACCAGTCATTGGTAGAGACATTATGAAGGAATCCATGCCAGTGAGTGTGCTGGGATGGTGCGAGACTGGAAAAAGAGGGGCCTCTCTGGACTGTGTGCCCCCGCTGATTGAGATGTACCCCACACAGGCAAAGCCCACGTTTTGGGCTCCTCACGCCTCCGGGACGCGCCAGCCCGAGTCAAGAGCCTGCTGAGACGCAGCGTGTGGGGGATGAACTTGACGTGCCACTGGATAGAGTCTAAAGGAGCCCTGAGATGGGCAGGGGGGGGGGAGTGATGCGGGTGAGGCGGGATGGGGGTCCGCTCTGTGCCAGTGTTGCCCCGGTTACGGTCAAACGCAAGAGGCATGATAGACTGTTTTGTGTTGGTTGGTGTCGGGTTGTCTGTCGCTGCACTGCTGTGGGGAAGCTCCGATCCCCGCAGCTCTGGTGTCTTCACTACTGCCTTTGATGATAGTCCCACTAATCAAGTGTGTCAAAGTTCACACTGCCGTACCACCGCTTTTCAAGAGAGTGTTTATCTGTGTGTTTAGGCATCCCGTTCACAGAGAAATAATATTTAAAGTCACAGAAAATACACCCTTTTGAGCTCAACTCAGTTTACTATTTTTGTGTAGAGACAAATTGCTCTTTTTTGTGTCTGTTTTAATCACGACCATGGTTTAAGATTTAAGAACAAATTACAAGTTTACTGCAAACATCTATAACCGTTGTCATTTATTGTTGTAGGACAGGGCCACTATCAAAATGCTATTCTTTTAAATGCCTGTATTGTTTACAAGTCTTCAGTTAATATTCATCAGAGAAATGTAAAAGGTATTATTTACACAGACATGAACAAATCTGCTCTAATCCAATCAGATCTGATCTGGTCACTTAGCAGCAAACATAACATTACGTTTCCAGAAACCCCTGTTTGGGAAGTCAGTTCTGTCTAAATAAAACAATAATGTGAACACACACCTTGAAGTGATAAGATTAAATGAATTTATTTCTCATAGTTATATTTTCCCAGGGTATTTGATACTTCTGGCTTGAAAATCAAATGAATGACTGAAGCCTGTGACTCATGAGTAAAGTGGCTTGAGGCATAATAAGGTAATATCAAGGTTGTAAACATCAAACATAAAAAGCAAATGCAAAGTGTGCCAGAATTGTGCAACAAAAAGCTGTCAGATATTAGGCACTTGGAGCAGTAAAAGTGTGTGTTCTGTGTTTTTTTCCCTGAAGTTCAGTTCCAGAGCAGACAGTTGTTTCAAACACACTCCCACGGTTCATTTAAAGAGAGTATTCAAAGCACGTCCGACCAGACTTTCACATCCATGTAACTTCAGATACCTGCACACACTTACGACACGCCGCGCCATTTGTCACAGAAATGTCACTTAAAGTCTTACACCACCTTCTACGTTTCACCGGAGCTTTGAGAAGTATGCTGAGGTCTCCACTCCTTAGAGAGAGATACAGACAACCTTCAACGGAAGTCAATAATATGTAGAGTCAAGTAAAAGAACTGGTACCTTAGACGTAAAGAAGAGGTGAGAAATAAAGTAAAAATCTAAATAATAAAGTAATGCTGGATTTACTGCCCAAATAAGTAAGGTAACACAAGGACATTTCTTATCAAACTAAAGGAAAAGAAAAAATAAATAAAGAAATAAGCATTTAGTAAATATGTAATTACGAACATGTGGATCCAGACTCCTCATGGGTTGTTAAGGATGTTTGTTAAAGATGTTTGCAAGGCATTTAAAACAAAAAGAAGTGGGTCAAAGTAAAGTTTAATGGTGTAACAATTGACCAAATGTAAGAAAGTTTGACAATTATTAAATGAATGTAAAAACGGATACTTAAGTAATTCAAGTTATTAAAATCCATATGTTGTCGGATTTTTCTGGGCAAATCCTGCTCATATAGTTTTAGAGATAAGTTAAGTTATACATTCATGGTGTGGGGCGCATTGGCTGTGGTCATCCTTCAACCGGAAGGTAGGCGGTTCGATTCCCACTCTCCCCACAGTTCATACTGTCGTTGTGTCCTTGGGCAAGACACTTTACCCACATTGCCTTCAGTGGCTGTAACACTGGTAATTAGAAGCTCAATGTAAGTTGCTATGGATGAAAGCGTCTGCTAAATGAACAATCCATATTTACACATGTGGCCATAGCCAAATATGGGCCCCTCTGGACCTTA
The DNA here is from genome assembly GCA_024349245.1 of Neodontobutis hainanensis. Taxonomy (NCBI): domain Eukaryota; kingdom Metazoa; phylum Chordata; class Actinopteri; order Gobiiformes; family Odontobutidae; genus Neodontobutis; species Neodontobutis hainanensis. The sequence goes on from JALDNG010000058.1 coordinate 502,461, forward strand.
GTATTTTTCTACAGCAGCAAAACCTGTCAAAATTGTAAACGGAAAAGAACTGTTCATTTGGATATAAACCCTGCGATCCTGACTGGCATGCCCTAAACATGGTACAAAAGAGAAAATACTCTGGACGTCCCTAATTTCTGAACTCTGGCTACAGCCCTGTTTACAGACTGGGGAAATTTTTACTAGATATCTGCATATTTTATCATGCAGAATATGTCTTACTGTAAAAGGATTATGTGTGACTAGTCAATACACGCCTATGGTTCTAAACTGTAAGTGAGATGAGAAAAGTCGGAAGTTGCCCCCAGGTGAGACAGTGTTTGGAAATGCAGCCCACACTGCAGGCCCATTCAGCTCCTACAGACTGTGCTAGTGTGTTTCACTCACGCTGGAGCATATTTCATTTACATTGCAGCGTTAGCACCGTGGCTAATGCCTGCGTTGGTGCCAGCAAACATCCATCAGTGTGGAGCGGGTACCAGTCCATTACAGCCAACCTCAGGCTTTTACCAGGGCTTTAACAGCCTGGCAACCTCTCCTGCCTGCTATTATCACTGGATTCCTGTGGGCTTGTTTAAAAAACTGTTTTCACGCTGTTGTTCTACTTTTGTGTAGGGAACAATGAACTTGGTATTTAGGTCAAACAACTCCTATACAGTTGTTTAGTTCTTATACAGTAGTGCGTTTGCTTGTGTATTTGCTAAGCCCTTTGTATGAAAGGTTAATGACACAGACATAATTCACAGAGCTGTTAGATGTTTGCTCTGAGCTCTTCCAAGCTTAAAATCACACGCCATCTATTTTTGGTATCCCACTGAGTGACAGCGCAACCCTTAAACAGTGACCTTTACACAGCGTGACCCCTGCCGTCTGATAATGGAGACAGGAAGGTATTAGGCCGGGAACAGAGCCAGGGGTGCAATGGGTGCACAAGGGTCAAGCCCAAAATGATTCGGGCCGGCCGGTGGAGAAGAAGGCGGCAGTGTTAAACTTCAGACAATAGAGCCTCAGTTACGGCTGGTCTATAATTCGACCAATTGATTACCCCCTGTAATTGTTTCCATAATGAGCTGGTGTGGATGTCTGCGGTTGGTCAGTGCTTTGGCTGCCATATTTTCATTAAGAACCCCTGGTGGGCATCCTGTGTTATGGTTAAAAATCAATAAATCAATGCTTTTATGTCACTAGTTTCATCAACAGCCAATTACATACCATTTTGGGAAAAAAAAGTATTTTAGCCAAAGAAGAAAGTGTTTATTCACCTAAATTAACAGACTGCTTTCTGTTGCTCTGGGCTCAGGTTCACTGTTTATGTCTGATAACAAAGCTGCTTTTAATGTGAGGGATTGATCATGACACTATAGGCATATTACCATTGGGTATTCAGTCCAGGTCAGGTTAGTACAGCACAGTTTGGTTCAGATAAGTCCTGGAAAGGCTTGTGTTTCCACTGTGCTGTGTGTAGGAGAGCTATGTCTGCCACAGGAGTTGTGTTTTTTGAGACATAAAACTCTTTGACACAGAATTGTATGGATGTATGGTCATTAATTGGATTAAAGTCTGTAAATCCTTGTGTACAGAGGAGCATGAGTCTGCAGGTATGACTATGAATTATACAACATGTAAGTTTTTGAATATTGCTGTTTATCACACGCATGTTTCATTTTTTATTTTCCTTTCCATTCTCGTTTTTGCCAAAGACAATCTAGTGCCCAATCAAGACACTCCGGTTTTTGGCTCCAACCTTTTGCAAAGTGGACCACACTGATGTAACCAAAAGCTGACTAATTGCTGGCTCTTAATTCAATTTGTTCTAATCTTTAAAATGCCAGAAAACTAATCTTTAAAATGTCAGAAATCCATGTCTTACACTTGTCTGTCTGGTCATGTAAAACAGCAAAACATTCAACTAAATAAATCATAAAGGAACAAAGCATGACATTTAAGAGGATGGATGAAGTCGAATAGAAAAGGCATTTTGATCTAAGCATTTTTTATCACAATGTGTTATATTTATATACATTAAAATACAGAATTCACACGGATGAGTTATAATCTAGTAAATGGATGCAAGCTCTAATGATTAAATGGTGCTGTGTTTCTCTGTATCTAAATATCTCAGCCTTGGGGCTCAAACCAATCCCACTCAATTACCTCAATGTGTCCCTTTGTCAATAAAATCAGATTTTTTTTTTTTATACTCACTGGGAACAGATCATGTCAGTGATTTGCAGCAGAGGCCATTGTACAGCTCTTAGATGGAAGAAGTACTTGTTGTCCCATGGGGTTTAGGAAAGAGACTCATGTCGGGTTCAGCAAGCCCACCGGGGGCCTTGTGCACTGATGGGTACATGCAGATCCAGAAGGGCAGCTAGTGGGGTCAGATAAGACGACACACATGATATCGGACCTGTTTGCACGAAATGCCCTCCACCAATTATGTGTGTGTGTATGTGTTGATAGACTAGGTCAGTGAACATGTCAACATCAATAGCAGGGGGTTGTACATAGTTCACTGGCTCGCCCCGAGGGGTGTACAGAGCCCAACACTGTCTGGTTTTTGACTTCTGCAAACAGCCTTTTAATCATTGTGATCTATTTGAGCTGCATTTGGGAAAAATCACAAACCATATAATTATTACTGATAAAGCAATTGAAACCCCTATAATTAAAATAAAAGTAAAAAATGAGACACTATTCTTACCACTTTTCCCTGGATGTGATTCTGAGACAAAAACGTCATGTGACTTCTGCCTGTTAGCTGTTTGATGGGTTTTTGATCCCACTTTAGACGTAACATGGACAACAACGCTACAGTCACTTGCTCCTTAGAATGTCATGTTCGTTTTATTTAAGTCGGGTTTTTTTTTGTCAAATCAGGTCAGATCAAGATCTTTATCTTGAGTTTATTAAATAGGAACTATAAGTATTGCTGTTCACAAACCAACTAAATTGAAGGCATAATAAAAATCAAAGGCTGTATTATTGGTAATGCAAAGCTTTTCTAATCAGTCTAAGTCACTCCATTGTCTCTTATTTTGGCAACAACTTATGTATTTTTTGGGGTTAGCCTGATATATGGAAATTAGTAGGGTAACTGTTGTTGATGAGACATGTCAGGTTCAGTAATCTAAATTCTGAAAGGTGGGCACAGATCTGAAAAGAGTTAAAGAGTTGAGGAGTTCTTGAGTTATTTTTCTCCAAAAACAACTTTTTTATCTTACCTACACAAAACCAGGGCAATATGGATGCAACATTATCTCGACAAACCTTGAGATAGCCATCTGTGCAGCGTCAAATCACATCTCATCTTTTCACTGTGGCTGTCTTTGTCTACGGTCCGACCCGTCCCGACTCCTTGTGGGAAGGGGTCAGGAATGCCGACTCATTTCCAGATTTCCTGCTGATAAATCCAGGTGAGTGACATGGATGACATGGCTTTATCCCCACGATTACAGGAAGCTCCTGGAATCCAGTCTCCATCAAAGCACCGCAAACTTCCCAGGCTGTAGTTTCTCTGTCGCTGATCCACTCTCATAACTCCCTGCAGATGAAATTCCCAATCTTTCCATTCACAACAGACTTATGAGAACTCCTAAGAGAAATCAGCACCGCATTGGAATTGTATGCTTAGTTTCCAGCACATGGGTACAAACCACAGGATCTGAATGACTTTTAGACGGGTGATCACTGGAAAATTACCATTTAAAGCTTGTAGTGTTGAATAACTCTGTTCTGAGCCATCCATATGGCTTACAAGAAGGAAATGTTACAAGACTGGAACCTTTCCCTTGTTAAAAGAAAGGCTATTAAAATCCCGAAGTTGGTCAAAAACAGTAAAACCTTTTTATACAATACAAGAGTAGAAACAGTGATAGAAAAACATTTGCAGTGAACTAAGCACACAGGAGCAAGGGTATTTCAAGAAAATGTTTTGAAACGTGATTTCAAAAGACACAATGTCCTAATACTTAAAGATTTTTAGATGTAAACAAACAAGTCAAATGTCACTTTTAAATCCAGGAATAAACAAGTCTAAGTTTGAGTCCGAGCCATAAAAAAGCCAGTCCGAATACCCCCGAGTTGTCATGTAGTAAAAACTCTTGAGACTCCAGAGCCATCTTTTGTACCAAACTGTAAACATAATTTTTACACTTTTAAAGTTGCCATTGGATTTCTTCTTATATTTTTGCTTTTGGAGCCTGCCCTCTGGTGGACGGGGGTATAACGCCGTATGGTGGTGCCCATACTTGAGGCCTTTTTAAGAGGTTCAATGAGAAATGCTTGGTAACGAGTCTGAATGAGCCTGACTCGAGTACTCCATCTCTGACTTCCACTTAACTACCTCTTTGTTCAACTGTAATCTGATAATGCGAGATTGATATTATAATTCCTAAATGATTTTCCTAAGTGCATCTGGAAGTTATTATTTTTTGCATCATTTCAAAGACAGCTAATTGTGCAGCAAGACTTAACAACAAGCAAGAGTTTTATTTTCCAGCAAACCCTAAAATATTTTAACAATTGTCTGGCCAAAAGTAATTTAACAATTTTAATCTCTGAGCAAAAAGAGCTAAACTTAGAGTAAGTAAATGAGTAAATAGTACTATGTAGACTAGATATAGATGCAATATAATTTTATAATAAGGCCTCATAAGAAGAATAAACTGAGATGTATCACACTTTTTTAAAAGATATTGTCATATTTTATAATCTGCTGATGGTGGAGTGGTAAATGGTCTGACACGCCAAATTAAAACATTCTGCAGGTGTTGGATTTCAATAATTAAAAATGCATCACTCTATGCTCACAAACCTAGAAAAATATGAAAAAGATTGAGAATCCTGGGTTGAACAGATGATTACTGCAACCTTTAAGAGCAGGCCAATTTACATAAACTCTCCTTACCATGCTTTACACTCACAGCACGTTAATGTAAAGCACAAAATGTCCCGAGCTGATACCTATTATTTATATATTCTAATCCAGCCTCCCCTCATGATCATTAGTAACCATGGAAACAGATGTAATCCGCCGCCTGTTCTTGTCCGTCGTTCTTATTTGTCATATACGTCCGTATGTTGTAGTTCAGGGGTCTCTAGCCCAGTTTAGACACATCCGAGGGGCAGGAAGTGCTAAATGCTCCACTTCCTGTTCATGTCTGGGTTTGTCTCCACAGCTGCGGCCGGACACAGAGCAGGCCTCGTCGACATGGCTGGAGGTGCACAGCCTCTCAGGGTTATTCTGTTGTTTCTGTTGTGTACTTAACCTCTACCGCTCTCTCAAACTCTAAAAACAGGCAAGTCCAATGTCCAGCCCAGGGGCCAAACATGATCAAATATTATACAGCAGTGATCTTGTATCTTCAAATATGAATCATGTTAAATGTCACACCTGATATACTGTTGATAAAGAACATACTTGGAGCTGACAGAAGATGGAAGCACAGCAAAGTAATACAAACCTTAACTTTCTGCCTGGTGTCTGCCATGTTTAGTTGTGTATGACCACAAGATTTACCAGAGTTAAACTGATTCTTTGTAAATAGATGACTTCATTATACAATCTTGGTCGGGTGTGGGGTCTTTCACATCTCTTCAGTTTAAAAACCTCTTAGCGTGAGCCAGGCTTTACACAAGTCCATTTCTCCCCTCACTATTCTTTATGGCCCTCCTGCCACCAATAGAAACAAGTCTGAACTGCTGCCCACATGTTGAGTGCCTCGCTGACCCTTTACAACTTAAGAAAAAAAAAACTCAACTTCTTCACCCTCCTCACCCCATTAGTTGTAGAAAAGCCTTCTTACTCACTCCTTCTTCTTCCCCCCCACGTCTTTACTAGCCTCTCCTACTTCAGTAGCCGTCCCGCTGCGATGCGGTTGGCTCCTTTGATCTGGCCCAGCGCTCTAATTAGAAGGAAGTGAAGTATAGGCCAGTGAGGTCACCATTACCCGCGACCCCTCTCATCGACCACTCCAAATGTCGTTAGGCAGCGAGACGTTCTCACGACGTTGACCCGCTGGCCGGGATGGCGGGGGGAATCTGGATCGCGTTAGGGACCCCCGTAAAAATCAGGCACAATTTACATCTAATTTGAGCCGCTGCAGAGGTCAGTACGCGGTGTCTCGTTAGTGTCCAGCAGGGGAGGGCACAGGGGTTCTATATTACTGCCGGACCGGCCTGGCAAAACCCTCGTTAAGATACCAGAGTGAACTAAGGTTAAGAGTTCACTGAAACAGAACTAGCAGGCCTTAGCTTGAGGAACTTTCAGTTGGTTACATATTTGTTGCAAAATCCAGGATTGGGCTAGCTGGATTTAGCATGAAAGCAATAACTTGGATTTGATTTTGAAGATTTTGCACAATAACTGGCTTAGTTAGTGGATAAGAGTGATGGAGCAACATGTATGACTAGCGCTTTTGATCAGCGCCGTAAAGTAGCAGGGGCTTACAGTGTCATTACTTGAGGGATGTGACTCACCAGAACAGAGCAGGCCGGCTCTCACATAAACTAACAGACTTTAGGGGGAAAATGAACACTAATCACACTTTGACTCTGCTTGTTAAGGGTATTTCCTCTTGCTCACTCCAGCTCCCAAAGCGATTAAATCTCCCAAAGCCGAGTTGAATCTCTGCTGCAACATGGCTACAATAAAGAGATCTTGGCGTTGAGCAAAACCTCTGTGGCAGCACGTTTACACACACCTTCAAACATTCAAAAGTCTGAAGAAAACATACCAGAAGTTCTCAAAAAGTTTGATGTAGTTAGACAACTGGGCAGAGAACACTACTAGGCTTGGATCTACCACCATCTCTGCTCAAACCTGTCAGTATCATAGACAAAATTAATATTTTCTTTTTTTTTTTTTTTTTTTATAACATAGCCCAATACGACAACAGTTCCTCAATGGGCTTTTCAGACTGTACTAAACAACAACCCACGTCTTGAGACCCTCCATCAGGGCGAGAAGAAAATCAAAAACCCACCCGTGGAAAAAAATAAGAGCAAAATCTGGGAGAACCACAGAAGGATGGATCCACCTAGGATGGACAGGCCTTCTAATTATAATGTTATCAAGACAGTTACATAGAATAGATTTCACATAAAGTCCATCTGGTATACAAATAAATAAAAAATGAATGAGAAAAGCAGGGGTCAGAGCGAGTCCAAGAGCGAAGTTAGAGGGTCGGGTCAGGAATACAGATGGGCCAAGCTCCAGTTCAATCATCACAGGGACACACACTGCACGCCGATATCTATTACGCTTTTTTACATGTTATAGGTAGGACTTTCTCCCATCAACATCTCACCTCAGCCTCGTGCCACATTTATGTTTCACCTTCCGCCCAGCTTAAGTCAAGTCATTGTTTAATGCTGTGTCATGCCTTTTAATAACTGATGCACACACCACACAAGCTCTAACAAAAAGCAAAAGAAGTAGAACTGAGCAGAATCTTTAAATGCAAACCTTCAGTGCCAAAGTAAAGGTGCTTGTGAAAATAAAAAACTATAGCCATATAAAACAATGAATAAACATATATTACAGAAAAGTGTTTTGCAGAATCTTTAGCTCCATTTAAGGCAGTAATAGTGCAGAGGTTTAAAAACAGTCTCATTGCATGAAAAATTTGACTACGGCAAAGTCATAAAAGCCATTTATCTGAATCTGTTTGCCTCTGTTGCTACCTCTTGTTGCAGGATTAAGACAGGACGACTTTACATTTAGGTCAGCGCTGCATATTTACCATAATAGGGGCAAGAAAAAATCTATAAGAGCACCAAGTTCAAAGTCAAAAATAGAAAAAACCTGCTCTAAGTTTGTCTTTTTATATCAGCTGGGATCTATTTAAGGACCTATATAAAAAGACTTTTACGCAACATAATTTAAACTAAGATCTAATCAGGTTTACGTTCAATCCATGTTAATGTAGCCTATAGCTTACATCTGACAGCTGGAGCTACTGTAGCTCTATGGGGCCAACTTAGAGCCAAGCATGTCTGTGCATATGTTCACTGTAAAATAAAGGGGAAGGGTTTTAAGGTAACACATCAAAGCTTGGAGGATATTATACTTTGGATAGGGTAAGGACACATCAAACGCCAGCCCTCACTCCCCTGTTTCCCCCTCCTGTCCCTCACTCTGCATTGTGTTGTACTTAAATTAAGGGGGTTGGCCCACCAAATACATATATCTACCTAGGAAATGACATCTCTTTGACAGTTCAAAGACATTTTAAAAGGTGGGAGTACTGTTATTTAATATGCAATGAAAACAAACACCGTGGGTACATTTCTCATGCGCTCATTATGTACTCAAGCCTCAATTGGAGCAGCATTACCTAATTGCTGGGTGTGTTTCTGCCTACTGTGCGTGCTCAAGGTGGTGAGAGACATTCAGGTGTATGCAGGTGTGTACGTCTGTTAAACTGTTTGATTTATAGTAACCTTCAGGTAATTGTCATGTCAATTTTCAGTTGATGTAGGACTTGAAAGACAGTAAGAGAGAAAAAGTATGTAGAGGGTACATGTAGCTGTGCTGTATGTACATGCTGTTAAGAGTCTGGCTGTCGTCCAAAGAGTTGATTTAGGTGGATCATGTTAATCCATACCTGCTCTGCGACTGTCTGCGGATGAGCTGTGAGTTGATTGAGGTTTTGCGCAAATGAGGCCACCCTCAGCTGAGAGCGGAAGTCCCCTGAAGGTGTTGAACGGCCGGAGATCCCTCACAGTGAAGGAAAAGAAGACCCTAATGTTGGAATTGTTATGGGATTTTTATTCATAACTACAGTATGATGTTTTCTATGGCTTGTGTTTATAGATCAACACGTAAAAGTCATTTGGCAATACTTCACAACAGCTGGGTTTTCTGTTGGTGTGAATCAAAACAGAGCTTGTACAAGCTTTTATTTTGCTTTTTGAAGAAACTGTGTATCTTTTTAGGATAGCCAACTGTGTCTCTTAAAACAGTGGGTCAGGGCCAATAAAGGGAGGCATTAAGCATCACGAAAAATGACTGTTTAAAAAAGATTATAATGATTCAGTATTAACAATGCAAGGCTAAGGAAAAGTGAAAAGATGCAGAACTGCTCTGGGTCAAGCATTATTTTCAGTCAAAGGATCACATTGATGGAACAGTTTGCCGGTGGCGCTAAAATCGCTGTTTGACCTGAGGCTGTTCTCTTTCATACTGAAGAACTGAAAGAACATCAACAGTGTAAACATTAAACAAGGACGTAGGGTGGCCGTGTTGTCTTTTGTCTTTTATTTATCTTGTCTTTAGTATTTTTACTTTACTTACTTTTTTACTAGAGAATACATGAAGAGTTGTGAGGATGTGATAATTTCTGACAAGACAGATGCTAGAGGTGGTCATCTCCCCTCAGAGTTACAGAATAGACTAAATAAAAAGTTAACTGCCATTAAAATGATTCTAAAGCTGCATATTTTAAGCTCTGAAAACACCATTGGACATATATTACTGCAGCATCCAATAAGCGCAGTGCTGCCATGGTGACTCCAATGCTTTATAAATGAGGTTTGAGAAGCTATAAATTACCAAAACACTACATTTTGACTTTCTTTGAAAAAATATATAGTTTATTCTCAGCACCCTCTTGCCTATTGCCACATGTAAAGGTGCATTGTGTAAACTGTGGGGTATACAACTATACGACCCAAAGGGAACTCGTTGTTTTCTATATATAACCTCAAAATAACACTCTTTTGTCAATTTGGGGAAGAAAAAGACATAAAACTCCATAGAGCCCAGTGCAATACTTCCTCTTCCTGTTTCTACAGCTGCTCAATATGGACAAACAGGAGGAGAACTGCATTTTCTTCTTGGAAGGCCATGGAAATTTGTGGATTAACTAATGACTTTGTTTTAAAATGCCTAAAACCTCATCTTTTGAGCAGTAGGAGAATGATGTTAAAAACACACTTCACCTTTAAATACTATGTCACTTAATAACTTTTGACAAAATCTTAAGAGAGCAGTGTGTCATTAAATGTACTGTGTATGTTTCAAAGTGACAATATATATATAGTTTCAGATTTTTGGACTACAACAGGATGCCGATTGATTTCCCTTCTGTTGGGCAAACCATGTGTCACGTCCTCGAAATAAAAAACAAACATATTAATCAGAGATGATGTGCTGGCACTGCTTCACCTCCGTCTATTCACTTCAGCGGTGCACAATGGAAAGCTGCTGTAGGGTTGGGAATTAAAAACAGGTAGTCATAACTTCATTGCAAAAAAAAAACAAGTTTGTGGAAGTCAACTCAGTTCAACTTCTCTTTTTTTTCTCTTTAAGTAAAACACATATTGTTAACACTGCGTGAGACGTTTGCAGATGAAATCCCCTTCACTAAACCCTGCTTTAGCGGTTGCTCCTTGAACTACACTTGTTCCTGTTTTCTGCACCAACTGAATTATAATCCCCACGAGCGCAGATAAAAGAGCAGAGTGCTGCGCAGCTAATGCCGAGCTGTCGTTTGATCCCGATAAAACACCCTGGCGAGATAACAGCCGCACTTACACACCCACTCTCCCAAACCAGCGGCAGGAAGTTATTCATTCATTCTCATAATCAGACCCTCTGCGCCGCTCCTTGAGCCCTGTGTGAAGATTGTGGCAGACCTGGGAACAAGAAAAAAGAAAAAAGTCAATAAAGAGAGACAATACACATACTGATATAAAGCTCCTTATACTGTATGACCTTGTAAAATGCATTAAACACAATAATGTGATTATACTAATAACATGTATCATACTGCAACCATAAATCACCCAAGTTGATGAGAAATGAAACCAAAACTATGCCACAGATATTTTAGGCTCTGGTGCTGAGTACATATAAATATAACACACACAGTCAGAATATAATATGTATTTCTATCAATAGCTCCTGTATTGTCACATTGTACTGACACATTTAAGCATAATAGCTGAGTAGCCTTTGTCTCAAATCAATAAAAAATATTGAAATAGTCTTGGACCTCCATAATTGTAAGATAAATGTGATAACACAGAAATAGTAATTCATGGTATTTTATGTAATATTTCCTTGTATAGAAAATATGAGAAACAAACATATAAGAAATAAATCTATTTACACAGCATTTAATTAAATAACCCTCTTTGTATTTGTCTATCTGGAGAAAAAAAACATTTACATTTACTACTTCCTGCTAGTACAACAGCCCAAAGTGGACAAACTTTCTTAATAATACTGCATAAGCATTTGGAAGAGAAATCAATTTTGACTCATGATCTGACCAATTTCAGCCCTGTAGAAACCACATGTTCCTACAGGGCTGCCGTAGGTTCGTAAAGAAGGGCATTAGTCCCCCCCAGGACTCCCCTGCATTTTGCCACCAAACAATGTAAAGCAATAATAAATGAAGCCATGCTCACTGACCCACCTGTTACTTCCACTTCAGGTTTCTTATCAGCCCCTCCTCCCCCCTCAGTTCATTGACTTTTACATTACTATGCTTTGAAGTTGGGATTTACTTTTGTTACATTAACAACTCTGTATGGCTATTTTCATATTGTGTAAATAAACATTTCTCAAGCCATTGTTTTGCGACCTCTGAACCTCAACTGTCACCTCGGGCCTCTGCGGTTTATCAGATACCCCTCCTCCTCCTCAGGTGCTCGTTACCAAGGACACCGGTCACCTGACTTAAGGTGAAACCCATCCCTTTAGATGTGACACGGGAGACCCTCACACACACACACACACACACACACACACACACACACACACACACACACACACACACACACACACACACACACACACACACACACACACACACACACACACACACACACACGCTCACCTCTGACACACCTGAACATCTGATACTGTTGAGTTGCGTCGCCGCTCCCGTTTCATCTTTTCACCTGCATTGTTTTCTTTTAATAAACGGTCTTAAGGGGTAAAAAAAATCACATCAAAAAGACTGCATCTTTTGTGATCTGATAGGAAATAGAAGTTTTGGGAAACGCTAAACCTTTACATTCACTCCTTACATTCAAGCTTGTTTTTTGTTCATATCACCTGTGGGAGGTGGGAAATAACTTTACTTTGTTACTGTACTTAAGTAGATTTTTCAGGTATCTGGATAATTTGAGTATTTATTTGGCAACTTTTGACTTTTACTCTTCACTCTTGAACACAAATATTTGTACTTCCTACTTATATTGTCTAAACAGTCTTGTTACTTTTACAACCTCTGACGTAAAACCCATGAGACTACTAACAGGACAGGCCAGCGCAGGGCTTTCAGCGGCAGTATGGAGGAACAAAGAAAGATGGATGATGTCTTTCTTTGTTCCTCCATATTGCTGCTGAAAGTCTTTCTATCCATGGACGTATTTATGAGAACTGTTCAAGGTTGTGGAGTCCAAGAACGATTTATAGCATAGCTTATTTTTCATTTCTCAGTCAGTTTGCAATATGAGCAATGCTGTGGGAGAACATGGTTTTGATAGCTAATGCTAAATCTAGCTAGTTCTCGCTAGTAGAGAGCCCCAAAGGCTAGTTACCCTCCATTATGTTAAAGTACTAAATCATTTATCTACTTCCCACAAGGGTACAACAACAGGGTACCTCCAAGGTCTTTTATGGGGTCAAAATTAGGTCCAAGTATTACATTTGTTTTTCTGCATTTAATTGCAGCTTAAACTATAAAAAATTGCGGAATTATCACAAAAGTATTGTGTTTCATTGATAGCATATTACTTTTTACTTAAGGACATTTCAGAGACTGATTTTTTTTTTACTTTTACTTTTACTTTTACAGAAGTTTAGAATGTGAATACTTTTGCCACCTCTGTCACCTGTGCAGTATCATAAAACACACTTACAAATTAAGAGACTGACAGACTGTGTTTTTCCCTAACACACCAGTTCAAACATCCGCTTATAAGCACACAGACTGCACACACACAGACTGCACACACACAGACTGCACACACACAGACTGCACACACACAGACTGCACACACACACAGACTGCACACACACACAGACTGCACACACACACAGACTGCACACACACACAGACTGCACACACACACAGACTGCACACACACACAGACTGCACACACACACAGACTGCACACACACAGACTGCACACACACAGACTGCACACACACAGACTGCACACACACACAGACTGCACACACACAGACTGCACACACACACACAGACTGCACACACACAGACTGCACACACACACAGACTGCACACACACAGACTGCACACACACAAACTGCACACACACAGACTGCACACACACAGACTGCACACACACAAACTGCACACACACAGACTGCACACACACACAGACTGCACACACACAGACTGCACACACACAGACTGCACACACACAGACTGCACACACAGACTGCACACACACAGACTGCACACACACAGACTGCACACACACACACAGACTGCACACACACAGACTGCACACACACAGACTGCACACACACAGACTGCACACACACAGACTGCACACACACACAAACTGCACACACACAGACTGCACACACACACAGACTGCACACACACAGACTGCACACACACAGACTGCACACACAGACTGCACACACATAGACTGCACACACACAGACTGCACACACACACAGACTGCACACACACAGACTGCACACACACAGACTGCACACACACACAAACTGCACACACACAAACTGCACACACAGACTGCACACACACAAACTGCACACACAGACTGCACACACAGACTGCACACACAGACTGCGCACACACAGACTGCGCACACAGACTGCACACACACAGACTGCGCACACACAGACTGCACACACAGACTGCACACACACAGACTGCACACACACAGACTGCACACACACAAACTGCACACACAGACTGCACACACACAGACTGCACACACACAGACTGCACACACACAGACTGCACACACACAAACTGCACACACAGACTGCACACACACAGACTGCACACACACACAGACTGCACACACACAAACTGCACACACACAGACTGCACACACACACAGACTGCACACACACAGACTGCACACACACAGACTGCACACACAGACTGCACACACATAGACTGCACACACACAGACTGCACACACACACAGACTGCACACACACAGACTGCACACACACAGACTGCACACACACACAAACTGCACACACACAAACTGCACACACAGACTGCACACACACAGACTGCACACACACAAACTGCACACACACAGACTGCACACACACAGACTGCACACACACAAACTGCACACACACAGACTGCACACACACACAGACTGCACACACACAGACTGCACACACACAGACTGCACACACACAGACTGCACACACAGACTGCACACACACAGACTGCACACACACAGACTGCACACACACACACAGACTGCACACACACAGACTGCACACACACAGACTGCACACACACAGACTGCACACACACAGACTGCACACACACACAAACTGCACACACACAGACTGCACACACACACAGACTGCACACACACAGACTGCACACACACAGACTGCACACACAGACTGCACACACATAGACTGCACACACACAGACTGCACACACACACAGACTGCACACACACAGACTGCACACACACAGACTGCACACACACACAAACTGCACACACACAAACTGCACACACAGACTGCACACACACAAACTGCACACACAGACTGCGCACACAGACTGCACACACACAGACTGCGCACACACAGACTGCACACACAGACTGCACACACACAGACTGCACACACACAGACTGCACACACACAAACTGCACACACAGACTGCACACACACAGACTGCACACACACAGACTGCACACACACAGACTGCACACACAGACTGCACACACACAAACTGCACACACAGACTGCACACACACAGACTGCACACACACACAGACTGCACACACACAGACTGCACACACACAAACTGCACACACACAGACTGCACACACACACAGACTGCACACACACAGACTGCACACACACAGACTGCACACACAGACTGCACACACATAGACTGCACACACACAGACTGCACACACACACAGACTGCACACACACAGACTGCACACACACAGACTGCACACACACACAAACTGCACACACACAAACTGCACACACAGACTGCACACACACAAACTGCACACACAGACTGCACACACAGACTGCACACACAGACTGCGCACACACAGACTGCGCACACAGACTGCACACACACAGACTGCGCACACACAGACTGCACACACAGACTGCACACACAGACTGCACACACACAGACTGCACACACACAAACTGCACACACAGACTGCACACACACAGACTGCACACACACAGACTGCACACACACAAACTGCACACACAGACTGCACACACACAGACTGCACACACAGACTGCACACACACAGACTGCACACACACAAACTGCACACACACAGACTGCACACACACAAACTGCACACACACAAACTGCACACACACAAACTGCACACACACAAACTGCACACACAGACTGCACACACACAGACTGCACACACACAGACTGCACACACACAGACTGCACACACACAAACTGCACACACACAAACTGCACACACACAGACTGCACACACACAGACTGCACACACACAAACTGCACACACACAAACTGCACACACACAGACTGCACACACACAAACTGCACACACAGACTGCACACACACACAGACTGCACACACACAGACTGCACACACACAAACTGCACACCCACAGACTGCACACACACAAACTGCACACACAGACTGCACACACACAAACTGCACACACACAAACTGCACACACACAGACTGCACACACACAGACTGCACACACACAAACTGCACACACACAAACTGCACACACAAACTGCACACACACGGACTGCACACACAGACTGCACACACAAATGGTGCTGCTATATTTAAACCCAGGTCTAGGAGTGCCTATTTTGTGAGCAACAAACACTACACAACGCTCACAAATAAACACACGTGCGAACATGCTCCATTTGAGGGTTAATGATTAGGAGAAGGAGCCATTTGTCCAGGTTTGGAATGCAACCATGGTGAGTGAGTGGTTCTCTCTGGGTCACAAGGCCAAGGCTGCTGGGTTCGGGGGGCGAGAGTCTTGCAGCACATGGTAAAGATGCAGACTTGACTTTCTAAATTTAAAGATTGGGGGTCAATATGCATTAGAGTAGGTGTGCAGTAATGCTGCTGTTGTGCACAATAGTCTGGACAATATTGGAAACTATCTTAAAGACAGCACAGAAATGTTGCTATTGTTTGCAAATACCTTCTATCTCTATAAAAAAATTTAAAGTGTTGATCAACTAAGATGAAGAACTATAAATTTAACATAAATTGAAAAAATCATCTTGTTGTAATGAGTAAATTCTATTTGTTTTCTCAAGATATCACTTAAGATTTCTGCCATGTGACAAGCTCTTACACGCTAACGGAGCACATTGAAGAAAAGGTCAAACATTTAAGCAGAGCATGTAGCTGTTTTTGATTGCTCTTGTCTGAATAATCAATCAAACTATACTCAATCAACAAAAGGATAACTTTTTCAAGGTCTCAGGAATACAAAATGTCTTTTAGTGATCATGACAAAACAGGTGAGTTTTCAAAGCATAGCTACAACTCTGAAAATTATCCATGTCAATATACTGGGCATGTGAAACTCACTTGTTTAATAGAGTAGGAAGAAAGGAGTAGGAATCAAATCCACAAATAAGGTCAGAGGTTTTGTCTGAAATGTTGTTCCTAAGCAGTGACCAGCCTTTGAAACTGTGATGGTGACAAAAGTAAGCATCTGCCCAGGAGCGTAGCCTGGTATATGTACATGCTCTGTTCTGGTGAGTGACAGCTGTGTCCGACCTGAGTGACAGCGGCCCGTGTGAGTGGTGAATCATAATGACAGTGCATTTGGTAGGACTCCGTGAACAGGCAACCTCTGACCTCCGGTGTCAGAACTGAGGCGTCCCTAAACAATAGCATGAAGGAACCCAAAGGCAGAGAAAACAGGTATAAAAAAAACGGCTTGGGGTCTTCTCTGGTCCCGCTGCCATATCACCATGTCCATCTCTGACACTAATGCTGTCCTAATGAGGCGGCTGATAATGCCGGCTTAACCACAGGGATGTGCCAGGAGGGCTAAGGTGACAGGGGTTAATGCTGAGGAGAGGAGAAGGATTTGGGGAACATCGGAAAGACAGAGTACAAGAATCAGAAGAGAACCTCCCCCCACAGGTGTTAACAGTCCGCAGGTCGACAAAGTGCAGCGTTACCACGTGTCCGAGAAAACCTAGAATATAGAGGATCAGTTGCCAATATGAAAAAAGTTTTGGTAAAAGTTTTAAAAGGTCAAATGTTGAAAAAAGTAGGATTTGGGGATTATTTGTGGGGCAGTGTTTTAGCTGCCGTCCTTTTGTATCTGATGTATTTGTCCTATAGTTCAGCTTTGAAGGAGACAATGAAAACTAACCCCATTCATCTTGGACTGCACTTTGACCAATGGACAGGAGAGACATCCTCAAGACTCATTAGCAGCAAAAACAAAGGTACCTCAACCTTACACACTCACATTGCAAATATCTCTACAAACTTCCCAAGACAAGGTTGTTTTTATAAAGCCACCCTGTAAACTTTAACTCTGCACAGCGTTGTGCAATGACATTGTGTAAAGGGCCTTTTTTTCACCTGTCTATCTCAGCCTCTGTGTGCCTTAAGCAAACTCATTGCTCAGGCAGGAATCCACTCTGGTCACACAGAGCCTCTTTAAGCAGGGAGAGGCCGGCGAAGACAGACCCAAGGCTGGAGTATTGACTCACCGGCCGGCGCCTTATCACAGTGAGAACCACGCACCTGACAAATGAGTCGGCGCGGCAGATAAGACGGCAGGTAAACGAAAAGGGTCACAGGTACAGAGAGTAGACCGTCTCGCCGTAATCTCAATATCAGTTGTGCATACGTTTCTGCTTTGTCTCAACTTTGGTGTAGGCAGAGGTCAACTACGAGACACTGACAGGTAAGGACACAGAGAGAGAGGAAGCTTAAACAGGTTAATCTGGCTTTTAGGAGTCTGTTAACCACATACAAGCTGTCAAAAACACATCCGGGGTTTCAGAGAAAGACCCGAAGAAACACACAAAAGTATGTGCACACACGGTGAGTTCAAGGGGCCAGTGAGTGCAGGGCAGTAGGTGTTAGATTACATCCAAAGCGCCGCCTGTGCCTATCTTTATTTAACCGCTGATTAGGCCCACTCTTTGAAGGCCACTTTAATTGCCGCAGTGATGGGCCTTTTAAAAACAGGAGGCTTTTTTTTTTTCACCTCTTTTATTGATTTCTCCTCTCATGACACCAATAAAAACGCCCACTCTTCTGCTCAGACAGCTTTCTGTTTCTTCGCCATTTCCTTTCTTCCTGTCATTCACTCCCTCTTTTGCTGGTTTAGTACATTTTGTCACTCTTCTCTAATTGTCCTGTCATTCCTCATCCACATTTTTCTTCTCAAACTAATGACTGCTAATGTCATGGTTGAAATACTCTCACTTGTTCAGCAGCATTGTTCAGAAGTTTTAGGAGAAGTAAAGGCACATTTTAAGGACCAGTAGAGTACAGGTCATTTTAGTACAGCTCAGTTTGGTACAAATGGCTTGTCTTGCGAACTACTGTGTGTACTGGATATAGGTGTTAACTAACACCTGTTAAACAATACATTCTGATATGAGATATATGAATAATTACTAGGCACTCAAAGAACTTTACATCAAGCTCCCATTCACCCATTCACACACACATTCATAGTGCCGTGTCACAGCTGGAACACCACTGGAGGCGAGGTGGGTTATGTGTCTTTCCCAAGGACACAACAACAGTATGAACTGTAGAGAGCGCAACTGCTCTACCATTGAGCCATGGCAAACCTTTAAATTTAGTTGTTCTTCCATTAGTGAATAAATCTTCATGTGAGCGATGAGAGGAGCTGGTCGTAGAGACATAAGCTGCAGGAATAAACAGCTGTTGAAGATTGATTTCAGTTTATGCAGCTTTTTAAAACCCCAGAAAATTACACCATGCACCATCTTCTGCAAAATTAGGAGCTAAATGCTTCTAATAGCCTCACCAATCCAACCAGTTTTAGAGAAAATTTGGATTCTGTCCTGCGTTTGACAAAAGAGTAAACGAGAGCAGGTCATTTGCCTCAATCAAGTATCACTGATAAACATCCATATGTCTACTGTGCAGTCAAAAACCACTCACCTCCTGCTCAGCTATTGTTTGAGACCAAATAAATGCATGGATCAGACATGGCCAAAGTCCGGCCCGGGGGCCAATCATGGCACAAGGTTAAAATCTATCTACACCCTGCTCAAATCCAACTAAAACCTGTTTTAATCCAAATAAACCTATTCAAATCAATCTAAAGTCTGCTGAAATCTATCTAAAACCTGTTCAAATCTATCTAAAATCTGTTCAAATCCAACTATAACATGTTCAAATCTATCTAAAACCTGCTCAAATCCAACTAAAACCTGTTCAAATCCAACTATAACATGTTCAAATCTATCTAAAACCTGCTCAAATCCAACTATAACCTGTTCAAATCCAACTATAACATGTTCAAATCTATCTAAAACCTGCTCAAATCCAACTATAACCTGTTCAAATCCAACTATAACATGTTCAAATCTATCTAAAACCTGTTCAAATCCAACTATAACCTGTTCAAATCCAACTATAACCTGTTCAAATCTATCTAAAACCTGCTCAAATCCAACTTAAACCTGTACTTGAGGTCAGAAGAGACTGGCACTTGGGATTTTTCCTTTTATCATATTCTTGCTAACAGTTTGCTCATCCCTGGCATATTTGCTGAGTTCTTGCTTCTGAAAGACTATTGGGGGCTGACATATCAGAAAACTGATTTTCTGGTTGTCTCAAAGCTGGAAGCCACCATATCAATGACTGTTTGTTATTTGAAGCTTTTTGGAAACAAATAACTATCTAAGCCTTATTTTATCCAACCATATCTATTTTAATGATGAAGGGGGGGGGGGGGGGGGGGGGCAGAACAGGTACATGTGATGCATTAAGTGTCGTCAGATTTCATTATGTTTCTCACACATCAGTCTGATTACAATTTCTAGTGTCATTTTAATTTGAGCGCTGCACTTCATAACTCTTGCTGATTGGTATCTGAGGATTTCAGCTCATTCATTTCAAGAGGAGTTGTGTAATACCATTAGTTTAGAACTCTTACGCTGATAAAAGGCACAGAAACATGAAGTTGTTCACAAAAGACAGCGTCATATTCACATTTAAAATGCAAATTCAGGAAGAATGGCAAATTTCTTTTTTTTCCTCCAAATTGCTTTATATTCTCTCTTAATTATGGAAAATGGTACAAAAGCCTTATTATTAGCTCCTAATTGCCTGACATACATAATGGTCATTGAAATCAACATTCCCCATTAGTGAAAAAAGCAGAGCCAAGAGTTAAATGTTATAATGTATTTATTGTTCCCCTAAAAACTCTGGTAATATATTTATAATGTCTTTTCAAAATCACTGTCATCCTGTTGAAGGCATTCAGGTTCTGTTGTAGCAGAAGGCCACATTATTGGATGTAATGTTTTCAAAGACTATATATATATATCACTATAACAGGCAAAGGAAAACACTGCTATGGACTGCTAAGTAATACAACACATTACTTTGAACAAAACAAACTAACCTTTACAAAGATGTGCAACTCAACAGGTGAATGGACGGAAAAAATATACCAATATCAAACCCTGCTAAAATCCAGTCTGGGGCTATTTTAGATGAGAGTAAAATGCATAGAAACTTCAACAAAGAAGGTGATAAAGGTGGTAAAATAATGAAAATAATTAAAAAATAAAAAAGTCTTAAGGTAAATGACAATTAACAAAAAGCCACATCAGGAATCAAAAAACGTCCCTCTCGTCTCTCGTCTTCCAATTTTCCTAATGTGGGATAGTTTAGTTGCAGTCTGAAAAACACAACAACTGCAGACAAGGCCTTGATTGCTGACCTCTCGTCCTAGGGGTCGTAACCAGTGCTGACTCAGCTGGTGCTGCCCGTGACCTCTATCGTGGCTCAATTCCACGGACCCCCCCCCTCGTGTTGCCTTTTCTCATCAAAAGGAGCTGACAGTAAGAGTCTCTTTTCCCATTGATCACTCCATCGGGCATTAACATTAGTCCCAATAAACTCCCGGTAAACACCCAGTTGAGCTAAATGCTTAATGCAACGCAGTCGTGTGTCTGATTCAAAGGCAGAGGCTATGCTTTTGGCCCTGTCTTCTTGCCTTTTTTTCAAATTCTAGTTTGTGACTTTTGATGGACAAACTGTGATTGTTTTGTTTCATCATCAGTATTTCTGCTGTTGTTAATATTGCCGTTCATTCAACAGTAAATCTTCTCCATTAATGTTAGTAAAGAAAAGCAGTCCTTTGACATCAGAGACAGTCCTCTAAATAGTACAAGTAGCTTATTATGAAGGAGTTATTAGAGCTCAAAGGTGACAAACTGTTCAATCAATTATGACGGTGTTGAAGCAGGAAGGTGAGTTTCAATCTAATGCAGACTCAGAAGGATGATTGTGAATAACAAATCAAGCTCACCACGTGTTCAGAGAGATTTGAAAAGGGGCCAAAACCCAACATAAGGCTATAACCATTAAGGTATCCCAGTCCAGCCATTTATCTACTCCTAAAATCTTAGTCTAACAGTTGTTTGCGTTAATACGGTCAGACCTGAGACCTGAGATCACACTTCTGCATGACGGATGTAACCCTTGAGGCTCTGTAGCACTTGCTAGTTCTGATCCCATTACAGTCTCAGTGATCCCTGTCGGCCTCTTGTTCTGCAGCGTCAGCCCTGGGAAAGCATCGATTCCAGGTAGAATCAACAGAAGCGCTGACCAGCCATCATCGACTGTCTCTGTGGATAAATACCAGGCTGTCGTCATGCCTTTGAGGGACAGAAAAACTCAATACCTATGGTGTTTTTTACAGCGGTAATTAAAGCCAAACGCTAAATAATATCATCGATATATTTTGGAGATTAAATGAGAGAGTAAATGTTTGAATAGACAATAAATAACTCTTTTTTTTACAAGCTGATAACTTAAGTATATCTTAACCTGAAGATCACCCCTCCTCCTTTTAAGACCTAAGTACTTCTTCTACTCATTGTTTCCTGCGCTAAAAGCAGCTGGTGCGACGCCTAAGCTGTAGACTTGCACCCTCAGACAGATTAGAGCCGGGTAATTAGGGATTTCTCATCAACCAATTTACAACGTCAATCCCTCACACCCAAGAAGACCTCTGACCCTGACCTAGAAAGCTTTGACATATTCACGCTGACCTTGGCTGAGCAAACAGAGCCGTACTGTGGCGACGGTGGCTGCTGCAGTAGTAGCGCTGTAGAGGAGGCGGAAACAAAGGGCAAAGATGTCAGGAATTAAAGGGCATTGAAAATAAATCAAGCATATTAAAGTGAGCTCTAGGAAGGTAAGGAAGGGGGTTATGTTTGAAGCGGACTTTGGCTGAGGTGCACAGAGAAATGGGAATCGTAGCAGTTTTTCTAATGACCAAAATGTAAAAGATAAGTAGTGTCAAACTGATCTTTGTAGTAGTTCTGCTTGTTTTTTTTTTTACTTAATTCAAAAGCCTACATGGAGACTAAATGAGAAAAGATAGCTTTCCTAGTCCTGAGTATGTTAGCATGATCGAGAACAGTTGTTGATGGTAATATTACACTTAGGATTCAAATTACAAACATATATCTACATATACATACTTGAAAGTATCTGATCTAAGCTTTTCACTTCAAAGGAAGGGTTCATGTTTGAGCGATGGATCATAAAACCTAATTTATCATAAGTTACAAGACAAAAGTAACTAGTTAAGTAATTTACTAAGAGTTCATAAGAAAAATAAGACATCTTTGAAGGACTCGATTAGCTACTGTCTACCATTTATAGCAGTATATTGTGTCAGTAGTGTTTGTATTTTACAGAAAAGACTAGTTTTACATCCTCAGCCCTTCACTGGAGCAAGTTAAATCCTATGTGTTCACAGTCAAACCTGAAAAGGCGGCTGTATCTTAAGTAGGATTGTTTGAGAGATTTACAAATTAACTCCCAAACTAGCTGAAGTAATTATGTCAAAGTGTAGTAAAGTGGGGCCTTGATAATCCTACAGCTGCCCTGGTTTTACAGCGTCCAATAATAATGTTACACCAGGAGCTAACCCTCATCAGCTGACCGCCACAACACCCCCTACCCCGACTGAATCAGCTGACATACCCCGGCCTGTCACCCCCCCCAAAGCTCCCTCTGACAGCTGACTGCCTCGCCTTGCAAACCCCCACCAACCCCCACACCGACTGCTCACCTCAAAGAGTCATGCAATTTTTTTCATCCCCAGTGGGACCCTACTTCTCCTGAGCATTGCTATTCCATTCACATCGACGCTAATGACACATTATTCATTTGCTGTGGGGTTTCTAACGACAGCCACGGTGTAAACATCAAACATCACCTCCTTCGCGATCACGTTGTAATCAAAGACCCGACCTTGACTGCCTCCTGCCGCTGACCCCGCCCCTAGCGTGACCTTGACGCACGCTAAGGTGAGAGCACTAATTTAGCGCCAACACTTATCCCCAGCTCAGGCAGGTCAAAATCCAAATGGTCCTTTGGTCAGTTTCTGTGTGAGAGGCGAGAAGACAGGATTAGAGACGTAGGATCTAGGTTAAAGATACTCAGTCCATCTGTTGTTTTTTTTTTGTTTTTTTGTGAAATGGCCAAAGGCAATGTTACCCTCCCCCTGCTCACTTTAAATCATTTTACCGTAAAAAAAAAAAAAAAAACAGACAGTATATTTTTATATATATATAAAATTAAGATTCAATCTTATACAATTGACATCCTTTTTTTCCAAACATATGACCCACAAGAACAATGTGGAGGTAAGTGTATCTATAAACCAGTTCCATGTATTGTTTCCTGTATTGTTTTGATGAAAGGGGTGTGTTTGTGTGTGAAATTAAAAAAAAGATAGATCAGAATTATATGACGGGGACTAGACATCATTCAAACGCCACAATTTATTACAAAAATAGACAAGATA
Organism: Neodontobutis hainanensis; assembly: GCA_024349245.1. Taxonomy (NCBI): domain Eukaryota; kingdom Metazoa; phylum Chordata; class Actinopteri; order Gobiiformes; family Odontobutidae; genus Neodontobutis; species Neodontobutis hainanensis. Next base: position 526,741 of record JALDNG010000058.1, read on the forward strand.
TTCTTCATATTAGGCCTTTAAAGACACCATGAATGTGTGTCATTTCAAAAAAGTAACCTACTATGACTACTACTACAAAAATGAAACGTCAACTTGTCTCTTTCAGAAGCCCTTGTTTAGTGCAGCACTTCCCAAATATACCGTCTCTGTCTTTTGAGAAAACTATAAATCCCTGTCTGATAAAATGAGCAAGAAGACATATTGACAAAGACAATGTTTGTTTTTGCATGCTTTGGAAAAAACTGAAAGTGTACTGTAACAAAAATGTAAAGAAACTTAAAAATGTCACTTGTAAACACATTGTGGCAGTGTTTGCCTCAGTCATTTTCCATTCATGCTCCATTCCTCGCGGCCTCTCGGTCCCCCTTTGTTTTTATCTGTTGTCAGTGTATCTCGCTCTGCTTCAGTTTCCCAGGCTCCTACAGCTGATAACCCAGCTTAGTAATGCATTCAAACACACATGGACAAATACAGTCGAGCCCTCATTCTGCCTCTTCACACACTGACCGAATAACTACAAACACAGAAGCCAGTGTCGAGCAGAAGTCATGCTTTTTTTTTCACAAAGAAACCTCAGTGAAATGAGTCAGTGTCTGCACGCGCTGTGTTAATAACAACACTTTACAGAAAACAGTACTTGAGCTGTGCACACTTTTTTCTAATTTTTGATAATAACATTAACTGATCAATAAAATAAAAATCTGATTAACAGACTCAGACGTGTGTTCACTCGCGAAACCTATGCAGCCATTTATAAATATTCACTGTTATGAATTAATGCAAGCAGCAGAAATGGTTAGGGTTAGAGTACAGTATATACTGAGTGGTCTATGGGGCGCAGCAGAAGGAAGACCTTAGGTAACCTGGGTAAAAAAAAAAAGGAAAATATATCTTTTTTATGTTATTTTCCAGATGAATATTTGTGTATGTATAGTGGAAAAGTCTTGGTGTCACTTGTTGGAGATAATTAGTCAGATGTGTGCTAACAGTGTCAGGACTGAAGACAGATGCTCTTATATCTTACAGTTTTTGAATTCATGTATCTTGTCATCGGATCAGTAAATTGAGACCTCCTCAGAAAGACATACAGTATAGGCAATATTTACTACATGTATTTAACATGTATTTATTAATCACACTACATCCCATTTTTTCTCTATGACAAGCCTTTAAGAAATAAAGTGACTCCTACAAGAACTGCCTTTCACCTTTAAACTTAATGACAATAAAAATGTCCCATTTGACACTTACAACTGCATTTCAGGCTTTGCTACGTAAAAAGAATTGGCAATATAAATGTTTAAATTGTTAGCGTCTGTGTTTCGTGAACATAAAAATGGATGTGTGTGCGTATATAACCTCACGCAACAGAGCCATGTGGCCCTTTAGCAACATGGCCCTCCCATGTGTCTGTTCAGGGACCCAACACAGAGGCAATCCTATACCCCTTGAAGAAAAAGGGGGAACGAGGGAGTAATAGAAAGGAAGAAAGGATAAATCAAGCCAGAGGAAAGACAAAGGCAACTGGCCAAAGGGGCCCGAAGTGTCATCTTGCCTCCACTTGGAGTGAAAAGATGGGAGGGTAAAAAGAAAAAAGGAAGTCTAGAATTTACCAGAGGAAAGTTCTCTTTCTTTTTGTGGACAGCTGAGTGTCTTATTATGGGATTAGATTTAACCAGTGCCCCCGTAGGAATGTGGAACAGAGGGCTGGTGGTAATGGGTGGAGGAAGAGTTTTTGGGGGATGATGTGGGTCGGTCACAGAGGCGCAGGGGTGGGGTGCCGTTTGGTGGTTGTAGTGGTAGGACGGGTCAGGGAGGCAGTGTGCGGGAGGGCTTGGCAGAGTGCCCAGGGGGTAGGGGGAAGCCACAGAGCAGAAGCCCGCATGGACCCTTGCCAACAGTGCAATTACTCCTCATTCTGAACAGCTGGCACATAATGGGTATTCAGGCACTTTCAGCCCCGCGATAGGACATAGAGCTCTCAGGTCGTCCCTCCTTCGCGTGCCTCAGCAAAACATGGCCACTGGAGATCAACAAAGCAAGATGTGAGGATGTAGCTCAAGAGAAACACATGTAGGTACCCCAAACCAACATTTTATTGCCAGTGGATAAGCAATATATAAACATTTGAGGGGAAAATGACAATGTTTAATCAGAGATATGTGCTTATTTAATGTCCCAGTTGAAGCTGTTTGATGCTTTTTAAGAAAAAAAAAACCCTTAGGGAATGGGGCTGTGGCCGTGTAAAGTTACATTTATAGTTATGATTCAGCAAGAACCACCACAGAGGGATTTTAGTGTTGAAGATAAAATATACTTTGTACAAATCAGGGCTAATGCAATATACTGTATTTCCTAATGTGTCAAGCACATTAATTAAGAAGAAGGTAATTATAGATTAAAGGCCTTATCAAACTATTCCAATACTAATAAATATTAACAATAATTTACAAAGTATAGGTTGTAGGTATAGGCTTTGAAAGACAAAACAAATGCACCAGAGTTCAAGGATGGCCTGGTTTGCGTTTGATCCACTGTAATATGCTCGCAGGCTGGGACCCGCACTCGAATGTGGGGGAAATTCTGTGTTTATAACTCGAGTCTGTTTGAAACTCAGTCCAAGTTTATAATCCACCCACTGTGTGGCGGCTTTGTGCTTTCCCTCAAAGCGCTCACACAATGTAAACACGACGTTTAAAAGGGAGATCTAGGTTTTTCTCTAATCTGTGCTCTAAAACAAAGGGAGCGCAGGAAATGGACTCGGTCTTGGAGAGGAAAACAAACACGCGGCCTGTCAGTCATGTTGCTGTGATGTCATCGAGGACGAGGCATGGGACCCAACTCTCTGTAAATTTCAATTTCAACAAGCAACAAATGATGGAGAAGATCGTCATTACCATCTGTCATTTTCTTAAAGAGATTAAGCATTTTTCAAAGAAAATGGGAGGTAGATTGAGGCTGGCTTTTTTATAGGAGATGTGAAGTGTTGAAGTGATTATGTTGGAGAAAATGTGTAACATGTTTTGGCTGAAGAATCTGCTGTCTTTCCCCAACAATAATCAAGTATAGTTTTTGCCTAAACCTACCGTATTATATAAAAGCTTTGGTCCAAAAGCACATGTGGTGACAGAATTTAGGAAGTCAATAAAACAAACGAAAGGAAGCCAAGTTGAAAAACAGATATACTGGTGTAAATGTATGAGACCAGAGCATATCATGATCATGAAAAGTCAAGAACAAGACAATGGTCAGACAGAGCCAAGACCAGAACCAGTGCACAATACAAAAACACATGGAGGTTAGACCAACTGTCTTAGAGTATCAAGACAAAATAATGCCAGAGAACTACTTTTTTGACATCCAGACATAGTTAGTGGAAAAAGATAAAAAAACAAGTATTTTTTTGTGTTCTTCGTTGGACTTCACCGCAGAGACCGAGTAAAAATAAGTTTGAGACCAAGACCAAGACTTTTAGGATTCGAGATCAAGTAATGTGTTAAACCAAAAGTTACTGAACCATTTTTAGTGTGGACTGCAGGGTGTTAAAATCGTATTACTTACAATAGATCTGGGAGATGTTCTTGGGTGCTCTGCTACACGACCAGTAGCTGGAAACATATGGCACAATCTAAAAAGTGCTACATCCTAAAGTAATATACTGCTGACTTCCTGTGTGTGAATTCCAGCCTCTGTCAGGTGGTTATGATGTGGATTGATGCCTTGTGTGCGCCGATGACGGGGGGAGGGGGTGAATCTGCCCTGCTCCTGGGAAGGCTGACCACAACTGCACTGCGAAGGCTTTGTGACTTCCCCGCAGCCTCATCCTCGGTTCCTCCCTGTGGCAGAGCGCATACAGGACACGCGCAGACCATCAAAAGGCTGCGTAGGCTGACACCATCATATCTGTCCCGTTGTATGTGCAACTGTGTGGGGTATGCAACAGATGAGAGCCGTATGCAGAACATTATAAAACACTTGAGCCATCTGATAGAGTTTAACAGGAGTGTTCCACTTCACTTAAGGAGTAGCAAACAAGGGCATCTCTGTTTGTTGTTACAGTGAGTCAACACAGGTTGTTCTACTCATCTCTTGAAATGTGATTAAAGATGGGTTTTTCTGATGATGTACCTGCTCGTAATTTTCTCTGTGCCATCATTTCTAAGTCTAGTAAAGCGAGCAAGGTTTTTATACAGTCTGCTCTTTTTATTTTTACAAATGTTTGCACAAAGAGGGGTTTATGAAGCCATCAATATGTACAGTAAGATACAGCAACATACAAGAAAAATAGTCAACTAATAATGAACCGCTTGTTACTTCAAATAATAATGGACAACAAAATAACATGGACCAAGGACAGCTTACATAAACACACATAAGAAGGTTAAATATTAGATTATGTTACTTTGTTTACTCTAAAAAATGATAAAAACTCATGAATAAAAAATGTATGTCAACTCAAGTAAGGCCAATATATTATGTGGAAATGTAAGAGTAAAAAAATGACACATATGACACATCATATTTGGATGATTACAAAATGCAAGCCATAAATGCCATCTCGCAGATAGTGTTTATCATAATGAAATCTAAACCAGTTTTTGGCTCTTGACTCATTCCCTGTGGCCTCGTCCCTCTCTGTGGACCCGACAGAGCAGCGCTAAGGGCTGAGTCAAACATGCGTCGAAGCAGGGACCGTGCCAAAAACATCCGCTTACTGTAATATGATTAGATGCACACTACACCACACAAGTCACCGTTTGCCTGGAAGTGCAGCCGTGACTCTCTCCGGCTCATGGGCAGGATTATGCTAATGTGAGTCACTGCTGATGTGAGGTCTGAGTAAAATGCTAAGGACCAGGGAAAAAAACATAATACAAATTTATGTCCTCCTTTTACTTGTTTGTTTGTTTTGGACGTTGAGATTTCCATATAAGGTGGCCTTAGCATCTGCCTTATTGGCACCAGAGTGACCTGAAGCTGCCAGCAGAGGCTCAGCAAACCCACAATAAGAGCTTCTTTCATCCCAACCTGACTTATTCAACGAGTACTTTCTTCGTTTTTCCAAGTCCTCTTTTGTGTAGGTCTCAAACTGCTTCAGGGATTTGGGTTCTCTGTTTAGATATACACCTGTTTCAATTAACCAAGAAGCATAGACATCCTGCAGATATCAGAGAAACCCCGATCAGAAAGAGGAGCTGCTGGGATGAAAAGAAAGAGGTTGTAAAATAGTAACATTGATGAGTTCAAACATTTCAGATACAGATGTAGTTTGCCAAGTTGTTCTCCATCGCTCTTCCTGCCTTTATTTCTTTATTTAACCCAGATATCTCAGCAGCCTATAAACAGAATTTCATGACTTGGGACGTATTCCACAAAGAAATGTTCAAGCGATTAATTGTAATAGCAATCCAGATGTAATGACATAATGTTAGCCATAATTACAAAATACTACCCACTGTTGATGAAGAAGCCCATCTTGGGGCTGGATACAAATGATCCTTATACTTGTACCTGGCAAGAGTTTGTGCATTTCAAGTGCTTTTTAAGAGCCTTTTAATTTTAGGAGCTATTAATCAAATGTAGGTGGAGAGAGTGGACCGGTCCAGACAGCCACCCAAGGCAGAAGAACAGTGTAATTACTCAGGATTTTTTCCAGGTTTGTCTAAAACATCAGGACGCCTCTATTGGGGCAATATTTACATAAATCAATAACGACTGAGGATAAAAATCCTTAATGACTTTCTTCCGTTGTTGTTGTTTAGTAGGTCTCAAGGACGTTTCTGGTCTTTGAGGTCACTGGGGGATGCTTTGTTTGGCCGTAGGTGCAGCCGCGACCCTGTCAAGCACCCAACAGCTGTTCCTATTCACACACATTACTCCCTGGCCTCTGAGTCGGAAATCAAAGGCTAAAACAAAGCCCTGGTAATCGTTAAACGCTCATCTCGAAACACAAAGAACGTCAATTTGACATTATAGGACAATACAACAACTAAGCTCCAGCCACCTAAGAAGTCACCAAGGCCAAGCCCACAGTGACTCTTAGTGTCTGGGGACATTTATGACGTCTGGGTCTCTTAGCTGGGGTGGCTGCCAAGACTTACAGCACTAATCTGAGGGTTATTCAACCCCTTGGAGCTTACAACCGTACAGGCTTTGATGTCATATATTGTTATGGCATCTGACCGCATTCCTTGGCTCCAAGACGTGATTGGATTGTGTTGTACGCCGCACATCTGTGTGTTTGCCAGGCAGGATTAATGGCTTGTTGACTGCAGTTCAGTCTGGGTGTTTTCCGATGGTTGAAGATTTTTCATTTGAAAGCTCTGTAAAGGTCATTCAGTCATGGTGTAATCTATATGGTGTTGCATTAAGTGTTGGCTGCAGCTCCAAGGCATTACCAGATCCGATACTGCCACAGAGATGGGAGCTAATATGTTTGATGTTGTGGGTAAAAAAAACACTGTGACTATTTCAAGGGAGACAAACAAAAGAGAGGAGCTGTCATCGCTGTCACAGGTGACACTCACATTTCTTCACATGTTCGATGTCAACAGCGTCTCGTAATGCTTCAGCTGTTGTTTCCAATGTGCAGCTCTCCGCTTGGTGACACAGAAACAGGGGAACTCATTTCCATACTCCCCAAGGAATTGTAATTAAAATCCATAATTACTTTGGGGAGCTCATCTGTGCTTCGGCCAACGCAATACAAAATTAGACTATTGTGTGTGTGTGGTTATGTCCCAGCATGTAGGGCTTCAATATTTTCACAGTTTAACTTTTGGTCTCGTTGTCTTTATAAGAAGACTTTTTTGCTTTAGCTAAATTATTCCTATGTTCCGCTTTTACTGCCACTAGCTTTAAAAACCTATAAGACTTTTTTACACAATGACTATAGTTTAACTGCAGTTGCTCTTTTAAATTGCATTTCACAAACCCTGTATTAACGGGACTTTAAGGTTGATTTGTAGATAATACAGATGCCTCAACACCATTACTAAGCAGAATGAGTACCTACAACTGAGTACCCACCAATATCAAGTACTTTATATTTATAAATCATAAACAGGCTTCATCGCTATATGGTTTTTCAGATTAAAGACTTGTTTTTCATTTCAGTCACACTGCAGTGAGTAAGGTACTCATAAGGCATGATCTGAGGAGCTCAAGCACATTTAAGAGCAAAAGGATGAGGTGCCACTTAGTATTAAATGTTGATATCCAGAGAACCCTAACCCTGTTATATTTTTTAACTCAAAATTGCTTTAAAGGTTTGTAGAAGGCCTCTCTTGCTTTATCAACACAACTTTGTAGAATGTAAACCCACAAATGAAATGAAGACATTTTGCTGGAAACTAATATATTTAATGCTCTCTTCAGATGGAAGCATGCTCTGCCACACTTTATTAAAAGAGGGTTAATTATCCTTTTTTTTTTCATGTCAAGAAATTATTTAAAAAGTATATTATTTTTTAAAAAATCTGACTTCATATTTTGATGTAAAAATCTTGCTTTTATGTCATTTTTTCTCTTCCAGTCTTTACTGTCACTGGTAAAACTCCGTCCTATCCTGTGTATGCCCCCTTGTTCCTCTTCTCTGTCTGTGGCCCATAAAGCCATTGACCTTGGGGAGTGCCACTACTTTACCATTTCCCTGGTGTTTCATTGCACCTCATTGTGTGTACACTCCACAGGTCAGAGGTCACGACGGGGAGGTCTTGCAGCAGTGAAAGCACCCAAATGTCTCACTTTTGAGGGGTTTTATTGGGGATCCTTGAGACATTATGAAAATTCTATGTATCATTTCAGCATCAAATTGGTTTATTGTCATTAAAAATACAAGAAATAGAGCTCTATAAATAAATAAATGTCACTTCCAGAATATAAAAAATGAGAACTGACTCAGTAAGAAGCACAAAGGTTCTCAAAATAAGAGGTGCTGTTTATTTCTCATTTTCACAAAGGTTTGATCACTGAATATTTGTTCTGTAGTGATAATGACTCTTGATAATCCGGTTTTGCTTTTTTCAGATCACAACAAGTTAGCACAAAATGTGTTGCTGTCATATTTTCAAGTACTTTCTCAATCTCGTGAAGACAATTTGTCTAGTGTGGTTGTTAAGAAGGCTGCTGTTTTCCCAGTTTGTCCAGACAACCTTAAGGCAGGATGTGGCATTGTGATTCTCATCAAACTGACAGTACCATGAAAAGAAGGCTGCTTTTTGAAAAAAAAAGACTGCAAAATACCAGGACCTCTTAGATGACTGCAGGGGAAATCGCCCAATCGTTTTGGAGAATGTTCATAGCCATAGGAGTAAGAGGCAGTGAGAGAAGCAGCAGAAAGAGCCTCTTGTTGCTTATGGAACAGGGGGAGGAGTAAACCTGGAGGCTAGGAGCAGGAGATGAGCAGTGATTTGGCCACTACTGTTGACCCGCCGCCAGCCACCTAATGACTGATGGATACCACCTGATAACATCAACTCCTCGTGGACAAAGGTACATTCACTAAAAGCAAATGTAGAATGAGTTGTTTGATGATTATAAAAAAAACATAAATGGTACAATCTACATTTATAAAAATGACACTGAAATACCGAACAGTAAATATGCACCTTGCAAATGAACTACATCATGTCGGGAAACCTTAACGAATCGTATAGTGTGAGTTAGCCCATAATCCAAAAAGTGGGACAGTATATACATTTAATGAGCAGGGAATGAGAAGGTCTTGGCTTTGGTGCGGGGTGTGTGTGCTGACATGGACTGCGGATGTGCGACATGACAGTGATGACAAACACCATGTGTCCTCAGCAAACGGCTCGGCGGGATCTGAAGATATTCTATTGTTGCTGATGGGATTTGCTGTTGGATTTAGATTGTGTAAATTACTAACTAGGCCCAATCCCCAGTCGATGTGCAGCTGGCGGTGCAGAGGTGCCAAAGGGAGGAAGGGGAAGCATGGGCACATTTGGGACTCCACTAGATTTCCCTGTATTGAAGTCGAAAGCAACAGGGAAGTGATATAATCCCTCTCTGGACGTTAGCCAACGTTGTCCATCCTGTGCACAATACCTCCAACAATTCTCTGCTCGTTCACATCGTGTACAGCGTCCTCTGCCTCTGTGATAAGTGCGGGGTTTATTGGTTATATAAGATAGATCATTTGGAGAACGGTGGGCGACACAAGGAACAAGGAGAAAGAGGAGGGGGTATCCTCAAGGGATCGGGCCACATTCCAGCATTTTATCCTCCCACTCATACCCCTCCTACGCTGAGTTCCCTCACCAAACAAACAGAAAAAAAAATCCCTGGGGCCAGCACGCGACAGGTGCTGACTTAAGAGCCCCTCGTCTTCCTCCTCACTCGTCCACTTGGACTTATTACCACAAGCCAGTCCTGTCCACTGGATTACACAACACACATGTATCATTCCGAAGCACGAAGGAGCCTTTTATATCCTGAGGCTCTGCACACAGACCCTATACATCTTCTGACCATCTGACACATTGGCAGATTGATATAGTGCTGTAATAGGCTTGAGACTCATCTTAAGACCTACACTTCTTCTTAGACATAGACTCTTGATTATTTTAAGTCAAGACTGTCCGAACACAGACACTTATTTTTTAACATTAATATTGAGATTTATTTCTATTAGAAACACAGTTCATTTGATTTCTGTCATCAGTAGCTGTCATTCTTGAGTCTGCAGCATATTCTTGCAGTATGAAAAGATCAAAAATGCTGGCTGCCCATTACAAATATCTAACTCTCACAATTAGAATGCCTTTTATTTCACATCTACAGCCCTTTACAGCGAGAAGTAGCTTTCCTCTTCTTCTTACCAACAATTTCCCTGCATTGTTTAGACTGGAGGAACGTAATCACAGAAAAAAAGCAAAACTACGTCAGGTTCCTGGGGTTCATTTAATACGATTTGACTTTTGTTTACTAGTGAGTACAAAAACAGATGGAGCCAAGGATGTTCACAGACATCCCCCTAAAAATCATTTGTTTTTGTCTGATATAGACGATTGGGGATTTTAAATTAAGACCAGCATCAAGCAGGTCTAATTTACATATCAATATCACTTTTGAGATGAAATCCCTCTGAGAATATGGCTAATTTCTTTTTATATACTGTATACTGTCCTCTTTCACCAGGTGCTACCAAGAGTTTGTCATTGGTGTGAGACCGTAGAATAGACTGTGTATAGTGCTGTGGTAGTAGTCTAGTTTAGAATTGTGCCCATTAACCATGCATTTTTCTTGGTTTTGGACGGTATCCATAAACATCTTGGTTGTTTTTTTGGTTCCGGTAGACTAGATCTCAGTCTTTTGGATGGGTTTCTCTTGAGGTCAACACTATAGACTGCTACTTTTTGTTGCATATATGAATTCTACAACATTACTATTTCAGGCTCAGTTTGTTCACCGCTTCCTTTTATTCTTTTGTTCCTTTCCCATTGTACTCCTCACCTCATTATTCATTACATAACTCCCTTGTCTTTGCTTTTTATATTTCTTTTTTTCCCTTTTTCTGAAATCCATTGGCTAAATCTATTAAGGCTGCTCTGCTTCTTATTGTGTCTATACATCTCTCTCACATACTTCATCATCCTATATATATAAAACCTTCCTCCTCTGTTTCTTCTCTGCATTACATTTTCCCTCCCTGCTTTCTTCTTTGTCTATTTTTTTCTCCGCAGTCTCTCTCTCACGTCCCCTCCCTCCTTTTCCTCTTTTCCAGGTCTATGCGTCCTCGCTTGTCGGTGTGAGCCAGTGCTAGACTGTAAGGGAGACTGTTCCTGCTGTAGACACACAGGAGTCAATGAGGACAATGTGTCTGGGCCAGAAATAGGGCGTTAACGTATGGTTAGGTTGCCACCCTGAGGCGACTGGGAGTACAGCAGGAGAAGAGGGGGTCATTGAGGGGAGGATGATGAAATACTGGCAGCTTTTCAGTAACGGTTAAGCCGGGGATGGGGTTTTGGTGGTGGTGGGCGGGGTGAGCTGCTGTGAGCTCACTGCCACTCGCTCAGCTATTATGCAAGAGGGACCGAGGAAGAGGAGGAGGAGGGGTGGTGAGGTTCAACGAGGATAACACGCACAGCCAGATGATGTACAGAATACCATCAGCAGCGGCGGCGCCTTAAATCTCCTTGTTGCATTCAAACACACTCTCACACTCTCCTTTGTCTCAGAGAAGAAGTGTCTTTCTCCGAGAACAGAAAAGTCAAGCGGGTAATCTTCACAAAGACAAATGGTGATGTCCTTAAGCACTGCAGGGACCTTTACTAGATAAATGGTTTTAATTAATCTGCTTGAACATGGCTCCCAGATATGTTAATCGATGAAATATGATGTGAACAACCTTAGTCAAATTGATATGCAAATATTCAACTGCGAGGCAAATCCGTTTAAATGCGTATTGTTTGTTAACAGTGACAGAGAGTTCAAAGAGGGACATTTATGACGTGCACCTGAGGAAAACACAAGGTGACCCATGACAGGCTTTCATAATATAAACTGCTGAAGTGGCAATATTAACACTCACTTCTACATCACAGCTTTTCGCTCTTTGTCCATATTTTAGAAGCGCTGCAAACAATGAGCAGTAAAGGACAAGCCAGTGCTGAGGTATTACACAACTCCGAGGAAGACACTGATGCAAGCTGAGCACTATCTCGAAGGGGTTACAGAGGACAATAACAGGCAGCTAAAAATAATTTGGAGTCACATAAATATGCTCCCAGACATCCCGAGGGCAGAAACAGACTCCCTTTATTGTGCAGAAATATATGTAGCAATTAAAACAAAGGACTCCTCACCATGGTTTTGACGAGTTTCATTACACTAACGAAACATTTGAAAGGAACAAAGGAACTGGGAATTTGAAGGATATTAGTGACATTGTACAAATAATACACGAGGAGCATATTGCACTGTAATGCTAAATATACTGTTGTATTAGAAGCAGTGGCTCAGTGGTTGTCCCTCAACTGGAAGGTTGGTGGTTCGATTCCCGCTCTCCTCACAGTTCATATTGCCGTTGTGTCCTTGGGCAAGACACTTAACCCTCCTTGCCTCCAGTGATGTTAAAAAGCGTCAGCTAAATGAATAATTGTAAATGTCCTGCACGCTTCGGATTGCAGCTCGTGTAAATTGCGATTTGAATTTGGAACTTGATGTATGTAAAATGAATTGGCCACGACTCCGGAGCTCATGCACTCCTGTCTCGTTTCCCTTTGTTTGTGCTTGCTCTTCATTCCTCTCACTTTTGCATCCCTCCTCCCTGCACACACACCTGCACCTGCTACACTATACACTCAATGAGGTGACCTTCAGGAAACACAAAGTGGCACCCCGTAGGTTTTTATTTCTTTTAACCTTTTGAGATAAGTGTGAGATCTACTAGTTGCCTTGTGTATTAATGTTTCAGAGCATCACACCGGGTTATCCCATGGAAAGATCTATGCAAATTTTTGCCCAATGAGGCTTGGACTTCCAGCTTTTATTCATCACAGGTGCCACAAAAACTCTGTGTTTGTTTGTGTCAGCACCTTTCCCAGAGCCCTGTCTGTCCAATCAGAACTGAGCTCATGAGAAGCATGGGAAAAATCACTGATGAATATGAGTCTCAAAGCTCCATCAATTAGAGCACAATCAAGGACTGTGAGGACAAAAGGGCGAAGACAAAAAAAAAAAAGAAGAAACATTTTTCTTTTCAGTGCCGTCTAAGAAGAAGACGGTTTAGATGTTGCTAGTTTTGTGGAATTGAGGCCGACAGGCTTCTTGGAGCCCAGTGGGGTACTTATAATTTGTTGGGGGAATGAGGGATGAAGGGAACAGCAGAACAATGGCATTGTCCTTGTTGCACTTTAAGGCCGGGCTGCCAGCGCTGCCTACAGATTGTTAGTAGTAATTTGCCTTATGTTTAAGTAGGATCAGGGAATTATGTGTGAATTCCTCTGCGGGAATCACATGACCTTATCAGTCTCCAATCACAACTGTATCAGCGGGGGTTACATAACCCTCTGTGGACTGACCACCCATCACTGCTTTACTGCGCTGCCAAGTTGGTGAAATAGGTTAAAACTGGTATAGATTATTTAACGTACCACAAGAACAAGTCCTTATTAAACTGAAAAATATTTGCACTTCCTTTTTAATATTTTTTTGTGTGTGTGTGTGTGTTTTGGGTAAATTTTAAAGAAAGGATTTATTAGATGGACCAGGGATTATGGAGAGAAACATTCAGAGTTAGGATTCAATCTATAAAATGCTATGAATGCTATAAAGTTGTGTTTTTGAAAATGTGGGAAATTTGTGACATAGGCTGCAACACTTTCTAAGCTTTTCTTAAAAAAAATAGATGATTAGTTGTATATTTTGGTCATGCTCCATCTTCCATTATGATTGGCTGTAAATCTATCAATCTGCGTCAATTTGCTCCGCCTCTTGGAAATCAAACTCAAATCAAGAAGGACCAGAATAATTCTTTGTATAGAATAGAAAATAATTTGACTGGGATGGCCGGGAAGACCTACTGGTATAAAAAGCATCATTTCATTATAGTTTGTAGACTTTTTTTTATTCCTATGTATGGATCAGTTCGATGATGAAGACTGTGTTTCTGACGTTTTGAACCTTTATGATCACAACTGTATTTCCAGAACTAACAGCTGACCGTTAGTGTAGCAGTAAAGTTCTCATGCATTTACAGCCCTCCGCGAGGATACAGGAGAAGGCAGAAAAGCAGTTAAAAAGAAAAATGTGCGTCGAGCCCCTCAACTCTCAACGGGGCAATGAGAGATGATGGGTGGTGACAATGCACCCTTCAACCAAAAATGCGCTTCCTCTTTGCCGGCCCTCCACCTCTTGTTCCTGGGCCCCCCCCATCACAGCTGTCTGTACCACGGGGCCCGGATTGGAGCCTGAGAACCTTCAGAGGCACCAGAACCCCGCCAAGTGTGGCCCTCTCCAAATCAGAGAGAGCTGTCACCTTGAGCTGCCTCTGCTCGGGCCTCTGAACAGGGGGGGGGGGGTTAAAAAGCATAGGGAAACTGTAGAAGTCTATTCGTATGATGTGGCCAGTAGAACGGTCTTGATATGAAGCGAATGTGACAGCAAATTACCTCCAACGAAGGACTGGGAGGCCTGAGGGAAGCCATCACACGGCGACGGCACAATGACTAGTACAAAGCTACTGTCCTGCTGCATTAGCTGTGTCTAATTTTTATTTCTCTTGCCTTTTCTGTCTCTCTTTCACATTCGCTGCTGCCATCCCCAATGAGGCCCGAGGATGTCAGTTAACTGGACACGTGGATTTGCTGTCAATTATTGATCTAATCTAATTTCATATTTCATCTCAGACTTCCCTTTTGGAATGTGGGATTAGGGTCTTGGAATACTCACGCCGAGTCGAGACTGTTGTTTGTCTGGTATTGATCATCACCAGCCGTAATCAATCTTCATCGGCACACAGACGAATCAGTAATCTGAGTGTTGTTAGGCGAATGTCCTGGAATAAGTCTGCTACCATCTGCCCTTGTGCAAAATATTGATCATGAATAGCATTTAGAGCTGGAACTGGTGTGTTCATGAGTAAATAGGTTTTTAACAATTATATTTTTTATTTATTTCAGGGTGTCACTGTAGAATTACCAGAAATATGGCTAAAATATAAAGGTTTTAAAGTATAAATTGTATATCAGGATTACGTTTTTCTTTGTCTCAGCGCTTTGTGGTAATCTTTGTGTGAAAAAGAAGTGTAAGAAATGAAGTGTGAACAATTACAACCAAATCAAAGTATCCATGTATCGTCATACGTGTGGTAAAGGTTAGACAACAAAACTGTGTTTATTTAGATCAATTGCTTTACATACCTAATTTTAAGTATAAAATAAGCTCATGTCCTATTACCCACAAGGCTAGCCAGAGTGGCTACAGACCATTTAAACCAATTTCCAACAAAATCAGTCTGGACCAGTGATAACGATTTATCTAAAATTGTGTTTTGTTTTTTTTTTTAAAGACCTATAATGTCATAATTTGTGTTGTGTTGAAACTGTTAAAGAAATGTTTCTAATTGTTTGCTATCATGGCGGCCTTCTGTACCAAAACAGTGAGCAAAAACAACTTCTGCCAAAAGATTCACTGCACAGGAGAGCTTTATTAATCCATTTCAATGTATCTACCTACAAACATACTACCAATCACACAGCCACATGCCCAATAGACTTTCCACAGGAGTTTACTCACTATACAGGAACATGTGTAGCTCTGGGATGATGTCAGTAGTACATGTCTGTCTTTAACCTAAATTTCCCTAAAAGTTATAAAGGAAGAGCCACTGAAACCACAGCCCAGCACTTATCAGCTGCGTCTATTCACATCTTATTGGAAGAATCAGAGCCCCCTTAGGATCATCTCAGTCTCTAAATGCTTCGGTCTCATTATTGGTTTTCCAGGCCAGACACATTAGGACGCAGCCGTCCATCCTGTTGTATCCCGTCGGCTTTGATCTTCCATTTCCCTTTCCACTGATGGATATTTACATTACGCAACCAAAGAGACACACACTTATGAGGGAATAGCGCACACACAGCATCGCAAAGTGGTACTGACATGTCCCAGAGGGGTTCTAGAGGCGGAAGACATAAAACGGCAGGGTCATCGTTAATAGAGCAATATGTGGTAGAGACCAGTCTTCATCCCTCAGTCTCTATATTATGAGTAGAAATATAATGCACTCACTTTTAGACACAACATGATCAGTTACTGCTTTTCAATAATACTCATACTCATACACATACTGATAGCATCTTCAGTATGGACCTGTTTCTTATTCGTTTATCACTGTAACTGCAATACATTGTCAGGACAGAAGGGCATTAGCCATTTAACATCATTAATTTTGCAGAAACAAGATGGAAAATGTCAGCTTAATATTTAGTGGCTTTGTTTGTACGAGCATTTAGCTGCTACAGCTGTAAAAGCAGATTAACGTAAAATGCACATTTTCATTCTCGACACAAATGCTTATTTAGTAAGGTAAAACACAATTTGAGGGCTATAGCTTTTTATCATTATTGCCCCATCAGCTTATGGTCAACAACACAGCCATGACACTGTAAATAATACACAAACAATACATACTGTGTAAAAATATGTGGGAAAGATAGATTTCTGCTGTCGGTGCTTATAATTGTGAGGAAATACAGCTGCTTTTGTTGTCACTATGGGCTTGTGAACAATCACCTGGGCAAAAATACTTTTATTAAATCCAAGAGCCTTTATAATTACCATTTGTCCAATTCCTCACATGATCTTTTATAAAAGGACTTTGAATAGCCTTTTGAAAATGCCCTATAAACATTTGCCCATTGACAGTACATCACAGTATTAAAATAGTGCTACAATGTTTTTATGGACACAACATTTCATTTCATTTCGTCTTGAAATTTCTCTTGTCTATCTGATATTTCTTTTTTGATGCAATGCATGATGGGATCTGTTGGCAGGTAAGGGCCTGTTGACTTAATTTATAAATTCTTCAAGAGCACTACACTTGAGACAGAGTGCTCTAAAGAGAGACTTTATTTCTCACACATGTAGACGTGGATACAGTATGTTTTAGAGCCAGGAAAGGGGGGACGATAATGTGCCAAGGCCTTGTGGGACTCACAGACAAAAGATACAGAGAATAAATTTGAGGAAAAGTCTGAAACAAAAGAAGTATGGGCAAGACAAAGAAAGGTAGGCTGCAAACAAAGGAGACAGAGACATAAAGCTTGACAGACAAAGGAAAAGATGAAGCATTACCTTTGCAGACTACAGCAGGAAAAATCTGTCTGGCCTCCCCCTCCCTGAGCAGAGAAAAGGCTATTACTGTAATGAGTGCAACCGCTAAAGTGACGTCAGGCATCTATAGCATTACTGCACACACCGATGTATGGGACAAAGAAAGGGAGGCGGAAAGAGGAGAACGACGAGAGTGTGGGGTGTGGGCGGCTGCAGGGACGACTGGACCAGACATATAGATTTATACTATTGTGCCACATGAATTTTTAAACAGCAGCTATGCGTTAGATTCAATATGAGACGGGAAATGACAAACAATTACAAATATTCTGGAAAAAAATTTACAAAAGTAGTAAAATTCAATGCAATTTGATTTTGTTGCAGCAAAATCTGCTCAATAGCTCCAGGTTATACGTGTTTGGAGTCACTGACTTTAAAACCCATTATAACGGGACATCAAGGAAACAATACAGTTGTTATAATCAAGGCAAGAGACAAAAGCAAGGCTTCCAATGACAGAAAATTAATCATGTCAAGAAGTGAATAATGCATGGGATAAAAAAAAAACTGAAACAATGAGAAGTCCAAAAGGTGCCGCTTTTTGATTCCTCACTTTTGAATCTTAATTGAACCAGAAGTTCTCTGTGAACCACTTTCCCAAATCTCTAAATCCTGCTCTGAAGAGGGAGGGTGGAGGAGACATGAGCGAAGATACACCAGAACATCCTACGCAGAAGTCAGAACTGAGTAAAACACACCCACATCATGCACACTGTTGGACAAGAACAAGCATCTCTCATGTTTGTTTTATTCAACATCACAGGCTGTAATAATTAATGTGTACGAAGCTTTAAAACGCTCCAGCACCTGCTATAACACTGTATTTTTAAAGGTTCAGGTAATATGAATGCTAGGTACAAATGTAAGGAAAAATAATTAGATGTTAGTTTGGGAAAACTACAACAACATAGATATTACATTTGAGAGAAAAGGGAAGGAAAGAGACAGGATGGAAAAGCCACACAAAAAGGCATTGATCAGCTGGTCTGGGAATATTGGGCAGGAGAGCTAAATAACCTAAAAGCACCCATTTTGTATTTGTTTTTATTAATAAAGTCCTAATAATCCTTTTAATTGCGAGTCTGATGTATTTAAATGGGCTTCATCCTGTAACTGGACTGACTCAAAAAACATTAATTTACAGTTGTTAGCTTTCACCAAACAAGCAACATGTAAATCCATAACAACTGCATCTGTGAAAAATCAATAAGGTCCAGAACAAACATCAGATGGTCAATGAATTTTGTTTTGCTTTGTTGCTCCAGCAGGTGAGAAAATAAATCAGCTTGAACACATATTAGATAACACCACTCCCTGACACATCCCCATCCCCCGCCCCTCCCCGCCAGCTCCAGCCACAGCGCCCTGTCCTCACTCACATTTTAATTCCCCTCCACAGTCCAATTCACCAAAACAATAAAACACTTAGCGCTCACATTTGCGTTTTGGCGCTGACATGATTAGGACAATAAAGGCTGGGACAAAAAGGAGGCCTCCAATTATGTTCTTCTTCGCTTTAATTGGCTGGAGATCACTATCACTTTTCAATCTGATGCACAATGCTTCATAATTATGGCACACATTTACACTAAAATCATATCTTAAACTGAAATAATGTTGTTTTATCCTCATTGTACATGGAAATGCCCCATAGATTTATGCGCTGACTACTGGGAGCTGCTAAATGTGACCAGTCTGCTTTTATTGGCTGCAGCACAACTCAGAGCAGCTGGTGGTTAAGTGCTTGTTCAAGGGCACCTTCGACGCAAAACTGTGTCTGGAGGAAGTGAGGAAGTATTTAGAAATTGAGGGGAAAAAAAGCACAAGAGGAAATCTATACAGCATTTAACTTAAAACGCAAAAGGTTATGTCTGAGGCTACATCCAGAATAAGAACAAAAACAATTTGAAAGCCATCTTCATCCACATGGCCACTTTACAAACCATCACAGTATATTATAATTGAGGCTGAGTTACATAATATAACTAGAACTTACACCTGATTTCCTCTAACAACCAATCAGAAAAGACAACAAGTCCTCAAGTACAAACCTTTATATGCATAGCCTGTCTTTAACTAATAACGTCACCATTCTACAACAGGTCTTGCCTCAACACAGTGAGAGTAAAGATGGTTACCACAGAAAACGTTGGTTCTCAGAGGGGTCGCCCACAGTGGAAAAGGCCTGTTGGTTGAGATACCTGGCTGCCCCAGGGCTGCAGAGTCTGTTGATTTTGTTAGTGAAACTGAATCTGCTGATGCTCTCTTCAGTTTCTCATGGGAGTTATGGATCGTACTGGGCAATGAAGTCTGACAAGCTGTAGACTGATATAGGACTCAATGGGAGATTGATGGTTTAAAAAGAAGATCATGTGTGGCATAGAAAACAATATTGTACACTTTATGTGACTGGGAAACTGCTGACAGACAAAATACAGTTCATCTAACAAAATAATCAGAAAAAAAAGGTACAATATGATAAATCTGCACTTTTGGTCAAAACTGAGTTAAGACTGGAATAGGGATTCTTACCTTTTTTTGAATATGTTGATAAAGGTTTGTGGCTCAAATATGTCCCAATTCAAATGTTAAATGTAAGTACATGAAGTCTAGCTGTAGGTTTACGTTCAGGAACCTGGAAGTAAATTTGACTGATCTCAATAACAGTGGAAAGTGTATGTGTATTATTTATTGTGCATATCTTTTGCTACATCTCTATCATTTTTAATAAAAAAAAAAATATATATATATATATATATATATATAAAAAAAAAAAAAACTTTGTCCTTCACCCTCCGCGGGTGGTCTCATCCTTCGAGCTCGGGTCCTCTACCAGAGGCCTGGGAGCTTGAGGGTTCTGCGCAGTATCTTTGCTGTTCCTAGTACTGCACTTTTCTGGACCGAGATGTCTGGTGTTCTTCCAGGGATCTGCTGTAGCCACTCTTCCAGTTTGGGGGTCACTGCCCCAAGTGCTCCGATGACCACGGGCACCACTGTCGCCTTCACCTTCCAAGACTTTTCTAGCTCTTCTCTGAGCCCTTGGTATTTCTCTAATTTCTCATGTTCCTTTTTCCTGATGTTGCAATCACTTGGTATTGCCACTTCAACCACAACGGCTTTCCTCTGCTGTTTGTCGACCACCACGATGTCTGGTTGGTTCGCCATTACCATTCTGTCAGTCTGAATCTGGAAGTCCCACAGGATCTTGGCTCGGTCATTCTCTACCACCTTTGGAGGTGTTTCCCACTTTGACCTTGGGGTTTCCAGTCCGTACTCCGTGCAGATGTTCCTGTACACTATGCCAGCCACTTGGTTATGGCGTTCCATGTATGCTTTCCCTGCCAGCATCTTACACCCTGCAGTTAAGTGTTGGATTGTCTCAGGGGCCTGTTTGCACAGCCTACACCTTGGGTCTTGTCTGGTGTGGTAGATCTGGGCCTCTATTGCTCTGGTGCTCAGGGCCTGTTCCTGTGCAGCCATGATGAGTGCCTCTGTGCTGTCCTTCAGTCCGGCCCGTTCTAGCCATTGGTAGGATTTCTTGATATCAGCCACTTCAGTTATGTTCGGTGGTACATCCCATGTAGGGGTTTGTCCTCCCATGATGGTCCCTCCTCCAGCTCCTCTTCCGCTGCTCCCGTTGCCTGAGACATTCACTAAGCACGTCATCTGTCGGGCCTTATCTTTGATGTACTTGTGGATCTTGGATGTTTCATCCTGGATAGTGGCTCTCACACTCACTAGTCCACGGCCGCCTTCCTTACGGCTAGCGTACAGTCTCAGGGTGCTGGATTTGGGATGGAACCCTCCATGCATGGTGAGGAGCTTTCGTGTCTTAACGTCTGTGGTCTGTATCTCTTCCTTTGGCCACCTTATTATTCCTGCAGGGTATCTGATCACTGGCAGGGCATAGCTGTTTATTGCCCGTGCCTTGTTCTTGCCATTGAGCTGACTTCTTAGGACTTGCCTTACTCGTTGGAGGTATTTGGCAGTTGCTGTTTTCCTTGTTACCTCTTCAAGGTTGCCATTTGCCTGTGGTATTCCAAGGTACTTGTAACCATCCTCAATGTCTGCTATTGTTCCTTCTGGTAGTGAGACCCCTTCTGTGTGGACTACCTTCCCTCTCTTTGTCACCATTCGACTACACTTCTCAAGCCCGAATGACATCCCAATGTCAGAGCTGTAGATCCTGGTGGTGTGGATCAGTGAGTCAATGTCCCGCTCGCTCTTAGCGTATAGCTTGATGTCATCCATGTAGAGGAGGTGACTGATGGTGGCCCCATTCCTGAGTCGGTATCCATAGCCAGTCTTGTTGATTATTTGGCTGAGGGGTTCAGACCTATGCAGAACAGCAGTGGGGACAGAGCATCTCCTTGGTATATGCCACATTTGATGGATACTTGTGCAAGTGGCTTGCCATTGGCCTCAAGGGTGGTTTTCCATAGCCTCATCGAGTTTGCAATGAAGTGTCTTAGAGTCCTGTTGATGTTGTACATCTCCAAGCATTCAGTGATCCATGTGTGTGGCATTGAGTCATATGCTTTCTTGTAATCAATCCAGGCAGTGCACAGGTTGGTGTGTCGGGTTCTGCAGTCTTGGGTGACTGTTCTGTCAACCAGGAGTTGGTGTTTGGCTCCTCTGGTTTCTTTTCCGATGCCCTTCTGTGCTTTGCTCATGTATTGATCCATGTGCCCACTTATCTTAGCCGCGATGATGCCTGACATGAGCTTCCATGTTGTGGAGAGACAGGTTATTGGCCGATAGTTGGATGGGACTGTACCCTTTGTGGGATCCTTCAGGATCAGGATTGTACGCCTTCGGTAAGCCATTCAGGGTGCGTCCCATCCCTTAGCAGCTGGTTCATTTGTGCTGCAAGGCGCTCATGGAGTGCAGTGAACTTCTTTAGCCAGTAGGTGTGGATCCTGTCAGGGCCCGGTGCTGTCCAGTTTTTCATACCTGAGACTCTTTCTTGAACGCGTCTGCCGCTGTGATGGTAACTGGATTCTGTTCAGGAGGTTGCTGTGGTCCTCTCTCAGAGCCACCAGCCACTGTGCATCGCTGTTGTGTGATGCCTCCCTCTCCCATATATTTTTCCAGTATTGTTCAGTTTCCAGCCTTGGTGGGTCGGCCCTGCTGTTATTATTACCCTGCCACTGAGCGTACACTTTCGCAGGTTGAGTTGCGAACAGCCGGTTTATTCTTCTGGCTTCATTCTCTCTTGTGTACCTCTTTAGGCGGCTGGCCAAGGCTTGGAGCCTTTGTTTGGCAGTTTCAAGTGCTTCAGGTATTGGCATCTGGTTGTACCTATTGGGTACTTGTTTTCTCATTGCACCTTTCTTGGCCTCTGTCAGTTGGCTCACTTCTCTCCGTGCCTTCTTGATTTTAGCCTCCAGCCTTTGTTTCCATGGTGGGTATTGTTTATCATGGTTCCCATGGTTGCTCTTATAGCCAAGCATCTCAAGGATCACTGCTGCTGAGGTGTATATCAGCTCATTGGTTTCAGTGATGGTTGTGGTAGGGATCGCACTTAATGCTGCATTCACATCTTCTAGGAGACTTTCTGATGGTACTTCACTTAGCCGTTGTAGTTGGCGTCGGGTTGCCTTTCATTCATTCTCGCCATGATCTTGTCTTTCAGGTCAGTCGCTGCCTCGCTTCAGCGTTATTGCACTTATTGGGGCTTCGTACCCAATCTCTGGTTGGGGAGCCCTCGTTGGCTCCCCACTGACCTCTCGTCCTGGCTCCCCCTTGCCGTAGCATTTGTGTTGTAACTCGTCAATCTCAAGTTGTGATAGCAGTTGCCGCTTGTGGATGTTGGAACACTGAGCTACTAGGTGCTTCGGTGTAAGCCTGGACTGTGGGTTTCGAAGTAACCATTCATCCCACATCCTCTTCATGTAACCCCTCTGACTAGGGTTACTGGAGTAGTAGCATTCCAACAGAGCCTTGTTATCGCATCTCGTCCATCTCCGTGCTGTTCCTGTTCCTGTTCCTGTTCTTGTTCCAGTAGCCCATTTGTCATCAAGTTGCTCTGGTTCCCCAACACCTGACGCAGACCTTGTTTGGCCGGTCGCCGTCTGATCCGGCTTCTCATAGCATTTATTGTCTCTCACCATTTTTATGAGGTAGGCAGTAGCGCGAAGGGTCTTGCCTAAGGACCCCCACTGGATAGCACCCCGAGGGGGATTCGAACCCGGGTCCCCCGTGTGAAAAGCCCTGTCCTTACCAGCTGAGCTATCTATATATATATATATATATCTATATATATCTATATATATATATATATCTATATATATCTATATATATCTATATATATATATATCTATATATATCTATATCTATATATATCTATATATCTATATATCTCTATATATATATATATATATCTATATATCTATATATCTATATATCTATATATATATCTATATATATATATATCTATATATATATATATATATCTATATATATATATATATATATATATATATATATATATATATATATATATATATATATATATATATATATATATATATATATATATATATATATATATATATATATATATATATATATATATATATATATATTGACCAAAGACTGACAAGTCTGTTAAGGTTCTCAGTCATCCAGGACATCTTGAAGAAAAGGTTTGAGTAAAAGCATCTGGACTAATTTTCACCTTGAACCAAGTTTCACCTTGAAAACTTAGTCCAGATGCTTTCAAACCTTTTCTTCATAGACTGACAATTTAGTTATTGCACTTTTTCTTTGGATTATGGTAGATTTTGTCATTTCTGCAGATTTGACATGGTGATTTCTTTATATTGGGATAAAATATGGCCATGAGACTTATTTTTTTGATACAGGAAGTCATCATGGTGTAAAAGTGATGGTCACCCACTTAGACTATGTATGGGGTATTTTAGAGTTATTTGCCATATTAGCATTTTATTAGAGCAAATCTATGGTAATTCTGTTCAAAGAATACAATTAATGTAAACTATTTGCTGATGTAGTTATTGCTCCTTCTACCTTCCCATAGATAATAGATAAACATTAGCTGCCAGCGCTGTATTAACTTGAACTTAAACACGTCCCTCAGAGCCTGTGTGTGTTCAAGTGTAACACTGTAGTAATGTTTAAAAGTTTATGTGTAAAACAAGAAGATGAAAGTTCTTAAAAGCATATTATTTCTGCACCATTTGAGAGCAATAATCACCTTCTATGTTGGAAGCTGTAACACAAGCTTCTCGACTGAAGAATATCATCGATATTTCCAGAACACAAAGACAGAGAGGGTCTTTATTTTAGGCTGTGGTGGCAGGGGGGAACCTGTGGAGCTATGAAACAGGGGGGCCTCCTGAGAGCGACCACCCCAAAGACAGCCCGCTGCCAGCGCTGACACTGCGTGAGCCGGACAGGAATTTACCGTGACAGTGGAAACAGCCTCTTCTCAGGTAGACATCCATAAAGACGAGGGCACACACACACACACACACACACACACACACGGGCAGACCTTGGTGGTGAACCCTGCCGAAGATTACCTCCCTCTAACTTTGATGGTGGGCTTCTAGGGAAATGTAAGCCTTTCCTCACCTTTTGACCCCTAAAATGTTCTCAGCCCCCCTCGTACAGCGCAGCCCTGTCAACACAGCACCAGATTAACACCCATATCATCATATTTCTGAAAGGCCAGACATTCACACTGACTATTAACTACGTACCTACATTCCCACAATTATCAACTTCATAACAAGACCTTTCTCTTTTGAGTCAGATGCTTATGTACGAATGTAACTTGTCAGTTCCAAGAAGCCCGGTTTCCCGAGGGCATAATTAGGGGGGGGAACACTTCCTGTACAAGAATTTCAAACAAAGCGGTACTGGGGCCGTGTGTGGACTGAGCTGGAGCTGCTCACCTCATGGTACTGTCGCTTTGTTGTAAGTTCCAAAAAAAAAGGCAAAACCAAGAGCGCCATTATAACATCAAGTCACCGTTTAGAAACTAAGAGCTGTGTTAAGAGTCAAGGCAGAGCTGACCTTGATCAACAGGGCCCCAAGAAGAGCCAAAGTGGAAGACCATGCAGTCAGGGCATGTACAAGACACACAAGACTTTTTTTTTTTTTTTGCTTTAAGGCTGTACACCACTTATGCTTAGAAATGAATAATCTCAACTATTTTAAGTAAAGAGTCTCAAAGAAAAAACAATTTCATTTTTCACATGTATTTCACATTTAATTTGAACACAACAGAAATACACTGTATTTCAGGTGGCATATTATGTAATATTTGAATCAGGCCGGAAGCATTGATTATACTGTATCCCAAATGTGTAATAGACATATTTGTGCTCATTGCCAAACTCCAGGTAGCGTGCCAAGCTTGAGCACAACTGCGGGAGCTCACACTGGTCAAACAAGCTGTGCTTGGTGTGAAATGATGTAGATTATGAAGTGCTTACTTAGAAAAAGTGGAAACTAGGGCTTTCCGAATACCACTTTAAAAGTTAACTCTCCAGGTACAGATACACGTACTTAATATTTATGAACCATACACAGATTTCAGAGCCATGTTAGTTTCATCAGTGAATTGATGGAGTGATGGAGCCTGCGTCTTTTCACACTTTATTAATGCATTTTCATCTTCATTTACAGCTAAATATTTCAGAAAAAGCACTGTGGAGAGAAAACAGGGAACAAAAATTGCAATGAGTAAAATAATTCCAGTTTTCCAACTGAAAGAGGTTAAATAAATTCAAGAACAAGAAACACCACTAAGTATTGGTATCTGGAGAATTAAAAGATCAAACATATATTTTCCGTATTCACATGCCTAGACAGTACTCAAATCAAATTCCACACTCTTCCACACTGCGAAGGAACACTAGCATCAGCTCCGTCTACCTGAGGGCACAACCACTGGTCTCGATCCAGATCAATCAGAGCGCCATGCCTCTGAAGAAAGCCTGAACTTTGTTGACCTGGCAGAGCAGGATAAAACAACATGCATCCCGGCTCCCGCTCCCAGGTATTTCCGCAGTGCACCTTGGGCCTATTTTACAGTGAACCCACATATCGGCTTTCAGAAAGTGAGTTAGCATGCCTACATGTATAGTGTATGTCTGTGGGCATGTTCTATATACACGTGTATCGCTCCCATGTGTTTCTGATGAGTCCATATAGATCTGCATTTCAAATAAAGATAATGGGAAGCAGAGTGGGAATGAAAGGGAAGGGTGTGTGTGCGGGAGGTGTATCCAGAGCTGGGGTGGGGGGGTGGACATTCCTGAGGCCTGATGTCGAAGGTAAATTAAAAATATCCCTGGCTTCTTGGAGGGGGTCCAGGCCGGCTGACACACACTGCTCAGTCAGGGAGCTCGCTGCTGGTCCAGTAAGCGCTCACTTATGCTTCCTGTGATGTGAGCCCCCTCCTGCCTCCACACTGTTACCCCTCTAGCTACAGCAGCGAGAGAAGGGGCAGAGAGAGGGCTGTCAAAGAGCCGGGATCAAACCTCAAATCAAACGAATGCCTGTCACACACACAGGTGATGATTAATGGCTTATATTCTTTGACCCAAAGAAGAAAGGCAGGCTACAGATGGGAGTTTTCAACTCATTACCGAGTACAGTAACACGTGTTGGGAAAGTCAGGCATCCTCCGTGTGTTCGTGCAGCAGGGGAACTGGCACTGGTGGGCCATTACAGCACGGGAAGATGAAAGCACCACTGCATTCAGATAACTGAGGCTGTCAAGGGTTCTTTGCTTCTGGAAAAACTTACAAATTAGTAATGTTAAACTACTGGTTTTGGTTTTCATAACAGTTTGGAGGAATTTAAATACTTGGTCTTGTCCTAATTTTGCAACTTTAGACCGGTAACTTAATATTGTACATCAAACTTAAAGGGCAGCATTCTTTCTTTCTACAGCCTTTGAGCACCTACAGTAGCCCAGCAGGGACATTACGTTCTGTATGAACAAATATCAAAAACAGGTTTACTTAAGAAACTCCCTTTTAGAAACAAAATCTGCTTAGTTCATAAATGTCCTAAGCCATCTTGCAAAAGAATGAGTTCCTCCCAAAGCAGTTTTTTGCCACTAATGCAGCGGCTCTTTCATCTCGTTGTACAGAGCTTTAAATGTTTAATTTCTTTTAGATATATGCAAAATAAAATTTAATTTTGACACAATTGTACACGACTGTTTTGACCAATGTGTTCCATTTGATTGAACTGCATACTATAAATGTTTGTCAAAGCAACTTTCTTCTAGTTTGAATTTTTTAACCATCACTGCTTTCTGCCCCACGTCACCAAGCGCTAACAAGCCTGGCATCTCAGTTATGTCTTGTCCTGTTTAGTGTGGTCCAACATAGAGTTTGTTATTTACCTGCATCTCACTCTTGGTGCAGACTTTTAAACACACACATTGGTCCACAGTGTGGGTCGGGCCACTGGCGTCTGACCGTGTTCTGCGGTGGAAACCAAACACTGGCCTGTTTTGACTGGATGTGATCCTTGTTTCCGGGCGGACCGCTGCCAGAGGCAGATTGATGGCTCTTACCCAAAGGACATTTACAGGAAAATCCTCCTTCTGGAAACTGGCTCCTTTTTTTATACTGGGTCCACGCACAGAGCTGCAGTCATAGGTGCGCTGGGGCAAAGCATTCCCAAGTGATAATGAAGGGAATGGGCTGTGCATATCACTGCACAAGTGTTTCCAATCCTCAAAGTTCCCTGTGTTTGACAAAACGGGTTTTCTTAAGCTCTAAAATTTGAGTTACTTTGTTTGCGTAAAGCCTGAGAAAGCAGCAGCATCAATACAACAGCAAACAGTGGACACTCAAGACAAGATAAGAGAACACGATTTAAACTACTTTTACACCGTATTATTCCAGAACAGTAAACACAACCTGAAAAAGCTCAAGCTGTTCAAACAACGTTTTCTCGAAAAAATAAGCCTGGCAAACATACTGTTTCTCACTATTCATGTGAAAAAAGATCATTTTGATGACGCAACAGGCCAGCTTTTGCATCACAGTATTAATTATGCACTCTTCCCTTTGCTCCCTTTTTCTCCATGTTTTTTTTTGTTGTTGTATAAGCCAGACAGACTGAGCACTGGAATAGACACTTTTCCAAAATGATATTGCGCACCACTGATTCAATGTTGGCAAATGGTCTGTGCAGCCCCTGTGGATGCCTGGCTGTGATTGGCCAAAGCTGCCATGACACAAAATGATACTTCCTAATAGTTAAACATAAAAAAAAAAAGAGTTGCTTGTACTCACTTGTAGGTGAGTCTTAACTTTAACTCCTGCGGCCAGTTATGTAATAGCCAACTGTAGGCTACTGTAACTGGAAAACAATGAGAAACGGTTTGATATATTCTTGGCATTGAAGCATTATTTAAAGAAGAAAAAAGAATAATGACAAATTGAAAGAGGATTGAACTTTTCCAGGTGAATCAACAAGCAACCCTAGTAATGTTATGTAAAATGAGTCAGGCAAAATATTATCGTGTTTAATTACTCAGAAAACAACAGCTCTACAATAATTTCAACAAATCAGATAATGAGATTCGGCAGTGTAAGACAGATAAATGTCATATATATTAGGGTTTCACAGAATATGTAAAGGTCAAATTCAAGGAAATGTAACACTTTCAGATAAAATGTCCTCTTTCCAAGACACCATCCAGCCTTGGACAGACAGTAAATGCCAGTGTAAAAATACCAGAGAGATAATATGCCAAGCTTGCAATCTGACTCTGCTCTTTCCTACACACACACACACACACACACACACACACACACACACACACACACACACACACACACACACACACACACACACACACACACACACACACACACACACACACACCCTGCAGTATCAGTATACTTCCTGTGCGGCAGACATGATGCAACACACACCAGTTGAAGCGCTATAAATGAGTGAGCCTCACTGCAGCATTCCTCCCTCGAGCTGCGACAGGGAGACGGACCGGTTGCTTCCGCAGTGGATCAATAAAGAGAAAGATGAACACTGACTAAATGAAGAGAGAGTCAGTAAAGGAAGCAACAAAGACGCACAGAGCATGGGGGGAGAGGGTTGAGTGCAATACTGCAGAGTGAAAAGAAAATAAATTATAAAGTTTTTATATTGCAATATATGAGATAACAATGGATTAAAACATATTGTCTATTGACCATGCATTTGAAATGATCATAACATAGCAATAAAAGTTAAATAGCTCTATCTTTGTTATCACAGTAGGTTAGGTTTGTTTTAGGTGTTTTATTTTACTCTACCAAAAGTGAGTTCCTGCTTTCTGTAATGCTACAACTACAAAAACTGACAGCTGCTAAAATAGCCATTTAATCATGATTTGCCTTGCTTTGGCAACGTAACAGACATGGACAGAGTGAGTAAAACACGTCAACATGAGCCGGAGTGAGTGGAGATGGTGGGAGAAGACAGTGATAGAGAACCAGTGAAACCCTGGGGACGGCAGCAGCAGAGGTGCAGCCATTGATCCGGGACAGTGAGCCAGCTCAGGTTTCACCTCCTCAGCATTAACGCCGGCGCTCTGTTGTGGAACTGAGCCCTACATCCCGTCTGGACAGGGTCACCTCCATCCTATACCGTGTCCGTATGTGGATATATAAGTGTGTCTATGGGACAGATGCTAGAAAACAGATGAATAGTTGATACAGTTCAATATTTAAATAGATAATTCATTTAAAAAGAGATACACATGAAAAGAGATAAATGTGAGGGTCTGTTTTAAGTAAGTTGGATAGGATCATCAGGTCGGAACCATGTTGTCGCGCTCCTATTCCTTTTTTGGGACTGCGTAGTTGAAAAAAACGCCTTCTCTGCTTCTCCTCCGATCAGGTAGCCCTGACCGTTTTCCTTTTTTCAAAAATAGGACGGTCTGGTCACTTCCTCTCAGAAAATCTCTTCTTCTGCGATTTTGCGGACGGACCAATCACAAGCAGTTTGTCTGCAGCAGGGTGTGGTTTCCTGACCACGTCATACAAAAGTAACTCGGTTGCGCGGCTAGTCCAAAATATTCAACTTGGCGGACGCTGCTACTGAGAGGCCGTTTATTTCTGCTCTCGCCTCGGTTTTGAAAAACCAGCAAAGTATAAAACGATAAAAGCGCTCTGGTGTCCGCTCTACTGTTGGCCATGTTAACTACAGCACTAACGTGGCTTTTTTGTTGACATTCGGCTGTGTCTTTTTTTGCGTTACATCTGACGTTTCTCTGACTGGTTAACATTCCTCTTGTAAACCCCGCCTTGAAATCAAATGCAAGTAACTAACTTCTTTATATCAAATAGAAAAATAGTTGGTCGTGGCTGGCCAGGCTAGGTCAGAGGTACGCGGCCGCGGCAGACATGAACACGAGCTGAAGCACTGTAGGACAGCTTGGCTGAGACAGGGAGCAGCAGAGAGCACAAAGCCTTGCCCAAAAAAAATTTAAAAAGGGCCTGCTTCTTCCACTATACAAGGATTGTAATAATAATAAATAACCCCCATTGAGATGCCTTTCATGTCATATTATATACTACTAGACACTCATAGCCACATGTCATTTAACTTCTCCAATATGGCTGCTTCTTAAGCCACATACCAGCCTCATCTCTGTGCAACTGATATCCCCAAAGAATGAATTGTATCCATCCATTTGCATCAGGGCAGTAAAGGGTTACCGGCCGCGCCTCTCAAAGCCATCTACTGTCATCCGAGAAAGCCCGTCCCATGTGACAGACGACCGAGCATGTGGCATCTCCGCGACCTCTGACCCTGAAACCATTTCCCCTATCTGTTCCCCTGCTGTGGCCGAAACGGACGGCTCAGAACTTCAGTGAGCACAGGACACTGGGGTTCTTTTGTGCCAGCGGTCAGTCACAATCAGCAGAGGTCATTCAGGGGTCGGATAGGAAACAGACGAACTTTGACCCTCTTGTGTGGGCCGTTGGTAGCGGTCTTGGAGCATGACATGTATTGAGCATTGATAACATTGAGATGTGAGGGAAGATGACAGAGAAGTTGAAAATGACTGGGTTTCAAATCAAAAAGATGATGATGATTAACAACAAAATAACCTTTCAGTTTTTTCTCAGTTTAGACAACAAACAAACTGCACCATGGGAATCCCTCAGGAGTTAAAGAAGACCTCCTTTTCCTCTTTTCCACGCTTAATGCTTAAATGCATTCAACAAGCATTTGATTATTTTGGCTTTCGGCCATTTCCTACAAGGGATTAGTGTTCGTCCTCAAATGAGCTGCTAAATGCTGCTGTGTTTGGATTCCCACTGTGGTTTGCAAAAGCAGTATCCACTTTATATATAAAGAAGTTTTTTATTTTAGTGCTACTATATTAATCAGAAAACAAAACGTTGTCAAGATTGGGAGCTACCAGGTTACACGTAATGGAATTATCTAGCTCAATGTAGTATTATTATAATTTTTTTGTTTAACCATTTATCATCCCTGTGGGGAAATATTTTACTGCTAGAAGAGAATCACTTAAAGTAACTGCATATTTTTTCAACTGCAGGAATACATTTGTAAAGTAACTCTAAACTAAAGAAGCATGAAATCAATGAATTCATTCATTTTCTACCGCTTAGTCCCGTTAGGAGTCGCGGGTGACTGGAGCCTATCCCAGCAGCTTCGGGCCTGGACAATGGCCAGTTAGTCGCAGGGCGCATGAAATCAATGAGTTTGGTAAATGAAACTTTTTAAAACTGTATTGTCATATAACTGTTTTGTCAGAAACCTCATTTAATCTTGTCCAGGTCAATCTTGGAGGAATTCACCTGGTTAAATAAAAGATAAAATAAAATAAATAAATAAACTCCTTCAACCGTGCAAGCAGTGTATGACAAATAGACTTTCAAATGGACTTTAAATCATGTGTCAAATTAGCAGTTACCAAAACATCAACCGTTAAGATCACAGCATAATAAACAATATGTAATCAAGCAGCTCTAGCGTAAGAAAAACAGCAGTGCCCTGGGCCTGAGGGGCAGCTAAGGAGGATTGTTTTTTGGACTGGACCCAAAACCATTTCAGCACCAGTTGAGTTTATACCCACCCTGACAAACATGACCACCCAGCAGCGTAGTGACATTTACAGTTTCAGCTCATTACCCAGCATCAGATCCACATGACCAGGGGTCCAAGACTGAACTCTACCCCAACGCCGCTGTCGCCACCTCCTTCAGCTGCTGCCAGAACAACACCGGCCTGGTGCCGCTGCAGGAAGCACACGGCCGTTAAATGTGAGTCTGTTTTATTACCGCTTTATTGGCACGCAGATCAAAAATTATCTTACCACCGCCCTAAAGAAAGTGCATCATTTTTAAATCCGCTTTACCCCAAAAGATTCCACGGTTGACATTTACATTTATTCATTTTACATTTATTCATTTAGCAGACGCTTTTATCCAAAGCGACTTACATTGTTCTACAGTAATTACCAGTGTTACAGCCGCTGGAGGCAAGGTGGGTTAAGTGTCTTGCCCAAGGACACAACGACAGCATGAACTGTGGGGAGAGCGGGAATCCAACCAACTACCTTTGGGTTGAAAGACGACTTCTCAACCCACTGAGCTACTGCCGGTTGAGTGTTTGAACTTGTGGACCCCACTCATACTCTAAGGTCAGGCTTTAAAAACCACAGAAGGCCCGTCATGCAGAACTCACAGCACTCATTTCCCAGGTCTGTGTGTGAGCTCGAGGGACACACCTACAGCGCTGAAAAACCAACATCAAACTGGTCTGGTGTCAGGAATATTACTCAGGGGGGAGAAGAGGTATGATGTTAACAGTTTCCAGTGGAAGTTTGTCTTTGTTCAGAGCAACAGGACCTGTACACATTCCAAACATTCATTGACAGGCACACTTTCAGAAAATAAACACACACATAAGTGATTAAGTACCTTCATTTACAAAGTACAAATAGTATCACAATGTTTATCATGAGACAAAAGACTTTTGAAACATTACTGTATATTTCTTATACCTCACAAAAACTTAGCATTTTGATATGATTGAAAATGAGTTTGGTTTTCTACTGTAAACATACTTGAAGGTTGTGGTTAAAGTGTTTGGTAAGCTTTTGAAGTGTTTAAGTTTTAAGTTAGTGTTTTAACTTTGAGAATGTACAAATCTTAATAATTTTATCTTAAGGTAGGACCACACAAAGCTTTTAATAAACTATAGAGATATTAAAATGGTATTAAAAATTTGTGTGGAATGTTTTTGTAATTATGGTATTTTGTTTTTTTGGTGATGAACATTGCCACTTGTTGTCCTTGTTGTAGTTTAGCTTTGTGTTTCGTTTAGTTAGTCTGCCCCGCCTTGTAAGGTTAGATTTTTTTGATTACTTTCCCACACAATCTGGTTTATTTCAGTGATCAATAGAACCAAAATACATTCCAGGCCCGATTAGAAGAGTGACAGCACAGTTTTTACCCGATTGTACTGACTTGTTGTTGCGAGTTTGCATGAAGGCTTAAGACAATAAATTTATACTGAAATAGCAAAACAATACATTTTCACATTGACTGCCTTGTTAGCAGGTAGATATTTTAGCTCTTTTTTTCTTGTCTTTAAACCATGTCAAACCTTTCCTTTGTTTCTTTGTTTTTTGTTGCCAAAAGAAGACAAGAGCCCTGTTCCCTCGACCATCTGTTGGGTCGAACAGACAGCAGTCTCTAAGGTCAAGACAGCTACTGTCCATAGCAGCCCCCGTCAATATGAGCTGCACTTATCTGTAACGGAAGACACTGACAGTGAAGCGGGGGAGGCATGCGTGAGTATTTGTCTTTGTTGGTGGCAGTGACTGTACTCAAATGAGTGGACTAAGGCTGTGCCCTTGAAATGAGCACAGGTCAAGAGGGCACTGCTGGAGAGCTAAGTGGGAGCAGTTACACAACCATAGACACTCGACACATAGTGGACAGGAACAGCTGCTGGCGCCTCATTTTAAAGTCACCATGTATAATTCTGGTCGTATTTTCTCCAACATCTCAACTTTCCTGGATTTTTAGAGTATTGCTCCCAAACCCACAATTTACAGATGAAAAAAATAAAGCCAATCAATGATCACTTTACTCCAACAATAATTGACTTGTGGGGTTAAAGGTGCGGCTGTGGCTCTTTAACGGCATTTGGTGGTATCGTTGCAGATTCAATTAGAAACATGACTGTGCTTCTTCTCCAGCTTTTAAAGATAAACAAATGCAAAGATGTGTTAATGTTAATGGTTAATGAAGTTCAGCAACACTTTACTCACTGTTAGCATCACTAGCTAAGCCACCACCACACACAGCCAGGCTACAGGTAGACATGCTGAGCCTTAGGTTATTATGCACTAGATTATTGAGCATCACATCAATGCAAGCAGCACTTTATGATTCCAACTCACAAGAACTTTAGACCTACTTTTATATTTTGCCCATTTTAGTAAAAACATGTCTCTTAATCTGTGTTTTTTTATGTCTCAGTGTCATAACTTCTTTATTATTACATTTATTCATTTAGCTGACGCTTTTATCCAAAGAGACTACATTGTTCTACTGTAATTACCAGCGTTACAGCCACTGGAGGCAAGGTGGGTTAAGTGTCTTGCCCAAGGACACAACGACAGAATGAACTGTGGGGAGAGCGGGAATTGAACCGCCTACCTTCCGGTTGCATAAGTCATGTTGGATGTGTTGTTGTGATGCAGCTCCATGTGTGAGACAATAAACGTATACCTTACCCTACATGGTACAAAAACTGTAATGACTGTAATGTGCAGATAAAACCAAGATAAGATCACAAAATGGTAATGCAATTTGTAACATTGCAATATTGACATTATTGTTACATCCCTAATAGGTCTGTTTGAGTCTTCAACCAATGTGATTTTAGCTGGATGTGGCATTATGAACCAACTAAAGTGGCTGTCAGCCCTAGCGTATACCCAGTCCTTGACACACTGACTAACTAAAACATTTACACAGAGGCTATAAAAAGCCTCGTCTGAATGAGAACAGCGCTCTCCTCCCTGAAGCTACCCCTGATACAGTAGGCCTTCACACACTGGAGCCAGACAATAATGAAATACTGGTGTCAGACAAGAGACAGGGGAGGAAAAATCAGGCTTGTGGAACAGAGGGCTAATAATAGCAGCTGGAACTGTGCTATTCCCACCACTGACTGAGGAGCCATCGTCACACTTTTTCAACCTTTTACGCAGAGAGCAAGCTCAGACTGAGTGAGTTTGAACAGTAACCCGATCGAGCCACCACAAAAAACCCACAGCAATCAAGAATCAAAGCAGATCCAGCTTGCCTACAGTATGTGCGTGTGTGCACGTGTGCCGTACAAATACAGGCGGATGTGCAGTGGGGTGAGCAGGCCAAAGATAAATGGAAGCAGAGTTGGGTGGAAACCACTTTTCCTTCTATAAAGCAAGCGAGTGAATGTCTCTGATGTGTTCTACCAATGAGCAAAGAGAGGCTTTCATTCAGAATAAGGACATCTGTCTATTCTTTAAAGGGTTGTCTTCCTCGAGAACTTTACTAAGACTAGTTTATTTTTTTTGTTTGTCTAGTCTTGATCTTGGTCATAAAATTTTTCTGATTTTAAATGTCAGGCTAAGATCACAATAATAATCATCTTTTCTAAAACAAACATCCTCATTTCTCTGATAATGGGTCATACACCACAAAATGTCCCTGCGGGGGTCCCTTAGGTGCTCACAGGCTGTAGGAAATTAGGTATTTGCAATCCACAATGTCCCCTGCACATGTTGCCAAAAATGACACACTGCAACTTTAGAATTTGCTAAGAACATTGTGTTTTGCTAGTTTTCTGTAAAGTTGTTCTCCTTCAAGTGATTGTATCGTCTTAGTCAGTCTTAATACTCTCTAATCTCGGTCATGAACTGGTTTTGGTTAATGTGGTCTTGACTACAACACTAACTCTGTACCCCTCACATCTTCCTCCTGGAGCCCATCTGAAGCCCATTCTCTGCCTCTGCTTCCCGCTCCATCACCCGCAAATATAACAGCGTCCCTTTGGCTCGTAATTGTAGCCAGACGTCACGGAGAAGGAGGACGTGAAATGAAAGATGTGTTTGTTCAGTACCACTGGCTGACACATCCCTCTTATCTGCTGCCCAGCCGAGCCATATGTCCCGCGGCCACAGGGGGAGGCAGAGGAAGATGAGGTGTATGTGCAGCTCGATTACACTACGCATATCAGGAAATAATAAAATAGACACTTGCCTTGTCCACTGTGAGTAAAAGTTATTCAAGGTCAATCAGACAGAAATATATGATTTACTTTTGATGCTTTCTTTCATTTTTTACTCAACCAAACATTTAAAAAAATGCATATTATAAAACACAGTCATTTGCTTTATGTATAATTCCCTTTTGGTGTAACATTTCTAAAGCAATACTATGTGACTTAACGATATTTGTTCCATCTTGCCGCTCCGTCCGACAGACATATCCTCAGTTTTCACGTTCCTGACGGCTGTATCCATGTGAATGCAACATTAGTACATGTCAGAAGCTAACCACATTCACAAAAGAACTGCAGTGATTGCAGTACAATCATTATACTTCACGAACAAGCTTTGAAGACTATGCTACTGTCTGGCCGTGAGATGTCAAGTGTGACTGTTACCTTCCGGGTTATCGCTCTCAAAAACTTGTAGTATTTACCTACAGAGGATCTTCAGAAACCTCAAACTAATCACGGCTCACTCACATTTACCCTTCTCCTTTTTATCAATGGTTTGGGATGTGCAGTGGATCTAAAGCTGCTCAACTGTTGCAACATTTTTCAAATCAATACCTAAAGATAGAAATAAAGAAACACTGATCCTCCCGCTGCCTCTCAGTCGCCTGTTGACCACACATGCCGCTGGACTCTGAGGTGAAACTGGCAAATGCTGGACACCAACGCCACATGACACGAGAGCCACCGCCAAAGCCCGAGACAGTACAGCAGCGGGGGCCTTCAAGCCTGGCTGGATAGACGAAGAAGAGAAGAAGGGTTCCCCAAGAAGGGTTTTTGATAACACACGTCAAACACCATTCAGAGCGCTGTTAACGGGAAAAGTTGGAGTTTTAATTACAGGTTATAACCCTGATCCAGACAAGACATTAACGTACAGCCTTATAAGAGGCTTAATTTGAACGTTGACTGCTTGTTTTAATGTCCACAGTAGTGTCCTCACTGGAACGCTGTGTATGAGAGAGACTGCGCCCACGTTTAACTCCTAGTGAACGGTGTTTATTGACTGAAAACTGACCTTTAAGGGCTTCATTCATGCTGCATTACGTGAGGTACATTCAATAGCCCCTGCCTCATGGTTTGGTCCGTCAGCTTGTTGCCCAGGGTGAGTTTTACATGGTGGACATCTATATGTAATATATATATAATAGTCAAACTGAGGATTTAAGACGTCACCCATATAAACTTTGTAATATAAGAACTGTGCCATCCCAAACAACACGGCCCATCTTCTCCGTGTTGTCGTGGACAGTGACTAATGATTATCAGTTATTTTTAATGTGTCTCCACCAGCGTATAGCTGTATTTTTTTTCTTTTTAGATTGAATGTGTTACACTTTCAATCACAGTGTCAGTAAACAGAAAACAGTGTACTGCTTATTGCCACTTGTTGATGCTCCAGCAAAAATGTTCTGTATCCAAAGAAAGTGTTAATGCTGCACTGGAGACAAATAAAGGTTGCACAAAGATATACTATTGTTTATTCCAAGAGGGCAACAAGAAAAGCTTTTACAATTCTGCAAATTGCACAAGGAATTCATAAAGTGGTTTTAATGTAAATAAAGTGATAACTATATTTTCTAAAGTTTAGGAAGTATAAAGCTTGGCCTTTATGCCATAAGCTTTCTTTGTAGCAAAATGATGCTAAAGGCCAAAGACGTAGCTATGACTGTAAAATATTTCCCTGGATTTGTTGTTGAGGGTCTTGCAGGAAAGACCATAACAGTAATAGAACATTAGTTTATCTTTATTGCAACTATAATAAAGCAACAACAAAAGCTTTAAAAGTAAATTGTATACTACAAGCAAAAAAGCTCACAGATGATTTTGCATTTATTCCTTTTTGCACATTGACAAAATAATTGAACTACATATAAAGTACAGTGTTTCAATAAATAACATGAGACCAGAATAACAACTAAAAATAGAGCTGACTTGGTCTTTTGAAGCGTTTTGAGAGGCAAGCTTATAACAGCAGTCCTTCTCATCAGCTGGTTCTTACAGTGCAATATACTTTACTCTCAGTGATTCTAAAAGCCTTATCATAAAAGACTCTAGTTCAGGCCGTCCACACATTCACATGCCCAGAGGGCCGCTGAAGTGCGTTTTATTTCATTCAGTGTGAGTTTTACACGCTGTTAACAGGGAGCAGACATCTGATTCGACTGGGATTTCGTCTCCAGATTCCACTGTGTGTGACTGTCTGTTACTCAGAGTTAATGCAAACGCCTGGAAAGTCCGCTGCTTCTAGGAATAGATCCGAGTGTGATCCTGCGAGTGTGTGAAAGCCAGTGTGACCAGCTATCTGCAGCTCAGGGTGTGGATTTACAGCATGCCTCTTGAGTCCACTTCCGACCCATCGCACACACACACACACACACACACACACACACACACACACACACACACACACACACACACACACACACACACACACACACACACACACACACACACGCACACTTGTGTGTACGAAAGGTGCTCTGTTTATCACTGTGACATTTCATTTACCTTGCAGCCCTAGAGCTCTTACATTCATATCCACGCTTCCTGTGCCCCATGCCGAAACACAATACCCACCACTTAACATTTAGCGATGGCAGATCAGCCCCTAAATTCTTCCACTTCCTTGGGAAAGCTTATTATTTACATATGATTTAATGTGACAAGAGATGTGGAGGGACTGCAGACTCTTTCTAGATGGTGTATTTAGGAACAGTGCTTATCTTTTGAGCAGACCTGAATACATGTTGTGACCTGAGCTGAGCGGGGTATCTTCACAGAGGGGTGATAAATCCTCTGTTAATGAAGATGATACACAGTGAGTTAGACTCTGTTTTTGATGTTTTCTAAGCTTAAAAATGCTTTAAACATGACATCAAAAACCCTGATTATTAGACCATTTGGTTTCTGAAAACACTGTGCACTACTAACACAGGCTATACAATATCTCTATATTATCATTATATTATATCTTATACATTATTATTTTGAGCTTGGGCTGTACATATTATATTAGGTTTTTGGCTTTACTCGCTAAAAATCCTTTGCATGTTACACACAAGAACTTTGTAAATAAACTATATTTCAGGGAAACGTATGTGTTTTGTTTTTTTTGTCATACCTAGTTGCACAAGTGGCCTTGGATGAAGTGACTAGGCCACAGCACAATGCATCAATACAATCTAGCAAACTATGTTACTAGAATCATCAACACTGTTAAATGACATGCCACTGCAATCATCTCATTTTGATTCAAGAAGCCTCAGAAAATGTAAAGGTTTAAAACCTGATACGTAGCAACGTTCCGGGCCTGGGACATTGAAACTTTCCACAGAGCAATTT
The DNA here is from genome assembly GCA_024349245.1 of Neodontobutis hainanensis. Lineage (NCBI taxonomy): Eukaryota > Metazoa > Chordata > Actinopteri > Gobiiformes > Odontobutidae > Neodontobutis > Neodontobutis hainanensis. The sequence continues at coordinate 566,266 of JALDNG010000058.1, forward strand.
AGCATGCGCCTCCATCAGTGCAAACTCCTAAGTCATGCAAACCCCAAAATCTATACATCAAATTAAAGTCTCATCTTTCAGACTATATAAACCATTTTAAGACATTAAAACCACATATTTGACACCAAAGCCCGTTTTACAGACAAGCACAAAGATGGAGATTGGATTTGGTCTTACCTTTGACGGGTCTATTGGACTAGCCTGGTTCTACCAGACTCTCGTACATTTCATTTGTACAGAGAGTCTGGCCTCGCTCCATTGACAAGCGTTTACTTCCTTGTATGCGGGAACTCTGTTGAAGTTTAAAACTATTGGATCTGCCCAGAGTCACTCAGGATCTGCCATAGCCAATCGCTAACGTGTGGTCCTGACGTATGTCATGCGCCGAAACCGACCGGAAACAACAAGTCACTCCCTCTGTTCGCTGATTGGTCCTACAAAAAAATTGATTTCTGGAAACCTAAGATCCGAAGTACATAGGAGGGCGGAGCCAGGCTACTATTGGACTCAAACCGCTATAAAATCCCACAAACTGGGTCTCATTCTGCTCATAAAGGTCCAGGGAATAATATCCAGTAAAATAATTAGGTCCAAAAGATATGTTAGAGCCTCCAAGGCACAAAAACTGCCGAAAAGTATTCCCAACTTGAAGTCAGCTGCGACACTTTATGTCGTTTCTTTTGTAAATAAAAAACATCATTCCTTTTCTACCGCCGAAAAAAAGCTAATCACATGCTAGCAGGAAGTGTTAGCATTAGATTGACACCTTGTTTGGCCAATTGAAAGGGGTTTTGGTCAGCCTTTGACCAATGAGAAGACTTGGAACTCCACAGATGGATGAACGACTACGCCCCCACTTCAACGGCTTTAGTTTGGGCTAGAAGCCTCACTGAACGTCCTCAATACGATAAATAGAGCCAATGAGCTACGGTTTACGGAGATACCAAACACAGCAACTTTTTTTTCAAAATTCAGGGTCTATGCTATGATTGCTATGACCAATGTATATAGTTTGCAGTGTGTTTTTATTTGTGGATATTATTCAAAAATATATATTTTATCCCAAAACACTAATTTTGACTATTTTCATATGTAAACATGCCATGGAATATATTTTTTTATAACTAATATAGTCACACTGTGTGTAAATTCAGGTTCCTCTAGGTGTAAGCTTTCAGAAGAGCCCTCATTGAAGTCTGTGGGTTGAAGCATTTAGAACTTATTGCACTTTTTCCAAATGTGTTAGTTTGATAAAATGAATAAATCATTTTAGTGGAATAAAGCGCCTAGATTAACCAACATTAAAACTGCTGTAAAATACTCATTTTTACAGATATCCTTTTCAAATTTGAAGTGTGAGTAGTCATCCAGTAATTCTTTTGGCCCACAGTGTGTTTAGTCCTCAACTACCTGCTGAAGCTTCAGACACTTTTATTTTCACAAAATTTTTTTAGGCGAGCACACAAAAAGTATTTTTTTTTGTGTGTTCCAAAGTGTATAAAATTTTATCAGTAATACTTAGACAGATTCTGACTGCTCTGAGTGAAACAACAAACAAACACGGTGTTACCCATAGGCTGCATAAGGTCTGCAATATAGGCAGGTTTCTTAATTTATGTGTCAGCCATAAGCCACCTGGGCCTAAATGGAGAGCTCACTATGAAAAGTAGCATGGTTGGTGACTGTATCTGACTTCTGCTTTAATGAAACCCAGATGTGACGGACGGATGATGACTTTTCTGAGCTCTTTCTTTCTTTTTGCCACCGACCAACGGATGCTGTTTTTGACCCGTGGCGTCCTGGCTGAGCTGGGGCCATCCTCCTCCACCACCTATGGGACGCCCCGCTCCAGAGTTTAACGCGGTGATTAATCATGGGCAGCGGCGGCTAATCAGCTCCATAAAGGCGGACACAGAGAGCACTTTGTGTGGAGGAAACACAGGTCATTGTCCGCTGTGACGCCCGCCCCGGTGCTCAGACATGAAGGTGCACTTTGTGCGTTGGGCTGTTTTGACAACCTCAGCTGGATTTCCCCCAAAAACCCGCATGTGTGTCATACTTCCTATTTCATATCCTGGCTCTCAAAATATATAGATTAGCTACACCAGATTAAAAATACTATGTGATTTAGTTTGTGAAACAGCTAACCACAAAATAAATGTACTTTTTCAAGAATGTCAATCAAAAAGGGCGCATGCAAAAAATCCATTCATTTAAATAGAACCGTTTTTCTCATCAGTGGTGCACACCGCCCTCTACAGGTGGTGCACAGTTTGGGTTAAAATATAAAAAAAATAGACAAGAAGTGATCAACAAAATTGACTTAAATAATAGCACTGTTACTTTAAATCATATTAGTTGAAGTTAGTCAACAGAGTCAGAGCCTATAGTCACTTATCTTACGTTATTGTACAAGACCTTTTTGTGAGGCCAATTCCTTAACATTTCCTTAATCTGTTTAGTTTTTTTTATTTAAAGTAGCATTGTACACAGTTAAAGGTAAAAAAAAAAATAAAAAATAATTATTGATGTGATGTGTAGGCTACTCAAATGTATATATATATAGATTTTTTTTTTACATAATCCATTTTCTACTGGTTTGTCTATGGTGGCTTTCCTAAAAGGTTTTATGTAGTAAAACCCTGACCAACAGAACCGAGGTCCAGTGCTTCTCATTTGGTCAAAGTGGTTTATGTGGTTAGTTCCTCTGTAAAGTGGTGTACGTTTTGTGCAGGCCACATATAAAATATTCAAAACCTCCTCATTATGCACGAGGTCCTATAGTTGTATGGTTATTATTGGCCCACAAGTCAGGAATAAAGTTGCCAGGAAAAGACTGTAATTAATGGAATTAAATGAAAGAGATTTTTTTTAGAATAAGTTGGAGATGCTCTTTGCAAAAAAGAATAAAACAAATGGAAATCGCATGAGTTACAGTTTTAGATTATTGCAATTACAGTGGTTTCATAAATGTAAGACTATTTAAAAAGAAAAAAGTGAAATGTTTGAATTGTGAGCTGCAAAAAATGTTACCCTTATTGCCTCATTAAAAAAAAATGACTCCTAAACAAAGAACACCCTGTGTTAAAATATATTTTTATGATAAACATATAAAATACAATGAAGGTATTGGTCTTGGATCCGAAGAACTGAGGAAGAGTGTCAGTCTATTGTTTAAAACTGTTCCACAAACCATAAAGATGGTAAAAATGGCAGATGCTGTTGTTGTCTTTAGTAAAGTGTGTGGTGCTGAAGGGAGTAAAGAGAAAACCCAAACTAGAGTCTGAAGGTGTAGAGCCCTGTGTAGAGTTAAGCCCCACAAAGTAAAGTCTCTTTCCAGCTTCAGGCCCATACACTGTGTAGGTCAGTGTTGGCAGACTGAAAATACTCCCAATTACTGGTAAAGCCCTATTTGCACAGTGCCGCTGTATGAATGTCACATTTACACGCCTATGGAGCGTAATGCAATCAATTCACAGAAAGTTGATGAGCCGCAGACTGGATGCCTCGGGAGTCGAGCCAATCAAGAGAGAGCTGTCAAAGAGGCTTTTCATTGGCCCAGTGGGAAGTCGGACAGCCGCGGCCCTGATGGGGACTCCTCAGCCTGGCAGACGTACAGCCGGGCAGAGCCTCAGAGCCAGCGGTCTGTGGAGCAGAGGGGCTGGCACTGGGACCAGGCTGGACTCTTCGGTGGCAAAGAGGAGATCACACAGACTGCTCCGCTCCCGCTGAGGAGCAAAGAGAGGCTGGCAGTGAGCGCTGCTCTTGAAAAACTGCTGTTGTCTGGAGATGGTTTTCATGTCAATGGGAGCGTTAATAGGCGTTGTGCGGTGGCTCTCGCTGCACGCTGCGCACCAAGTGATCTTCTTCTGTTGGGTTTTAATTAATAAACAATATTTGAAGACCACAATGCCGTTGGAGGGACAACACAGTGGCTCCTTGGTGGCCTTAATGTCATTTGTGTTTGTGCAGATATCAGAACACCCACCAAGATCACCATATGCACCAGAGCTGTTAACACTTCAGCTTTTACCATGTTGCCATTATATAGCCACAAATGTAACATAAAACACTGAATATCAATTAGCTCAATGTAATTCTTTTTTTTTAATCCAAGAGACTTTATCAATTGAGAATCTCAAATCTCAGAATTGATAAAGTCTCTTAAAATTAGAGACAAATCGTCTTCACCTTGAAACCCGGGTCCAGATGCTTTGGCGTTAACCTTTTCTTCAAAGATGACCTGGATGACTGAGAATCTTCACATACATGGAAATGTCAAAGGAATTCCCATTATCCTATTTAAAGAGTTTACCTAAGTATATTTAACTCTACTCTATTTCAATGTACTAAGGACACACCGAAATAATGTAATAATTTGATAATGTAAAAAGGTAAAGACCCTGCCTTGGCCCCTGGAGATCTCTCTTATGGAACAATCACGCCCCCTGGTGGCTCTAAACAACACTTCATCTACCGAAAGAAACAAATAGTATTAAAAACTGTATTCAAGTTGCTCCTACTGATGCTTGTTAAACTAAACTATACAATTGATGGTCCCCAGACATTTAAAGATCAGATAAATAGTCATCCAATGCTGTTCAAACCACAGAGACATCAAAGAATCCATAATAAATGCTGGTGTAAACACTTGAGGACAAAGGGTAGTCTTACATCTTACAGCAAAGATCATTTTAATGGTCCCAAATTTTCTGAACAACTAAGTGTACACTCATGTAAAAGGAAAAAATGAGAAGATATGACAAAATTCATCACATCTAGAATTCCACTCAATCTTTAATCAAGACGGGATTACAAATTCTTCAAAAAATCTGCAGTTTCAAAGGGCAAAAAGGGTAAAACTAGCTCACCTACTGAGGTCTTTTAAAAACCTGTTCAAGTGTGACTGAAAACGTCCTGAACATTAAAGGCAGGTCTTTTTGTTGTCATTTACAAAAAACAGGAGAAAGATCGAGACAAACAAAATAAAACGAAGAAACTGCTGCTGGCTTGTTTTCTCTTCAGAGAAAGAAATGTCCAATGAGGAACGACAACATCGATGACATCATCAAACGAGGACAGCCTTTTGCCTCGGCTGCGTCCCGTCTGGTCCTATAAAAACTTAAAACAGGGACAGAACGCAACAGACAGAAGAGAGTGGAGGAAAAAGAGAAACAAGGAGAAGGGGTGCGAGTGGTGGTTCTGCGTGTGAGTTGGCGGACCGTTTAGGGGTCGCTGTGATCTCCTTCCCTGAGTGGGGGGCTGGGGCAGTAGGGGAATGGTCCGGGCCCGCTAGCTCTCCAGGTTTGTGTCTGTGTGGTGGTTCAGTTTGGGTCTAATCCTCCATCTTTAAATTACTCCTGTTCAGAGTCCGAGCTCATGACGATCCCTCAGTCCGACCTTTTACACAGCCGTTTGTCAGTTCTAGTCTCCTGATTGGCACTTGTAAAGATTGGGCAAGTCCGAGGGGGGCTTCACAGGCCGCCCCTCAAAAAATAAAAAATAAAATAAAAGACAGCCACCAATAACAAAAAAGGTGGCTTGATTCATTCATTTTGTTACAAGTTTGATCGTTCCTGTGAAGTCTTTGTACTTCTGTTCTGAGCAGGGCAGAGAGAGAGAGGTTTTAGGAGCTCAGTTTGGACTTCTTTGATGGTGGCAGAGTTTCTTCTTTAGTTTCCCCATCTTCCTCATCGTCGCCATCATCGTCGTCATCGTCGGAATAGTCCACTAGTCCCACCACACCCCCCTGTAGCAGAAAAACATTGTACATCAGACAATTACCCAGAGAGATGAGCTTTAAAAAAATAGTTACTGGCATAATATTGGCGACTTGCACTGTAACCCATTATTAATTAGGACTTTGACAGTACCGGCTTTGTGACAGCAGTGGGGGGAGGGGAGCTCCGTGCCCCTGAGCCTGGAGACCCCGGTGAACCTGGTGAACCTGGAGATCCTGGGTTTAGAGAGGCAGACGACGGAGGGCTGGACAGACTGGTTTTCGTGGAGCCAGAGAAGGATAGTTTAAAGCTGGGATTCTGTCGACCGGACAATGTAGACTTCCCCAGCCCTTCCTTTTCCTCTGTGTCTCTTACTGCAGATGATACAATGACAGAGGCAGACTAAAGTGTTATTTCCACATCCAATGTCTACCTGCTTAATCAAGCAGTAATTTATTTCCGTTTTCTTTCAACCCATTTTACACTTCCACTCTTTATACATACATTTCTTTCTCTCCATGAACTTGCTGATGGGCTCCATGAGGTCTTCTTCACTCTTTTTGTCTGAAGGAGGGACCACTGCCTCTCCGTCCTCAAGGTCATCCTCATCTGTGTTGAACCACATCTCCTCCTCGTCTTCGAGCGTCCGTGCATCACGTCGAAAACGGTGATTTCTCAGGATGGATCGCATGCTGCACAGAGTTGAAGGTTTAAACAGCTTTAATTACCACTGATGGATTACTGCGTTTCTGGTCTTGCACCCATTACCTTGACCACTGTTCTAGGTTCAACAGAAAGCTGAACAAAAATGCGTTATAAATTAATTTTGCATTTGTGTTGGAGCCCAGAGCAAAGGAAAAATCCTGACGGCATTTAAAGCTAATAAACATAAATGTGAAGGCAGCTACAAACTTAAATGACAGATTTACTGTGGCTTTGACACAGTCTATTAAAGAGAACAAAATAACAGTTATAATTCAGTTAAATTACACCATTATACCTAAACAAAAAAAAATAGTCCAATAATGTTTTTGGTTATATAAATGACATTTGACTTAACCATCTCAATTTCTCACAATATTGCGACAGTCACCTCTATGCCACAGTCATTAAAATAACAATACGGATGGACATTGCACAACACGTTTTATTAGGGAGTAGAAGTATACCGATCCTCACCTGTCTAGTTTGGGGTTGTCCTGTCGTTCTCGTTGCTGTTCGTAGCGTAACTTGAGTCCCTTAAACGTCTGAACGTAGTCCACATCTTCAAGTGCCTTCCAGTAGTTCTCCACAATGTGAGCCGTGAGAGACTTCACATCCTCCTGAAGGCAACGGCAGTGAACAGAGGGAACAGAGGGGGGCCAGAGGAAGGAGAAGAGGAATGGAGAGGTAGAGTAAAATGGAAAGAGATCAGAAAAGAACCATACTAATTAGTATGAATAAACAATATATAATGGAAACAACGACTGCCTAATAATGTGTGATTGCTGTAAAACAGTTCCTGCTTTCAAATTTATTGGAGACAAGTGTTTGTAGCTTGCATTTATTAATGACCTCAACATAGTGTTAGTCAGAATGAACACTCTTTTTATAAATATGTTTTAAGGACACTTCCAGGACCTTTTCTTGATACTTCATGACATCCTACGATACCCTTAACATTCTTCTCCACATGCATTTAAACTCCACTAGTAAACTACAGGAGCCTCAGAGGGACAAAAACCCCAATGATCCTATTGCTTGTGGCTTTACTGACAGGAAGTTGCAATGTTTATCTAAAAGGTTAAAGCAAAATGCACACAAACGTTTACACAATCTTTATGCTAAGGCAAATTTTAGAGAAACATTTTGGACATATTAATCAAGTTTAAGGCAATTTGTGATATATTCTCTGACTAAATTATATCATACTGAAGAAATCAAGCCAAACCCAGAAGAAAGAGGTGCAATGATTACATAAACCCTACACACACAAAAATAAAAAAAATCAATAGGTTGCATTCGGTCTTATTGCCTCTATAGATTATTATGGCGACACAATAATACATTTACATTGCAAATACAAACCAGCTCAGACATGTGCTAAACTAGTACAGTGTCCATGATTGTCAGAAGTGACCGTTTAAGCACTAGTTTAAGTATTTAAGCCTTAGAGGCTACATTTATATATGATCTGGGTATGACACATTTCACTCCACACTTACCACACGGACATATTCAAACATTTCGATGATGGCCGAGTTCATGAGATTGTAGCGTGAGCCATTGTTGAGGAAGGCCTTGATGACTGGCTCAAAGAGAAAGTTCCTCATAATGTAGCGATTGTAAAACTCGTCTTTTAGACCAATAATCCTCCGCATGAAACGCAGGGCACCTGGACACAAGGAGAAAACAATGAATGTACAGATCATTTATTTCTCAAGAAAAAAATTAAAAATGTAATTGTTACTTACAAAGTGCGAGGAAGGCGTGCTTGGAGGCAGTGAGCACCAGGACCCTCCGGAGAATGTCTTTGTTGATGATGTAGTTCTTGATGTGGTAAGTGTGATGTTCCACACAGAAAGTAAGCAGCTCCAAAATGAGGGCCAACAGCTGTGACGTTTGAAAATCATCTACAGATTCAAAGCACATAAAAAGAAGGACAACAGTTAATATCGATGTAGTAAGAGCTATGCCTGATAGTACCAAGACCATGTAAATATACCTTTGCTGGGTTTATCCTCTGTGGTGTTGGCTAAAAGTGGCGCTGAGAGAACATGCATACAGTGCTTATAGAAGAAACTCAGGAACTCTGTCTTTTCAGTTTTCTAAACAACAAAAAGAAAGCCACAAGAAATTAATTATTACTTATCAATTTAAACATGTACTGAGCTTTGAGGTAAAATTTAGAAATATTGAGTAGATTAGAGACTCACATTAGCAGTAGCCAGCATGTTCTCAGGATCCACCAGAGTCCTCAACAGACCCATGAGCTGCACTGCTCCACCGAGCTCCGGGTCCGTGTCACAGATCATGTGCTCGATGATCAGGTTGATGAGGAGGATGTCCTACAAAACCAGCAAATGTCAATAACGGCATGTTTTTTTTTTTTTTCTCTGATCTTTGATACTTACGTCATCATTCTGCTGAGACTCCTGCATTACAAACTCTCGGACCATTGAGGGGTTGTATTCCACCAGATATGAGAAAATATCCGTAGCGGCTCCACGCACTTGAACATCATCCATCCCCTGTTTTAGATAACATTTGGCTGGTACATTATTTAGATTATAAACTTCTAATAAAACTAACAACTTAATTGGCACAGGTATTTAAATACATTAGACATAAATAACAGTGTTTTCCACAGCCATCTATATTTCAGGGGACCACTTTGACAACCATTCAAATAAGGCTGTATATGAATATATCCATCCAACATCAAAGTCAGTTTATGTGATGAAATAACCATATTGCGGTGATTTTGTGTTGGAGGTTTATGTAGAGTTAGTTATTGAAGTGCCCTGTACCCCGCCTCAGGCCCAAAGCCCAGAGATAGGCTCAGGCCCTTAACAACAAGCCCTAAGAAGAATATGGGATAGGTAGTTACTAAATTGTACTCATTCTCTAAAGCAGATAACAGTCAGCACAACCTTAGTTTAGAGAAGCAGGCAGGAGTAAAAAGATGGTTGCTAATGGGGCCAACATAAGTCCTTTTATGACTTTGACAACTGTACTAAACTATGACCTGTTACATACATATAACAAAAAGGTATTAAAATGCCTCATCATTTTTTTTATTCTGTTCTTTATCTATAAGCCACAGAACCAGATAACATTTTATCCATCTCTCAGCAAAATATACAATGGAAATATCATCACATCTTTTGTCTTCTTCTCCAAACTGTGAGGGTGCTGCTGAGAACTATCTACCTTAGGGAATAAATCTGGTTTAGAAAATTCTGCATGGACAAAAAATATAACATTAGACGACAAAAACATAAAAACAAAAAGGCAATAAAAGGCAACATCTTAGTGTCCAATGAAAAGAAAAAGAGCTTTATAGAAAGATTTGAGAGTGGAAATTGCGTATTTAATAGAAATATAATCACTCAGCAGTAAAATCAGCAGAAAACTCTCCAAAAAAAAAGGGAATAAACAGTAAGGACCAGGGCCTTAAATAGACTAAAGATCTAGGTCAAACATGTAATTTGCACTCTTGTATTAGATCCATTGTTTGTGTTTGCTCTCTGGCACATGTTGGCAAGGGTAATTGTAAAAGCAGATAAGAGCTGCTACAAACAGGAAAAACTGGTGGTGAAATTGTTGACAAAAAGACCAAGAAGGCTTTTAAAGGCCAGACATAATGTCGACAAAAGTAACTTAACTACATCGGTTGCATTTCTTTTTCTTTCTAAGTTTTATTTATTTGAAAGCACACACAAACATTAATTATCCAGCCAAACAGTTCTGGCAGTGTTTAAACTAGTGTTTTATTGCGTGTTGTTGAAATACTGCCAATCTAGCGTCATTGCTTAGTCTGCGTTTGTGGGACGTGAGCCAGTAAAAACAATAGTAGTATTTCAATTAAATATAAAGCAAATTTTGAAATGCAATTACAAATGAGGTGAGTTTCCTTTACCTCATTAAAAGAAGCAGATAAGGTTTGTGTAATGTCTGTGACTCTTGGTTTCGTTGCTGGGTTTTTTGAGTTTTGTTTTTCCATGATGAGGGGAGGACAGGGAATGGTGTCTAGGTCAACCCGTTGGTCTATTTGCTGTCTTCTGTTTTTTTTTTTTTTTTTTCCAACCTTTTGAGGCAATCGTTACTGTGATACTGGGCTATATAAATAAATTGGTTTGTTTTCCAAAAGCCTGAGGAAAATTTGAAATGTTTTAAGTTTTGTTTTTGTTTTGTGTGGACAGAAAACAAGAACTTTCTTTTAGCTGTTTTTACTGCCACCTGGCAAAATCTCAAACAGCAAGGTCTTAACTACGCATTGGACGGTAAGAGATTCTGACGGTATGATAACTATCTTTTTTTTATTCAGTATTGCACAACTCAAAATACATTTCATTTCCAAGTAAGCTGGACATGGGTTGTTATGGTACTAGAATAGAATATCTCAATACAATTCTTCCAATTGCAGGACCCCAATTGCTTTCTGGTGTTCTCTCTTCAGCTCCCTTTACATGAATGGTCTGCAACGGAATTTGTGTTTTTTAATGCCGTAAATATTGTGGCACTTTGAAACAGCAGTATACCTTGGAAACGGTTATTGTCCCATGCCTAGTCGTAACACAGCAACACCCAAACAATAATGGAGCTAGATTTCACTGCCTCACCATTCTCTACAAATACGTGTTCTCAGATATCATCTCTAAAACCAGAAAACGCTGGTAACCACAGATTGTTACCAATTAGTTTACTCCATTACACAATGCACATAAGAACCACCTATAAACAAATATGTAAATTTGAGGCATTCTTGTGAATGTGAAGCTATACAAGGGTGGCATAGCTCAGTGGGTAGAGCAGTCGTCCTTCAACCGGAAGGTAGCCGGTTCGATCCTCACTCTCCCCACAGTTCATACACTGTCGTGTCCTTGGGCAAGACACTTAACCTACCTTGCCTTCAGTGGCTGTAACAATGGTAAATACTGTAGAACAATGTAAGTTGCTTTGGATAAAAGCGTCAGCTAAATGAATAAATATAAATGTAAGCTGACATTAGACTATTTTAAAATGAAACATGTTTATGAAAATGGAACTAATGCTTGAAAGGTTATATCTAGCATAAACCACAGAAGTCATTCAAAGCCCATCCACCTAAGCAGCACACTGCAAAAAAATGATGGATAACAAAAACATGCTGCAATACATCATTCAGCAGAAACCAAACAAAGTAGTTGCAAAGAAGTTGTCATCAACACACTCACCAGAATGACCTCGAGGGCAGGCAGTACTCCCATGTTTGATAATGTCTTAAAGAAGGCGTCTCTGTTTTGAGGTTGTAACGTTTGAGAGAAAGCACAGAACTCTTTGAGGAAGTTCACCTAAAAAAATTATTTAAAAAAAATGTAAAAAAACAAAAACAAACATGAGATTTTGTATTTTGCCAGCGCTATACAAAAATAAAAAAAATAAGTTGTTCATTCGTGGAAAAACAATAGTGTGTACCAGTTCGTGTCTTTTGTCGTCATCTGTTGCTTCATCAGTCAGCTGTGCAAAAAGGTCTGTCAAAAACTTCTCGTCATCCTGACATTAAAAGAGACATGACAAGGGAGAACACTTTAATATAAATAACAGTACCCTTGCACCAAAAACCCAGTACATTATAAATACATGGCAATATGCAACCAGTAACTGAATAATTAGGACAAATCTGATTTTAAAAAAATAACCCAATGCCAAAATACATTAACTGTGGGGAGGTATGTCATGAATAAATCTGTCCATTTCTGACACAACCAAACATCTTTATTAACCTTGTAGCATGATATTCTACTGCTCATAACTAATAAATTTCATCATTAATTAATTAATTAATTGAGGTATATTCTGAACAAAAGTCCCTTGAAGGATGTTGTATAGAATATATATTCTATATATAGAATATGCTTTAAAATCAAGAGTAGGGTTCAGTAGAGTCGATAGCGTGCCAGGTTCAGTTTTCCTCATGCACAGCACAAATGATTTACACAACACTTCTGTGTCGCTATGGAGACAGCCAAACATAAACACTGCTGAGTTGACACAGAACAAAAACAAAGGTCACATGGCCGTAAATGGCTCCCCAAACAAGCGGGAGTCCAATTTAAGCACACTAATAAATAAATGTACAATAATTAGCTGGAAAAACATATTACATTAACATTCTCTGCACACTGTCTGGTTCACAAACAATAAAATTGAGCAGATTTTGAGGGAAGTTCTCATAAGACTCTCACCTGTAGCATGCCCACAATCTCCACCTTGTTGAAGAAGATGAAGGAGTGCAGAGTGGACAGCATGTTTTCCTCGAACACGGAGGGAGTGGGCAGCACCATGTCCTGAATATACTGCACCCGATACGTCTGGTGGATTTTCTGTCGCAGCTCAGGGTCCGAGATGGGGATAACCTCCTTAAAACGAGCCGTTTTGGTGAGAAACTCCCGGTGCCGTCGCGGCTGTGGAAGCGCTGGGTCAAACTCCAAGCAACCGATGACGTCCATGATACAGTCATCTGAAAACATCACCTCAAAGAGTGCAGTACGGTTCAACAGAAAGATGCCTTTGATGATCTCATACAGGTGGTGCAGTCCTTCTCTGTTCTCCAGATCCTCACACACTCGAAAGAGCTCCAGAATCTTCCGGATGTAGCCCTCGTTCTCCACAGCCAGTGCAAGTTTCTCGCGCCGCAGAGGTGACGGTAGCGAGGAGGCCACCAGCTCTGCCAGATCCTCTAAACGGCTAAGTTCACAAGGTGGTAGCTCCAAACCCGGAGAGGACATGTCGTCAAAGCGCTCCTCCTCAGACTCATCCACCACATCCTGAGTGATCTCCACTGACGGGTCCTTCCCTTGCACCTGAACATTTATGAATATTAACTTGTGTAGGTGGAAACTATATCAAGAAAATGCTGAGCAACACAAAATATGCTAAAGTGGTGCTGCATTTACAGATGAAGCAGACAAACACACTCCCACACAAACATTTACCTGGCAGATTTTCTCCCAGATTTCATCACAGCCAGCCTTCTCCTGGAAGCTCAGTGCCAAGTCATAATTCTCAGCCTCTGACCATACTATCAACGTGTCCTTCGGAAAATAAAATAAAATATAAAAAAATAAAAGCTCATTATTTAACAAAGCATATTTTCATGCATATTCTTTATTCCTTCATCTAGATCACCTGTTGTTTCTGGTAGGCTGTGTTTGGGTTGATTTTGGACTCCAACAGTAGAGAACCTGTTAGATATGGAACAATATAATAAGGGCATTAGTTAATAGTAATATTAAAATTTCAATATATATTGTGTATGAAACCTGCTGTAAATAAGGTCTTTGTATACATGGGAGAAACATTTCAGATTATGCAACTTTTCCCCCATTACAGCAAAACAATAAGGGTTAAAACACAGTTAAATAAAATGGCACAGTAGATTTGTCTTTTACTCTCACTAAAAGAGAATGGGCCTGAACATTATGCCTTTTATGTTTGAGCTATGCAAGTGTTGATCTGCCCAACAATTAAGTTAAAGGTACTGTAACAATAGCTATAATCAGCAACGTGCTTTCTAAAATAGAAGCCAACAATGTCAACTCACCGTCACTCTCGGCTCGCACCAGCAGAGATGTGCCTCTCAGCCGCTCCACGTAGCCCGAGGATACGTGCCCGGTGCCACGGTCATCCCATTGTCTGTCTTCGTTGAGGGTGTATACTTTGACTCTTCGGCGTGTGTCAGTCATCCTGACAGGTGGCTGTAGCCCGTGTCCTCTCCCGGACCCTCTCAACTTGTCCTAAATGTGTGTTTTAACCAGCAGCGTCGAAACTTTTGTCCACTTGTCACAGCCAACCGTTGGCTTCACTTGTGTCAAGGGCCACTCAGGTTCAGAGGTCTTTATAGCAGAACGATTATTGATGTGATTATTTTGGACATATCCTTTAAAACGTTAGCTTGACAAGAATATGGGCAATGTGTTGCACAAAAACACTTTAAAAATCATCATACCGAGCTCAAGACCAATCTACTCTGCGGAGGGCATCTGCATTAGCCTTCGTGTTAATAGACACAACGCGAGCAGAAAGACATAACACAGTCTTTATGGATTGTTGACCGACGTGTATTGTTAAACAACAACTAACGCTGTTGCGCTACCAAAACACCGCTGTATTCTTATTAGAACACTTTGTACGCTCAAGGAAGGCAACGTTAGCGAGGTGCGCAAGTTAGCAGCTATGCTAACTGCTTATACCCCACACATGCAGTGCTAAACAAACATTTGAAACGAAATACCCAAATCTACGCATCAATAACATTATTACACCCTCGCGAATTTAAAGCACATTTTTTACTCTGAACTAGTATACCGTTTCCTGGTTAATTACTGAGCCTGCTAGTTAGCGTTAGCTGCTATTTCTCCCCCAAGTGTTCCGCCATGTTCTGGCTCGGGGCCGCGGAGAGACGGTTCTCTCCCTAATAGTATTCATGCATTTCAAAAACAATGCAAACCAACAAACTTAAGTCGTGAATTTTCTTCAATATTACGCTTTACATAATAACACTATTTGCCATTCATTTTCGACGCCTTGCTCAGATAATTGCTAACTGTCCCCCCGTGAGTATTCCGCCATCTTGGGTCCCCTCAGAGTAAGTACGGGGTTTCCGCACGACAACAACAGGGCGGCCCGCCACATTTAAAGATACAGTACACAACAAAGGTTTGCTAGCAAATAAACACAATGTGTGATTATAAAATTAAATATTTTATAAAGATCCCCAATTCCACACTTATGGATTGCATTAATTACATGTACATTAATATTTGCCCAAACTGCTCTTTACCTATAATTGCACAGTTTATGAACTTTGTCAATGTCATATGTTGTTTTAGGTGTCACTCCAGCAATGTTATACTTTCAGAAAAAGTATACAATTGTAGAAGGGAAATGTCAACTTGATCAATGCAAAATACATGTTCTTGTTCTAAAGGGAATAGTATTTCAACACCATTCTGAAAACAGTACTTTATTTTAAAAGGACATGAACTGGGAAATTAGAAAACAAAGGGTAGGCAAACAATTTACAAAAATGGTTATGACATTGGCAAATACAATAGATAGATAGAAACAAGGAAAGATATCTCAAGGGATAGGGGAAAACATCCCTTTTCAGAGTCCACTCATGTTTAAAATCTATTACCAGCACAGAAGATGAATATATCCAACTGCTTAGATTTACAGAAAATGAAGACTTTGTGAAGAATAATAATCAAATGAAATTTGAATCAGAGGCTGCAATTGTTAGTTTTTATACCGGATTCTTTATCACTGATACTAAAACTTAAATAACTTTATAATGTAACAAATGGAGTTGCTTTACACAATGAAAATAAGATGTCGCTGAAATGTAGTGCAGCATAAATGCCTTCTAGAAATATTTAACAGAACAGCTAGTCGCTCCAGTTTACTTTGCTGCCTGTTGAGCCTGACGTCGCAGTAGGACATATATCTTCTCTTTAATCCAGTCTTTGTTGTATGGCTGGTATGTTTGAGTGTCAGCTCTGTACCTGTAAAAAGTCACATGATTTATAAACAGTAAACATGGAGAGTGAAAGTTTGCAAGTAGAAAAATCCTACTCACACAAGGCAGCTCAGATCCGCCAAGTCATCAATGAAGTCAAACAGCTGACTAATGTCGTAAGTGATGGATGGACTGTTGGGGTTCATCCTCTTCAGATGCTCTTCGTACATTTTGCACACACCTAGAAGATGTATTTGATATTAAAACCAACACTAACCAAGTTTTCAAGATTTTGGCATATTAATATTTGAATCAGAGTATGTGTGCAACTACACTGCTGCAAACTCAAATGGGGTAAGTGTCAATGTGTATCTTTAACTTATGCATAATCACATTTACATCATCTGAGTTACATAGTGGTGAAGTTACAGTCAATTTTACAGTGTTGCACAATTACAACTTAATGTATAATAAATCATGCTCAGTTTTGGCAGGTCTTTACTCACAGAACACTCAGAACACTCACTAGTACCATTTTAAGAAGCAGGTTTTTATAGTATGTTTGTAAGTATGTATGGGAAATAGGAAAACTGTTTCCAGTTTCAAAGACAGTGCTTATCTTAACTCTGAGACAGTTATTGTGGTAACTCAGTCTCTGATCCTAATCTGGTGTATACATTGCCCACCCAGAAAAAAATTAAATAAAACAATTTGTAGGTGAGAGCCTCACAAGGGAAAACTTGTTTCAGAACGGTCAAATTATTGGCATGCAGCAAGCAAAAAAAAAAACATCTAAGGAGATTGCTAGTGGTTGGAAAGAAAACTTGAATGATTGTGATTGGCGATCACTTAAACTTTTGCTGAAATCAAGTTGTCTACAACAGTAGCACTCACGGTAATAGTGAAAGCATTTCCACAAACGCATAATTTAAAGGGAACTCAAGGGATTGGGACTAAACAGCTGTGTAGCCTTTAGAAAGTAATGTAGCCTTTAGTGCTAGGAACTAGGGCTCAGCAACATTACATGCCTAAAGAATTAGGTCAGCTGACTACCTGAATATAGTGAATGACTATGTTATTCCATAAATTTATTTTCAAGAGTGTGACTTTTTGGGGGATGGGCTGGGCAGTGCATCTTTAAATACAGTGCTAGTTTACCTTATCCATCAAACTATAGAATACACTCAGAGTTGAACTAACTTCAACTGTCAAAATGATGTTTTTAATCTTTTTAAAACTTATTATAGGCTCTCCAGATCCAAAAAGGTCAAATGACATTACTGACTGATAATGGCTTTCCTCCCTCAGTGAAACAGAGTGAGTAGACCTGAGTTGAACTTATTTAAACCTGTTTCTGAAACAGTACACTCCGAGTTGTCCTTTGGTTGTGCTGAATATGTTAAACCTGCTTTATATTTAGTAGGGCCATTGACGACTTAATAGTGATTTACATTTAAACATTTGAAGTAAGAACGTAACACCGTAATACCTTCCATGCATTCGTTGACGGACTCGTAGTCAGCATATGTGCGGCCTTCAGGTCTTTTAGTTGGCTGAACAAGCAAAATTGTGTGCGACTGTAAAAAATAACATTTACATTCAATAAGACACTCTACTCGTATCGCTTGATGCTTGATAATCTTCCCAATACAAAGAGGGAGCAGTGTTCGGTTGACTAGGTCTAACGACATCAACAGCTTAACGCTTATTTAAAAGCAAAAGCATATTGAATTAACATATTTAATAAATTTTATTAAGATGTTCATGATAACACAGTATTTGACTTAGATTCTTAACATAGTAACGCATTAAATGTTAGCCTCGTTGCTTGTTAGCTTAGCTTTGATGAATTACCAGGAGCTAAAGCAGCCGGTACTAAGATTTTTCCTCCATAACGCGTAAAAAGTAAAACACTCTTACCATGCTTGCGTTTGCTGCAGAACCTGTGGATTTGTAAAATGTGCAAATATGTTGTTTTTGTTGTTTTTGTTGCTTTTTGGCCGCTCTTTCTACGTAGTGTTGCGAAGCTGCAGCTCGAGCAGAAACATCAAGGGGAAGTGAAACATATGTTTTCCGGTTCCACTGTAAACCGCCTTCAGGATAAAATATTAAAATTTCAAAGTAAAATATGCTTTACAAAAGTTAATGAAAACACTGCATGAGTGAGTTCATTGACTAAGGACGAAGGAAATACTATTTTAAGTAAACGTGAAAATAAATTGCACTTTTAATTGTGTAGCTATCCTAAATTTAAATAGAATTTAATAATCATAAATTACAACAAAAAACTGGGAACAAATTACTAGATTTTCCCACATTTTATTTGATTTATTATATTTAGTTATAGTACATTAACTCAATTTATTTCTGTAATGATACATAGTAAAAATTATTAAAAGTAATGAGACAAAGAAATGTTTACTGTTGATTTAAAACATCCAAATAGACAGATCATATTTAATAGTGTAAGATTAATTTAATAAGATAAAATACATAAATTTTATATGTTGCTTGTTTAATTTAGGTCCTAGATTGTATGTTTTGATATTTAGTGTAAATAAATTTCTGCCATGATTTGGAGACATTTATAATTAGTAGGCTTATGCCCTTGCTCGTACACCAGTGACCCTGGGGGACCCTCTTCTTGAGGCAGGTGGGTCCCTCCTCAGAGGCATACACTGTCTCTGACACGCCTCCAGGGTCAAGAAGTTATTGCCATTACCCTGGCAGTTTCCGTACCAGAACTCAGTGCATTTGCCAGTGGCTGAGTCATAGTAAAACCGCACTTTCCAGGTGTCGCAGGGGCCTTCATCACGAGGCAGGGAGCACACGTCAGCAGTTGGCGCTGGGGTGCGAGATGGGGGAGATGGAAGCTAAATTAAGACACACAAAAAACAGGTTTATAAGTACAGGAAAGTATAAGCAACTCGGTTTTATGATAAATGAGGTAATGATATTGCACAAAAAGCAAGTTATTACAGACCAAGACAAAGCAGAGACTTTTAGGAAATGAGACCATGTTATGACCAAAAAAGATACAAGAAAACAGGAATAAAACCAAAGGTTTAATCACACAGTTTGCAAGAGCATGCATAAAGGAGAAGAAACTATTTTAGATAAAAGCAGTTCCTGGTTGCACTTGAAGATAGATTAATCGAAATCAAGAACGAACAAAATCAGTCTGGAGAACTACAACATTACATAATTCCTACCTCATACTCTGGGCAGCCTGCTCTTCCAAATCCTTGAGCTGGAGTTATCCCATCCAGACAGCATCCATATCTGTAAATGGGGGATTTCAATGAAATATACCATCTTATAACAGGTGGTTTGCCTGTCAATAGGATGGAACTGGAAACATTACCTCGACTGAACACAGTCTTCATGGAAACACCCTCCGTATCTTGGCCCTGCTGCTGGAGTATGACCATCAGGACAGCAGCCATAGTATGTTTGGGCGCAGCGAGGCCCAACCACTGCGGGATAATGATCTGCAGTGTTTACATGGGGCCTTGAAGCTGAGACATGCAAACACAGACATAAACATGGTTAGACCGGTGTACTGTTTCCATATATAGGTTCTTAAACATGTATGTTCAGCTTATTTGTACAACTATGTTTAAGTTACTTTATTAAGTCATAGTTAAATGCTCCTTGATACCCTTCATATGGAAGTACTAAAAATTTAAGATGCCAGAAATGTGCAGTCGAAGTGTTACTGCAATGTAGATAGTAAAACCTTGAGGATGTTAGGCTAAATTAACTTTGAACATGTATATTTTCATTTCTTTACAATGTCTATACTTTGATACTCTCTGTGTATAGGAGGTACTAAAATGTGGTACACACCTGTGGAATCCTCTGGGACATGGGGCACAAATCCTCTTATGGTGGTTTCATGTGTCCTGGGATCTTGGACACTTGGGACTCCTGGACAAAAGAGATATAAAATAATAGATAAAGATAAATAAATGTAATCAAATTGTGGCTATTGTACTTTAAAAGATGGACTTACTCTGTGGATCAGGGCACAGCTGGGTGTTGCAGGACTCCACAGTGGCCGGTCTGCTCGCAGGTCCACATCTGGCCTCTGGGTAAGGGTTTAGGTCTGTATCAAAGCAGCCCACTCTTCTCTCTCTGACTCCACCTCCACAGCTCCTGGTGCACTTTGGAGATAAGTACAGATGCTAGCTATTAACATTATAACATGATTGCCGTTTACTGCACTGTGTATTAAACTTTAAAAACAGCCACTGCATCATAAAGCTTGGACTTGCTGAAGAGCAAGAGTATAATGAGGCCACATTTAAAGAGGTTTTCCACATACTCAGTTATTGAGCTATGGTTCTTCCTTCCAATCAGTTGAACAAAACAGAACACAGAAATTCTCTTCCATAGTGTATCTCTTCTTGCCTCTTTTAAATAAATATATATTTAGAATCATAGAACAACCCAAAAGAAGGAATCAGGGAGGAGAAACTGCATCTTGCCTGAAGTTTATGTTTCTAAATCTTCCTAGTTTGCTCTTAGACAACCCTGAGTCCCCATTGGGCTGCTGTAGAAATGGGTGTGGAATTGATGCCAGAAACACACCATGACATCATTGTTTAAGATGTCAACACACTGTAACTCACCAGTCCGTAGTCTGTCACATGCCAGGTGATGTGGGTGTGACAGGCCGGTCTGCGGCAGGCCTGGACAGATACAGGTCGTGGCAGTCCACCACAGCCATGGTCTGCCAGACGCTCTCCTGTTGGTCCCACACAGTGCACCTCCCTTGTCTGCTGGCCTTCACCACATGTCACTGAACACTGAAAAACAGCAGTAAGCTTTTAATCACTTAATAACTTCTCTTGAACAAATACGAATTTTGGATATTAGTTGCAACAGGATAAAGGGGTTAAATGTTTTTAGAGCCACTGATGCTGATAGTTGTAGGAATATTGTTAGCCAAACCACACACAATGCCATTCTGGTGTCAGATTCAGGCAGAGATCATATCATATACACTGCTTGGGTTTGAACCCCAGCTTCATTTTGCACTTATATTATCAAGTACAAACCACACTGAAGCTGGACACGCTGTACTCAGCCGCACACGGGTACATGTTGCAGGCCTGTTGGCTTGCCGGTCTCTGCAAACGCTGGGTAATGCAGTATGTCTCTTCCACCACACGGGGGTTCACCGGGTCCTGGATCCAACACTCGACTGAGCGGTACTGCATGCCCCCATTACAGGTGGCAGAGCATACCCCGTAGACTCCGGTTTGGTAGATGTAAGTGTAGGTCTCTCTTGGGTGAGGAGCCACGACCACAGGAGCAGAAGAATGGACTGAGTTAGAGTCTTCATCCAAGCCCATGATCTCTCCATGGGTCAGGGTCTTGGGAGGAGAAAAATACTGATGTTATCAAAGATATAACAACCAGCAGGGGGAGTAGAGAGCTGAGTTTCTAGATAAAAAGCAGCCTAAAAGTACCAGTTGAAGAAAATAATTAGGTAAAACTAAAATGTGGAGCCTTTTGTGGAGCAAAGAGTTTAGCGTGTACTAAAATGACTTTGTGATTCTACAAATTGAAGTGTAGTTTGAGCCACACTAAACTCGGTCAGAAGTTTCTTCAAGTGGTGCAAATTCCATAAAAAATAAAAAATAACTCAATGATGTTTTGGTTTATTTCTCACCCTACAGACACCGTCCACACAGATATCATTACGTCCAACGTAGCATGGGGTCCCGTCCACCACAGAAGGTCTGTGACGGTAGTAGAAGTTCTCTCCTCTTGGGACACAGTTCAGCTCACATGGATTGGTAGCTAAACAAGCCATAATAACAATCATCACAGAGGTTGAATAATGCTACAAAATCCTATAATTGTGTTTATTATTGTTCTTACAGCCATAGTAGGGCACCCATGTGTGACGTTTTCCCTGGAAGTCTGTTCTGTCAAACTGGGAACACTGCTCCTCACGAAAGTTCCTAGAGCCAGCTGGGCAGTCCTGCGATTACAATCAGTAAACGGTATTACGCTGATAGAGATTGCATAAACATATATACACATCACCAAAGTTTTAATTAAATGAATTAATCTATGGGTGAAATAAATTAGAAAGATAGCTACTTGTGTATTACAGATGCGGTAGGACTTGGATGATCCCAAGCAGTTATGTCCTCCATCCGTTCTAATGGAGGAAAAAATAAAGAAGTAAGGCAAGTCATTTTTATGCACAAATGAATTTAGCTAATAATTTAAAAAGACAAAAACAAAATGGTCCGTTTCCTTTTTGCAAATGTGTTATTATTAAGGTTTTGTATTTCCAATAACAATTCATACAACAGAAAAAACTTATATAATGCACTCAGAGGGGAACAAGTCTTATACATAACCATTTTGGGCGCACAAATAGATCCAAGGCCAAACTCTATT
Organism: Neodontobutis hainanensis; assembly: GCA_024349245.1. Classification (NCBI taxonomy): domain Eukaryota; kingdom Metazoa; phylum Chordata; class Actinopteri; order Gobiiformes; family Odontobutidae; genus Neodontobutis; species Neodontobutis hainanensis. The sequence continues at coordinate 588,613 of JALDNG010000058.1, forward strand.
GTGCATTTAAATGAGGTAAAGTTATACATAATTTCATAATATACAGTGATAGTAGAAACCTTGAAGTGATACATTTCCTGGTTCTCATGGACACCCCTGTGCCGCAGGTTCGGCTGCATGGTCCGTAGGGTCCGAACTCCCCCCAGTAATCATGAACCGGCTGTGTGAGCTGCAAATACACAGACTCCTACACTGAGCCACAGGGACATTCTCACACATCATCTCACAGCCCAGACACAACAGCATGCTCCACACCAAAATAGAAACGGGAACATTCGGCCACAAACCATATCCTCTACGTTACATAACCAGGATATAAATTTACTCACGTAAAAAAACTGTATTATGGTTTGCAGGTGTTGCATGCATTTTTATGGGATTTTGGGCGTTTTGTTCTGGGCGTTTAGTGAAAAGAATGAATATTAGACTCACAGTAAAGGCCGGTATAAGCAGGAGATGAAGGACACCCAGAACGTGGAGGAGGGCCATGTTTCCTAGCATCCACTGTACAATAATGTGATAAACAAATGTTTCATTTACATTTAATGCAAAACAAAGTGTCTTATTAAATGCAAAATGTCTGTGTAATAGGCCTGTCTTCATCTAAGTTGTTTTATTTGTCATAAGCAGAGGTTACTGGAGTAGCTACAACATGTATTCATGTAAAAGTGAAGTTACTATAAAATGAAATTAAGCCTTTTAAGACACTTATGCCACCAAGTGAGCCATTGTTATTATGTTGTTCGGCATTACTGTAATCTGCCATGTGCCAGACTAAGTTCTAAGGTAATGCGAAACCAACCACTTTTACAATTCAACTGAAAATTGATGGGTACAAAAAAAAAAGACAAACTAAGTCACAAAAGGTTTTGTTTGAATAACCTCAGTAAACTTGCCTAAAGTAAATGTGATCTATGCTTTTCTGCAGCAAAAATGCCTCAATGTTTCTGATTGTTCTTAAAATCTTAAAACAACAGGTATGTTTCCTATTTCAGTTGGCCTTACCTTCTCGTATATGTCCAGAGGATGTACTCCGGCCAACAGTCCAGAGGAGAGTCCAGCTCGGGAGTGAAGATAGGCTCTAACAGCAGTTTTCTATCTGCTCCAGCTCCACATCTCAGCCCCTCAAGTGTCATGTTACAACCACATACTCACATATTTGTTTCATGAAAAAGATGTTGAATCCTTGACATGTTTTGCTTTATGATTTCCTTTGTGTGAAGAATGATATTTTAGGTCGGAGCCCCCGGGCTGAAAATGTAAGTAATTGTAGTTTCATGGCTTAATTGGTACCTTTGTGTTTTGTTTTGCTGTGATATAAAGAATGATTGTTTTCTGTGAAAAACAACATTTTCCATTGCATAAAAAACGGGGAAAGACAATATATAAATATATGTAGATTTCAATGTGTATATATGTTAAATTACTATCATTAATGCACTTTTTACAGCCATGCTTCTGACTATGTCCACTGTTTACCACCATATATATAAATATATATAAATATATATATATATATATATATATATATATATATATATATATATATATATATATATATATATATATATATATATATTTTAAACCTTAATTTCTTGAACTGTTTACATGAAGCAGACATGGCTAAGAGTCTTAATGGACCGTTTTCAGCTGAAGCCACAGATTCTAGACTTTAAGGAATAATGACTGTTCGAAATACATATATATATTACATATATTTAATAGCCTCAAAATCATGACCATATGTAGCACCAGAGTAATGTTGGTATTTACTTGGCATAAAAAAACTCTCTTAAATCAGCACAGTAGCCTACACCTAGCTCACCATATACTCTACTAAATACATATCTTGTTAAATAAGCATGTCATAGTTTCAGGCAGTTAGTCTTTTAGTGGGTGCAAATACTAAAAAAGTTTGGTAATGCTACTTTCTGATTAATCTTTCTGAATCTGCTGTCCACTGATGGTCTCTATCACACTTCCTGTAACCACTAAACACAGTGCAACTGTCACAAGAGCCAAGTCTGTGGCAGCTAAGCTACTATTTAGGTGTATTTTTGTAAGACACCACAAAGGTTAAGACAGAAGATGCTCTGCGGGGAGATGACGTTCCTCTGCCAGACACTGAGCTGGGGAGCCACTCAGGCTGGCAGACAGCCAGCGACGAGACTAAAATATATACTGCAGCGGTAACCGTCAACACACAATGGTGGAGTGAGGTAAAAATACGTGCCTGAGTGTATGTTAGTGAGAGTAAATCAGCAGTACAGGTCAGGCCTCTGTACAGTCTCGTCTTTTGTGTGAGGAATAAGAAGCACAATAAAAACCCTTTGAAATTTAGAAAATCAGGAGGGCTGATCCTTTTCAATCAATTCAAAAAGGTTATGGCAAAAACAAAACAAAACCTATTTTAGCTGCCTGTTAAACTGGACACACATGCAAAAGTATATATTCATGGGATCACAGTTTACTGGGGTTGTTCAAACACAGCATGTCCCTGTAGAGCCTCACTGATGTTCACACGTGTCACAAGTGAGGATTTGCAATCAGCATTTTGCCACAAGTTGTCGCCAAAATGCCATTTTACAAACCCAACATTTTAAAGCTTCAATTAGGTAACAGTTCAGGATTTGTACAAAGTCTGCAAATGCACTGCCACTATTCAATTTGTATAAATAAAGTGTTGGTTTGGTCAGTTATGTGTGTTGTTTTTAGCTATTTTATGTCAATACATTTTAAGCTGTTCATTTGAATGATTTTTAAGAGCATGTTTAGTTTAGTATTTTTTTATTAAATTAAATGTTAATACTTTTTTATTTATTTAATATGTTTGGTTATGGATAAAAGTTACAAAGTTTAATGAAAAACAGGTTTGTAATAAATAGACACCATCAAAAACAAATGCCTCAGAGGGAAAGGCTCCTCTATAATACCATACAATGGCCTGGATAAATGGAAATCTTCACAGACAACAGTTCTGACTGTGTAAAAGAGTCATTATTTAATTTAGACTATGAAATTGTACGCATAAAGAAGCTTCCCCCAAAGACAGCCTTCTTCCTTGAGCTTATGTCTGTCAGTGGGTTTCTGCAGATAAGTGCTTTCTGAAGGTCCCTCTCAAGGTTGGGTTCTCTATGTTAAGTGCATTGAGAAGGATGCATAGTAAGATTGCTATATAAATAAAATTATAAATCAATGGAATGTAAGACTATTGCTATAAACTGAAGCGTTGCACAAATGTTTGTTTAAATAATTATATAATATACTTAGGCTCATTCAAAATCAGTTACATACCTCCTCCCACAACCCAAACTCTACTTCTATTGTCTTATCCTAAACACCACCCACAGTCTCGTGTATGAAAATCAATCCGTGTCTGTTATTCAAAGCTGTCGTGACAGTTTCTGTGCTTGCTTTTCCTTGGCATCAAAGGCGCTCTTGGTGCTAAACAGGTCGTCCACCGTGTCCATGATCTGCTCCATTTCGCGGGACAGCTCACTGTAGCTCTCCTTCAGCTCCTCCTGCTGCTGCCTCAGCTCGACGGCCGCGTTCATCAGCTCTGTGGCCTGGTGGCTGCAGTGGCCTCTCAGCTGCTCCACGTCGGACAACAGAACCTCCATGCTCTTCATCAGTTGCTCCAGACGCTCGGCGGTCACCTCAAACCCGGCCAAGGTGTTATCAGGAGCCTGGTCTGAACCCCCTGCTTCTGCTTTGTTGTCATCCATTGTCTCAGGCTCCTAATAATCAAATTAAACTTGAATTAACCATTTAGCTTAAATAAGACTAAACAATGCCAACATCTATGCTTTGTCTGAGCTTGTGGTGCCTAAGCGTCTGCAGAGGTGAAATGTTTAATCCTCTGCTTGCGTGCATTTGTGTACAATGTGTGTTTGGGTGCCCTTTCCCTGACATGTGCTGCCCCGTAATCCACTTAATTCTGAGTTAATTCTACGAGATGCCCCTCCCAGAGAAGAGGAACTCTCTACAGCAGCTATGGGACATCAGCAGCAGGCGGGACATCAGATTATGTGTGCTTTCCGCTCCTCCCAGACCATTCACCGTCACAACTGTGAGGAGACAGATTAACCATGTCTTCAGCTCATCCGTGTGTGTCCTTTACCTTTGCACAAAGCCATTATTCTCTTGAAAAGTGGATGTATATAGAATCAGACATAGCTCTTTAGGGGCTACTGTTATACTGTGAAGGTATTAGACAGATCTGGATTTAGACATTTTGATGAATTGCACACAGAACTCAAATATTTGTGCAGTACAGCTACTTGTTCATTCTTGTTTTCCATATACTGAAGACTAAACAAGACTATGTATTTATGCTTTCAACATAAAATTAAATCATGTACATTTACAACAGGAGGAATACTTCTCCTTAATACACCAAATAACACCCTAGCAAATAGTTTTAAAGCAAATGTACGGCCCATATAGTTATCATTAAGCACCTTAAACATATCTAATCCTTGTTAACGTTGGTAAAATCAATTTAAAACCTGTTAAGGTCCAGGTTAAACCACTTTAAACCTGTCCAAATCTAGTTTGAATCAAGTGAAAGAAGTTTAGGGTCTGAGTTTAACCATTAAAAAACCCTCCAAATATCTAAACCAATAAACGTTCTACTTTAATTTACTTTAAACCAGGTCAAATCGAGTTGTGTTAAACCAATTAAAGCTCATCCGAACCCGGTTATAACAAGGTTGCCTTTAGAACCGGTTAAAGTCTGCATCCAGCTATATCCTGTCTAACCCCTAACTCAACCCTTACCCTAATCTTAACCCTAAAAACTACTTACAGTTGAAGTTAACACAGAAAAACAACAATAGTAAAACAATAAATGGCTGCACAGCTCCATCTAGTGGTTTAAGTTGAAATAACAAATTCCCTAGATGGCACTTTCTGAGACTTATGTTAATATCTTTCTTCCCAGTTTACAATCAGGTATCAGGGTGCTCTTCTGTGGAATAAAAATATCGGCTTACTGGCTTACTTACTTTGTTTAATTCTTTGGTACATTGAGTGTTTTCTTAATTTTTTTATTTAAGTTTGAGTTTCTACAACACCCTTAGACATAATGTGGTTTAATACGACATATTGACATATTAACTTGAATGCACTGAAGCACGTGTTTGAAAACATGTTAAAGAGCCGACACAGTCCCTTTAAATGGCCCTGGAGATAAGGGCCCTCAGGCTCTTATCAAAACGAAACAGTGACGAGACCGAGGGCTTTTAAAAAACATATCCTCTGAACTGACTGTCGTTATAGCTGCTGCATAAGGCAACTTTATAGATGGAATTTGGGTTAAAAATAAATCCATGGCAACAGTAATACAAATGTATTACTAATATTAGGCATACAGTACACTAAACCTTTTCAAAACATTAAATCAAAAATAAAAAACTATATTATATTGAGCAGAAAAAGGTTTAGCATATACTTAAATTAAAGGTTCATATGCAAATAACTGTGTTGAATAAAGCATATAAGCATAAGTAAAAAAAAGCCTAAAGAAGAAAAGGGTTATTTTTGATTCTAATTGTACATATCAATGCTTATGTTATGATGTTATGTTATAAAAGTATGTTAGATTGTGATATATTATGAGGAAATGATAGTAGCAAAAATATGAGCTGTAAATAAGCACAGACTACAGTTAAAATAATATATAGCATTGTCTATTAACTGCAGTGGCATTGCAGCCACAGATAAAAAACAGAAAACATAAAATTATAGAAAAATAATGATGAAAACATGTTTATTTGAAAATATTGTTTATGAACATACTTTATCTCATGTTATAGTTTGTATTACATTTAAAAAAAAGGAAACGCAGCCCTTACCTGTTGCAGTGTCTTTTCCTCTGAGCATTGAGAATGTATGCACATGTTCGTCGGAGATAAGTCTGTGAAGTCTGGCTCCAGTCCACAGCTGCCTTTAACCAGTGTGACGTCACATTTCTGTTTTAGAGGAGAATATTAGTTATCAGACGTAATTAGAGGGGTTAACTTTGAGTTAATTTATATATATATATATATATATATATATGTACAGGCAAGAAATCTATGAAAACACAAAGCACAATAGCAGCTAGATTGTCAATGAGAAGAAATGTATATATAAAGTAAAAGTATTTGAAACATGTAAAACAATTGTTAAAAGCAATATTTTTTTAATGAATCAAAATTTTAAAAACATACTATTTTTTTGTTAACATGCAAATTAATAGCATCCAAAGCTATAGCCTGTCATTTAAAACCTACTGTACTGGGCCAGGTCAACCCATGTTATAGAACCTATGGTAAGCAGAAATTGTGCTCTTTATTTGGTCCCATTATTGATTTTTGATGATAAGAACAATTTTAAAGTAAACTTCAAATTTCTTACAAGTTTTGTTGTACTTCTCTAGTGAGTCCACATGAGGGCAGTGTTGTAATTATTTGCTCTTTTGTGGCAGCTGTTGGCACTTTAGTCCTTCAAGATTTTGTTTTGCTCCTCTTAGGTTTTCCATCCGACCATGTTTAAAAGTGAATGCATCAAATGTTACTGTTTCTTTAGAGTCTATACAATAGGTTTTGAGGTGCTCTTACACCTTTTTATTTTAAAACAAATAAATATATAAACAAACAAATGAACAAACAGGCAATCCAGCACAGTCAGGAGGCAATAAAAAAAGAAAAAGGAAAAAAAAAGAATAACACTAGTCCTCCACTTAGCAGGCTCTATCCGCCCCTACAAGCCGGAGGTATGGGGCCCATCGGGAAAAGCTCCAGGGCCAGTCTCTGCCAGTTGGCTGTGGTAGGGGGTCTGTCGCTGATCCAGGACAGACAGATGTTTCTCTGTGCAGCGTACATGAGGATGTCATTAGGTCCCCTGGAGCCTGAACCAACATTACTGTCCCTGTCGCCCAAAGGCAGACACAGGATCCAGTGTTACTCCAATTATCCTTCTCATGTCCTCCAGAACATTCATCCAATATGATTGGATTTTAACAAAACAAATCCCTTCCACTGATTTACATTTTAGACACATAGGTAACAGTTTTTATTGTGTTTATTTTTACTTGGGTAAGCTTGTACACAGGGAATCATTTTAAACTATTGCAGAATGGCAGAGTTACAAACAGATATTTTTTTAACGTGTATTAATGTGTGTGTGTGCGCAGTGTGGGGGTTCACAAATGAGGATTATTAGGCCCTGGTTTGCATTGAGAGAGCCTAGCCAAGCGTGAGGCGCAAAGGAGAAAGGGGCCATTGTTGTAGTCCAGATGAGGTGCCTCAAAATAGATTCACTCGTGGGGGGTTTAACAGCAAAACACTGGAAACAAGAACCTTACCCCGGACTAGGACCAGGCTTTTTTTCTAACAGCGATGATGGGATTAAACATATCAATTCATGCCAATGCGGAAACAAATCAAACATTATACTACACTTTCAGTCAGTCTTAAATACATGTTTTAGATGGAGCATTTAGATGGCTTACAAACAGTAAAGTGGTGTTGGGTCAATAATTTAAAGGTTTTGTCATAGAATTGCTATATATCTGACCTGATTTATTGGTGTTCTTTGTCTTATGTCTAATTAAAATTCAAATAAAAAGTATTATTGTATATCAAAATAACTTTGCATTTGTCCATTTTATAAATAAATATTTATATATAAAGCTCCATAAAACCCAAACGAAAGTTCCATTACTTACCTTTTCCTAAAGCAGAGAAATTTAGATTTGCTGGAAGATGTGTGAGATAAAATTACAATATTCAATTCTGTTCAGTATAGTATGTATTGTTTTAAAATATTCCACAGAATACTTCTATTGCTTGTGGTCAAATGCTAAAGCTATTGTGAAATGAATGTGGGTGGTTAGTGTTAAAAAATGAGCAGAGTAATGCATTACGCTTCAGTTTAACACAGCTGTTTACTGCGGTTAAACTATCTGGCAACATAACCCCTCTACATTCCAACTTTCCCCTTCTCCCTTTGTCTGCGACGCCATTTTTCATTGTCTCCTTTTGTGTCTTCCTCACAAAATGTCCCCTCAGACATCTGGTTTGTTTCTGAATCCACATCACCCACTGTCATCAGCTGCTGTAAAGCAAAAGAAAAGAGCACATAACTATGTTTCCCCTCTATGATTTACTCACAACTGAATGAGAGCATAAAAAGAGCTCTGTCAACAGAAGAATGGGAGAGTTATGGCCGGTGGCTCACATGTTGTTGCCTCGGTCTTCGAGACACTCAGGGGAACGTCAGGGGGCTCGCCGCCATGTCTCAGGACTGTTACACTATTTATGGACTCTTCTGCTGCCAGTGCACGTCCCGGTGATGTATGGCTCTCCATCTGGTGCTATGAGGGCATTGTTGTCACTTGGAACTTTGACTTGAAGATGGACTCATGGGTGATATTATGGGGATCAACTGAGAGAGGGTTATTTTCCATACACAATCTGAGACGGTTTGATTTATTTTGTCTTATGCACCTTGTAACTCAGTGGTAGTGTCTTTCATTAAACATAGTTGTGACTATTTTTGTCAGTAAGCAGCGTTTCATTGCTCGTACACATTTTATATTACAGTTTATGATGACGATAATCAGGATAGTATTTTTAATAAGAGAGAAAAGTCCTAAGCGCTCTGAACACATCATACTCCTTTCAACAATAGCATATAAAAATGGATAAAGACAGAAATTCTTGACAGTAATTTCACTAGAAAAGGTCAGACTTTTGAAATCAGATCTACTTCAGATTAGCTTGGGCTTATTTCGTGGTGGGTTCTTTATGCAATTGAATGACCCATGCAACATCAACCACCAGGAACTTGTCTTTAGTGAATACAGATTACTACTACAGACCAAAGTCAGTGAGCAATTTATTTTTGTCTCTTTAGACTTGGCATCAAAATCCAGAGTGATTGCTTTAATGTCAAGTCAAAAATGTCAAGTTAGTAAAATATCCAAAACAAGTGCTACTGTGATAACCAGTTTAATGTAATCTCACATTGTCCAGGCAGCTACAAGTTGGATTAAAATATCTACATGGTTTTAGTTCACAAAACAAGGTGTCAGTAAAGTCCTTTTGACTTAATGCCACTAAAGAGCGAGGTTTAGTTTTAGAAAAAGACAAAAACTCAACAAAATCTAAACAGTGCTCCACCCTAAGCCTTAGATCTGGATCAGTTTCCTTGAGCTGCTACCCTTTTCTGGTAAATGGGTGGGATTCCCGATTCCTCACTCCAGGGGAATAAAAGTGCATGAATAGATAATTTTACAAGGAGACCTCTCCTACTTTCATTCAGTGCCAGACATTTTTCTGCCTCAACAACAATGTGAAGAACAGAATTGTCTGAAACCTGACTCTGATGAAACCTTTGTGAAAGTATTTGTCTCTTGAGTGATATGGGAGTCTGTGTTTGTTTGGAAATACGGGTCCAGGAAAAGTTTTCTATTGGCTTCATTCTAAAGAATTGTCTCATCTTAAAAGAATGGGATTATTTGCTTAAATTTTAGCTAATTTCCCATGGAGCAGGGGCTCATTCAATGCATAAAATAATGCCAATGATATGGGATATTAACTTTTACTTAAAAGTTAATATCCCATATCATTGGCAAAGCTATGCTGTGTTGATTCTTGATGCAGCTAGAGATACAAAAGTACAGATGTGTGAAAGCTGCAGCCTATTCATTTCAGCAGGAATGATGTGAATTTGGAAATGTCAAAAAATTAATTTCAAGTGGCCATTTGCACAGCAACTGGATTTGTGCAAAAAATTTAAAAACTCATTAAAATCCATCTTATACTATTCCAACCATTTTACAGTTCCTCCACAACACAACGTTGCTCTGATTGGATAAAAATGTGTTTACTCACAGATAATAAATCCAATCACCCCCCAGTTTTCTTCCAGAGTATCTGCCCTTCAGACAAGTCGGGTTATTATGTGCCACAATAGCAAAGCAGTATTGAGAAAATCCATCCAAGCCATATTCTCCAGAGCAGTTCAAGTTAAAACCCTCTGGAAGAAGGCAGATTGTAAACTGAACAGGTTTAAACATTCTTTGATTCCTCTGTTAATTACTTTGTTGAATTTAGAGAAATAAATCAAAGAAATGTAAAATATGATCTGTACTTAGTTTGGGCCTCCAGGGAAATGTCGCAAAGTTATCGTATTTTATGTATTATCATTATCTTTTTATTACTTTGACTTGTGCAATAGTGTTCGGAAATGAACCTTGTGTGGTGTATTTCAGAGCTAAGCACATACAGGGGTATGTATTTATTCTATTTGTTCTGTTGTGTGTGAACTGTATTATGTGTTCTGTGCTATGGCTGTGGCATTTGGTCCCTTCACTGTCCAAGACAAACGATACAGTGCAGAAATGTCCCAAGCCCTTCATTTACTTTGAGTGTACAGTGTGTGCCAGATTAAGCACCGCATTAGCCCAAAACTTTATCTAATGACAAAAAAAAATGGTATTACAAAATTGTCACTAACAACGATGTTATTTTAAAAAGGAAAAAAAATAAAAATAAAGGCCTCAAAAGACAAGGAGACCCATCTTTGTCAGACGGCAACACCTCAATTTAAAGTGGAATGTATTTGGTTGACCTCCTCGTGACTTGTGTCTATTAAAAATGTCTAATGTGTCCGTCAAATGAAACATTGGGCCCTGTTCTCAATAAGTACATTCGACACTGATCTGCTCGGCGGCCCAGAGCACACCATTGTTAGAGCTCGACTGCACCTGATGTTAAGGGCCTGCCAGTCCCGCGCTCCCTCAACAGAGCTTTGATTGTGTTCAATCCCCTCTACATTCTTCTGGCAGTCTTACCTCAGCTCTCTCTCACACAGATGAATGCAGAAAGTACTTTTTTTTTACCTTTCCAAAACATGGATACACTTGGCTTGCAGTGCTGACAAACTAACACGAGCATCTGGGAATCTGGTCTTTAGGAAATGTAACTCCAACTGAAACTACATTTAGTCCAAGTAAAGCACAGTTGTAGTCACGCATTATTCAACAATGTTGGGGTAAATGGTGTGAACAAAGCAGAGATCGGTAAAATTTTTTCTCAGAAATCTCAGAAAACCAATGAAACCTTACGTTCTGACAACAGGGTGGGCTTTGGAACTCTAAAACGCTTTAAAGCCCACCTATGACTTCACATGTGAAATAAACTTGTAACACCCACTGCTAGCTTTCCACCCCAAGAAATGTAAATATGGCACAATTAATAAATACTAAAATTGAAAGAGGACAAACTATGCCAAGAACAGACCTCATATTTATTTTGTTTTGTGTATAACTCATTCAAATTCCATTGGGTTTGTTCATTAACAACAGGACTACTATAGGTTCTCACAGGCAGCAGAAAAAGAGTTAGGGTTAGTGAGTAAGGTGTGGAATCACAATCTGCAATGTCACAACTAGATGCTACTAAATTTTACACATGACACCTTTTCACAAAACTAAAGATAGAAGAGGTGTTTCCCCTCAAATACTAAAATGACCCTAAAGCCTTTTGCTTTATGATTCAAAATTCTAGTAGAGGGCTAAAGGACTTATGCTCATGTCTTAGCATCAAATGCGGCATGTTTTCTGTTTTACATCTTCCCACTGCTCAGACCTCATTTGCTCTTATTCAGACTGGGAAACAGGTTTTGGGCACAGGGGAAATCTGGTGTGCCTCTGCTCCTCTCAGATAATTAGTGTGTGAACTAATTGCATGTCTAACTTTAGCGGAGCGACAGCCTAATTCCAACTGTCCGCTCTTTATAAAGTAGGCAGGACGATGGAGAAGAGAGGCGACGGGTCCTACTCGACCTCAAATATTCGAGCAAACAACTTTGCACACCTGCTGATTTTTGGTGATACTCTGAATGAGACTTATGCATCGAAGTTATGCAACTGGTTTAATGGGACTCTACATGTCTATAAACATGTGCCGAGCCCTGGAACTTCAACAAACTGAACCATAAGAGTGCCATATTTGAAGAATTAGCATGTGTGCCTATTGAGCAACAAGTTATACTGTGCGACATTGAACTTTCTTGTCTTTCTGCTGAAGTGCTTCTGACAACTCCAGTGGCTGCGTCTTTAGTGTGAGGTCGGCCACTGTTCGCTTAAAGATATGTTAAATGACCACAATGAAACACATAAGGTAAGATTGGTGTCTATATGCAGTGCAATAAGATGACAGTAGGGTCAAATTAAAGTGAGATTTACTGATGGCTACACTGAGAGTAATAAACATATAGAAAAAGAATCTGGTAGAATGTAAATGGAATATGCGTCCTATAGTTTTCAGTACCTTTATCAGTGTTTGGTCACATAAAAAAATGCTACCTTCACCTCCAGAATTTTGTGAAGGGCTGGTGTGGAATAAAATGGATTTTTTTTGTGTGAGGGTTACTTTTACCCATTATACTATTAGTAAAATACAATTCTTCCTTCTTCTTCCTCTTTTTGAGCTTCATGTAACATTTGATTGACATTATTTTGACATAATGCTTGAATAAACTAATGAAACCGGTAAAATAAATATTAAATCACAGGCCAAATATACAAATTTCTGTACTGAGTTTGAAATATGTGTTATATGACTTAGATAAATTCAAGATTTTAAGGCAGCAGTGGCTCATGTTCCTTTCAGGTAGATTTACAAGCCCTATAAAACAAATACATCACTGTGGGATCATGCATGTTAATTATCAGTCATGGGAAAACTGGATTTGGACCAGGTGCAATATTAAAATGCACTCTAAGGCTCTCATGTCAAATCATATTTTTAAACCGAGAAAAGATGAAAAATGGATGTAAATGAGACGTAAACTGAGACTACTGTTTTATATTTAATACAGCCTGTTGTTATGAAATAATGAAAACGATATAAACTGTGGAAGCCAAGTGACATCATAACACGACACGGCTCGACAACTTGCCGAGCCGTGAGGTAACAGAAAGTGTTAAAAAAAAAAATAGCTGTAAGAGGTATATGCGGTAGGTTTTTCTTGAAAATTGGGCAGATTTTCTCACCTAATGTTCTCTGTTGAAGGTCGAAAACTGAATGAGCTGCAGGGCTGGATGTGCGCTCCTCATTTTTGTTTTCCTGCAGAAACAAAGGAAGACAGCACATCATTCGTCACCATGAACAAAAACTACTTCTGTCTATATACATTTAGAAAAAGAACCATAGCTTGTATAATATCTCACAGATGCTTTTTCACCTGCCTTTATCCTACACTTTACAATATCGGATAGTGAACCTATGTGCCATGGTTAGTCGTGAAACTATGTCAAATATAATGTAATCCACTTTTTTGAAAAATGTTTTGTCCCACAGACCCACATTAGTTTCTTCCTGTGCCGATAAGATAAACATTCTGTTCCACTAAAAGTAATAAACACATATAGGGGCAACATACGTCAGACCCTGTTAGAGAAATGCACACAATTTAGGCCGATGGTTTATACCTTTTAATAAAAAATAATAAATAAAATAATACAGAAATTCTTAAGACAAAATAAGAATAAATTAAATAATGCATAGCCGTACACATACAGTAACTAAGTAAGTTAGTAAGTCCATTTTATTTATATAGCACCTTTCACAGATATAAATCACATTGTGCTTTACAAATGTGCAACAATTTTAATAAAAGAACGATAAAACTATGATAAATATAAATTAAAATCACAAAATTGTAAAACATAAAAGCCCAATCAACTAAAAGCTTGTTTAAATAAAAGTTTCTTCAGCTGCTTTTTAAAAGAATCAACAGAAATGTCTATGTCTGAGCTGTTGAAGTGGTTAAAGCAGTTGAATATATTTGATAAAGGGAAGTGTTTGGAAAGTGGGTCTGACAAATCACAGTCACTTCTAATCATTCATATGTTGGAAAGAATTACTGTAAAAAAAAAAAAATACTTAAATGGATTTGTGCCTTTTTAATTTTTTTAAAAATCTTGGCTTCTTGGAGCCAGCCCCCACTTCTGCACATAGTTTCCTGGAGGCAAAAGATCCCATGGTCCATTATTCTTCTACTTTCATCTACTGTATGTTCAGTTCAGTATTACTGTAATAATGAATGACACTGTTGCACACATCTGCAATATTACATTTGTCTTAAGGCTTAGTCATAAATAGAGCTGTTTGTCTCAGTAAGTACTAAACTGTTTCAGAATTCATCAGCATGTGATGGACAGTGTCTAACGATGGCATTACACACCCTTTCTGGCATTTCCTGTGGCGTTTCCTGCTATTGTTGTGAGCTAATGTGCTAATGTGTATTAATCCTGGTAAACTCTCAACAGCTCGCTCCATCTCAGGGGTTCGATTGACAAAAGACCCCTCTCTTTCTCTGGCATCGGTCTCATTAAAAAACATCCAACTGTGGCTTTCAGAGTGTTCCCGCTGATGGTGGAGATAAACTCTGTTGTGTCGGAGCTCACATGAGTGTGAGAATATGGCATAAAGGGAAAATAAAGTGTCTATATGTTGGGCCCACAGAGAAAATCTCAGTCTGGGAAACTGTAATGCTAATGCCAAAAGCTTTAAAAGTGATCAAAATATATGTATTTGGTGAAAGATATGAAGTCATTATGTTAAGCACTAGGTTTAAAAAGACCAATGCAATGTTATGTCTGCAAAGTTTAATTCAAAGACATATTTGTAAGATCTGTCAAATCTGTGATCATTTGTTTTGACTTCCCTCACTTTTCTTTAGCTCAAGCCTTTGTTGATATGAGCTCAACGCAACTGGGGTTATTTTTGGCGTTTCATCTTCTGTCACACTGCCCTTTGACACTATAAACACCAGACAACATTTATCTCAGTGTGACTCACTTTACCCAGCAGCCCCTGCTCTGTCTGCTGCTCAGCCTTGAACAGAAGAACCAATTCACAGCTTCAAAAGCTGCCCATCAAGGAATTCTGTCATTATTTCATGTCTGCTGTTTCACGCCACATTAATGGTGCATTGTGTAAAATGTTGTAATAAACATTTGAACATATAATCTTTCATTTAGGAGATTTATGAACTAAATTGAGTTTGTTTCTAAATAAATATCACCATCATGAACTGGCCTATTTCTACTCTGTTTGTGCACAGACAACAGCATGTCTCAGCAGGGCCTCCGTAGCTTCCCACAGGCAATGTTAAGAAAGAGTGTGAGATGGTAATTAATGTTGAGCAAAAAGGTCAAAGGTCTTTTCAAAATAATTGATTGAAAAGTAGAAGCGAGAGACATTTTTGCTTTTGCATTAGAACATACTGGTATAGTTGCAATTTGGAAAATTTATTAAAAAGGCACCAAATCTGCAAATGTAATAATAATCTTTATTTTTATATAGCGCTTTTCCACCTAATGTAGTAGTACCAAAGCGCTTTACATTTATTAAGCTATTTACCAGTAAACCTCACTGGAGGCAATGTAGGTTAGAGAGCGGGATGTTATAATGTTTTGGGATGTTTTGAACCGCCCACTCGCCGGTCGAAGGACGGCTGCTCTACCCACTGAGCTTCTGCCGCCCTGTAAATGTAGGCATGTCGGGGCTATAACATAACACTTAATGTGTGAATAAAAGATTTTAATTTTTTTGTTTGGTAGTGAAAATTTATTGTCAAGTCAACTTTTGAAGAGTGACGTCAAAAAAGTTACAAGACAGTCGACACAACAAGACGACGATGGTAGAAAATTATGTGAAAGTAAAAATAACCTTATCATAGACACAAAAACATGAGTTAAATGCAGGAAATATTTATCTAGAAAGACCGGAAGTAATTCTGTATGTCCCACAGATTCATCTGTGATAAACGCTTGTTTTGAACAGAACTTCTCCTTGTGTTGCAGAGTGTCACATGATTTCACAGCACTTCATCACTTAAATCGGATTAAACACAAAAGAGCATCTGACTTCATTTTGTTAAAACATGTCATGTGTCAAATTACAAAGACATTACAAACAAAAACATACAAGACTTGCAGCTCATGACTGCTAACGTCTTAAACTATGTGGACTATGGAACTTCAGCTTAACTGCAAATGGCCAGACATGCCTTCACACGTTTGAAGAAAAACAGTTATTAGCCGACTATAATTTCTTTCACTAGGAGGCTGTGGAGGGGAGGGTAGCGATGTCAGTAGCTCTGGCATTGTTTGTCTTTTCAGCTGTTACCTGGGGCCAAAGCCTTGTCACTTTCAGGATTTTTAGCGGTTTCAGTTGACAATGAAATCATCTCGCTGTGGAAAAGGTGATATTGTGTGGCAAGACTGTGCCCTGTGGCAGATGTATTTAGACCTTGACCTTAATGTGTCAAAGGGATTATTAGTCACCATTTGGCAGGCGACATTGGACTGGTATACGGTATAAGTAAAGGAAGTAACTAGTCACATTTACATTAATTCATTAATTGATTAAATTAATTTCAAAATATACTATATGAGAACTTATACTGCACATTTTTACATACATTTCAGATTGAGATATTTGTAAAGACCTGGTTTATTACTGCACATTATTCTTGTGATTAAATGGCCATGAGTTTGGATTTTATAATGGTTTGTTGGTACAAATGGTTTATCTTTTCTTGATCTAATTTTGAGTCTTTCACCAAACACTTACCCCTCTATGAGATCTATTAAATCTATTAAAACTTTGTCCCATTTTCTCTTCAGCGCTGACAGACTGATCCCACTCCTGCTCCTGATACACTTTGTTTTTGTGCACTAACAATGGATATTAATACAAGGCAATGGATTCAACATGTTTTGGGTTTCCTCAAAGGTTACAGCCTGGATTCACTTAACCTACTGCTAAATGTCAGCCCATTGAAAGCTGTAGTTCAAAGTTACAATGTCACAGTAGATGTCATGAGAGATTTAAAAACACGTAGGATATATCCAGGTCTGAGGATATTGGGAAGTCAAGCCAAGAGCAGTTGAGCTCAATAAAAACCATTAGTTAACATGGGAAACACATCAGAATATAAACTATAATAAAGGAAATATATAATGTTTTTGAGATGATATCTGGAAGAATAATTTTTCTGTCAATGTTAAAGGGTTAGAAAAAAAGTTTGTTTATTGAAATTGTGTTGCTATGGAAACACGAGTGACGGGAAGAACGAAAGTGGCTGTTGCTATGGTAACAAGGGTTAGCGTTAGCATAGCATTTCAGGTATTTACTTCTAAATATGACTTTATACTTAAAATATTGGTTTATTATTGAACAGCAACGGTCTGCAAAGTTACCGCCCGTCCACCGACGTCTAGTAGCAACTCTGCAACTTCCGCTGGTGAAGATATCCACACAAACAGCTACTGCAACATTATTTAAAGTACATAACTTACAGTATGTTCACTAGCTGTTAAATACAATCTATAAAAACAGAGAATAAATTTAAAGTAACACCGTCAAAGGATAATAAAAAAAGTGTAAAGCTCTCACACTGTGGTAAAAATTAGATTTCAGTCAAGAATTTAAAACAGACAATAACACACTTGCATAAAGCATTGTTACATAGCCTACTTATTATAGAGCACTGAGGACTAATATCTAAAACTTTTTATAGGTTTGCTTACAATTAGATATAACGAATCCTGACCTAGGCCACTTTAATAACGTGCATAATTAAAAAATGTAATTAAAACTAAGGATACTTATAGAAGTACAAGAATAAATAATTCAATTACAGCCATATGGTTCGAGTTTTCCCTCCACACAGGTCGAGAAATAAAGAATCTTAAGTCTACATGCACTATAATAACGACTTTTAAAATACATAAATTGTCAAACTAAACTAACGTGAACCTGAAGTGAACTCATGTAGGATCATGCCCACAAGGCCCACAGCCTGCCCAGGTGACCCGTCACTTTAATGACGCAACACAACATGGATACCTGTACTGTCAGTGAGCTTTTATCATCGGAACAGCAATTCGACATGGTTTGAAAAAGCCACGTCGCCAAGTGGGCCAACGACAAAGCTGTTTAGTCAAGTGTGAGCCAAACTTTTCAGCGTTACCAATGAAGAGCGACTGTACTTCTGCTGCAGCAACACGGAGCCCAATTATTCATCTGCGTAATGTCCACACACCGCGAAAGAAGAGCTGTAAGTCCAGTTTTTTTTATGTTGAACGGTGTTATGTGCGTAATGGCCGCTGGTAAAGCATGTCCTACAGCAGGTGAACATGTTTCTCTGTTTCCCTGAAGCAGCATAGAGGCCTCTCTGACTCTGGATAGATGGAGACACCCCATAATTGACACTTTAGACGTGCTCAGGTTGCTTAAGAGGGAGAAATAAGGACAATCATGGGTTTGGAAACGTTGTTATTGTGAACATGGGGTCCTGCTCTCAATAAAGTTATGCTCCCCTGACAAAACACAGTGATAAATTTTGACACTGACCCTAATCTTGCCTAACTGGGTCATCATTTTACCAAAGGAGACACTGAGTGAGGGATTCATGTTCTTTTCAGGAGGACACTGTAGTTTGACAGTTTAAATGTGGTGTTTTTGTATTTAACCTTGGACAGGATTCAAAGAGTGGTTATGTAACAGTGGCAGATGGGAGATGATGCCAGCTGATACTGTGGCTTGAAGGTGTTTGCAGGTGATTTTCACACTGAAGATCTTTCAAGTGATGATTAATGTTGAGCAGAAAGGTCAAAGGTCGTTACAAAAAGCATATAATGATTGACAAGTAGAAGCGAGAGACATTTTTTGCTTTTGCATTAGAACATACTGTTACTTTTTAAAGCTTAGACTGAACTTGAAGTGACTGTGAAGATTTTTCTAGGAGATGATAGCCAGCATGATGAGCTAACCTGCATCAACAGTATAGATAACTTAAAAGTCTGACAGAAGCATCCCCTCATAAACTACCACATTATCGCTTTGATTTCAATCAAGCACATGTTCATTTAAAGGTCTTTTCCTCTCTAGAGAAGGTTAACATCACATGAGAATGTAATGTGAGTGTGCATGACCTTAGCACCTCAACAGCCCCAGTGCAGCTCCTGGTAAAGTTAAACCCAGGGAGGACCCCCCACTTCTCCTTTTTGCAACAGTTAGGTCCGTGTGATTTATAGTCTTCCTGCTTGACTTTAAAATGACATTGTGGCCTGGGTTTTATATAGCATGTCTGTTCTGTACCTATGTTGCATGTTAGTTGCATGTTGGCATTGCTTTCACCTGCCAAGGCTGTAAAATAGTGCATGGATAGTGGGAACATGTCACCATCAATGTTCCGTGTAGAGTAAAATCATCATTTAAAACTGCTACAGGCATTAGATGTTTCACTTTCCTCTTATTTTATATAATAGTAAGTTATTGAGCCTGAAATATAAAATTATCCAGTTACAGTAAAGACAGAATAGAATTTTTTTTAATATGACTGTTGTGTGGTTAGGTGCTGAAAAAAATATACAATGGACCTTTAATATGCTTAAAAGGTTTGTGTTGTTAATCCTGGATTTGACCATGAAAACTGAATGGCCTATTCATTCATTATTGATGAAATGCTCAGAAAGTTAACACTGTCAAATGTATAAAGTAGACATTACAGGTTTTGCAAGTTTATAATTTTATACAAACATGTTTAAAATCAAACTCTAGCAGACACAAATAGCAGGTACTGTCTGGTAAGGTTTACAATGAGCAGCAGCTGTCAGGCTTTCTCCCCTGTGCATCGACTGATTGATGTTTTTATTTTTTTATTTTATGGCGGATTCTCAGATGAGTGCCTCCGCAGGATGTCTTTAGTCCTGTGCCGTATCGCGTTTCTCTTCCAAGAACATAATCTTAAATCACTCCTCGACGGTTTCCTATTTTTTTTTTTTGCTCTTCTCCAGGTGTTGTGTGTTTGCCACATTGCATTTGATGACCATGTTTGATTGGGATAACCATTTTTGATGATGATTTACCTGCCGTTCCGAGTGTCCAGTGTAATCCAAAGCTTTTATCTCTGTTGTGCCCTGAAGCGCTTCCATGTGGAGTTCAAACACTCCACCGGCGGAAGAGACCAAACTGTGATTCAACGGGAGGCTGTCTTTCTTGTGTGAGGAGCAGTAACCGTTTTGAGTGGGCTGTGGTAACAACAGAGCTGAAATGAGAAGTAAATCATGAATCATTCGACTTAGGTGAATTCTACATATAATACATATTTTTAAAAGGTTTTATGAGCTTCTCAACTTGTCACACTTAATTTCTGGGAATAGCATCCTCTCTGGGGCGGCAGTGGCTCAGTGGTAGAGCGGCCGTCCTCTAACCAGAAGGTAGTAGGATCGATTCCCGCTCGCCCCACAGTTCATACTGTTGTTGTGTCCTTGGACAAGACACTTAACTCACCTTGCCTCCAGTGTCCATAGCACTGGTGTATGAATGTGTGTGACTGTGGCGGTGTGTTTGGTGGTGGTAGGAGAAGGTTGTGAGCGCCGGTTGTGTGGCAGCCCCCCTCTCTGTCTGCCCCAGGAGTGAATGTGTGTAAAAATGGGGTGAGTGGAAGCTCCATGTAAAACACTGTTGTAAAGCACTTTGTGATTATTATCTGTGAAAGGTGCTATATAAATAAATTACTTACTTACTCTAATTTTTCCCAATGTTATTGTTTGGACATAGTCACAATAACATCAGGTGACCTGTGCAGCGGCCTACTGATTGGGTGCCATATGAATGGCCATATGAATGAAAATAGTCATCATCCATTTTTATTGTCAATAATACAACTAGGGTGCACGTGGCAGACTGGTTAGCACTCCTGCCTTACAACAAGAAGGTCGTGAGTTCAAAAAACCTGGCCGACTCAAATATTCTCGACCGACTCTGGTCTTTCTGTGAGGAGTCTGCATGTCCTCCACGTGTTACCGTGGGTTCTCTCCGGGTACTCCGGCTTCCTCCCACTGTCCAAAGACATGCATGTGTAGGTTAACAGGCAACTCTAAAGTGTCCCTAGTGAATGAAAGTGAATGGTTGTATGTCTCTGTCTGTCTCTATATGTCAGCCCTGCGACTAACTGGCCACTGTCCAGGGTGTACCCCGCCTCAGGCCCAAAGATGCTGGGATAGGCTCCAGTCACCCGCGACCCCTAACGGGACAAAGCGGTAGAAAATGAATGAATGAATGAATGAATGAATATTACAACTATGTTTTTAGGCGTTTTTTTTTTTTTTTTTTCATTTTAAGTATATATATTCTCTATTCTTTGTTTTTTGTGTATGTTATATGTTTCTGTTAGTTTTCTAGACTGGAACCCTTATGATTATTCTACTTAAAAATGAATTGGGAGGAGTTGGGATCGATCAAGATAAAGGTAAGTAATGTTTCTGAATGTATGAAATGCTATTGTCTTCTATGGGCAAGGACTAAAAGG
This sequence comes from Neodontobutis hainanensis, assembly GCA_024349245.1. Classification (NCBI taxonomy): domain Eukaryota; kingdom Metazoa; phylum Chordata; class Actinopteri; order Gobiiformes; family Odontobutidae; genus Neodontobutis; species Neodontobutis hainanensis. The sequence continues at coordinate 609,997 of JALDNG010000058.1, forward strand.
ATCCTGGATACAAGACAATGGACAATTTCTTCACAGGGTAGCTGAAGAGATGCCTCTCCTTCACGTAGAAGAGCCAGCTGAGATGGCTCTGGCATTTGTTTTGTTCTGATACCCTCCTGGTGAGGTGGTTTGAGCATGTCCCACCGGGAGGAGGCCCCAGGCCAGACCCAGGACACACGGGTGGGACTGAGTCTCTTGGCTGATAGGGAACGTATTAGTATTCCTCCAGAGGAGATAGAGTTCTGTTGCCCTTGATTCCAGATATGCAAAGAAAAGATGGAATGGAACAAATGCAGTGCCCTTCAATAATATTCAATCTTTGCTATTTAAAAGTCAGCTAGAACATTATCTGGAAAGAAATGATACGACAGGTTAATGGGGGCAGACAATGAGGTTGAAGGTTGTTATGCATCATCTTAAAAGTTTGTTGCAGGTGGTAATGAATCATATGCAAGTCTAGTATCACTTCCCCTAATACTTTTTTCTTTTCTTCTGTAGATAAAACAGGCCAAACTATGTAAAATCCCAGTTTATTTGTGTGGACTTTATTTTAAGAGATCTATTGTGAACAATTTATTCTCTATTGCTTTCACATCAGCTTTTTTTATTCCAAAGGCAGGGATTTTCTGCTGCTTTTGTATGAGCTGTTGGATTTGACTGATGTGATATCCCACTGTTTTCTTAATCTGTGCTCGGGGCTCAGTCTAAGCTCTCTGTATCTTTAGGTGAGGGCAGCCAGTCTTTATGTGGGGGGTTGCGATCTTTCACCTGCTGCTGCCGGTCCCACCTGCTGAGAGGTCGCATGTAGGAGCCGAGGCTGAAAGGGGTCGACAGGACGAGGGAGGAAAAGCTGGAGGGAATCAAGAGAAACAGAAGAAGACTGGATGAGACAAAGGGTTTACTTATCCTCCTGCTGCTGGAGCTTTTGTTTGTCATAAATTGACTCATCTCTAGGAAGAACGCTAATAACTTTTCAGAGTTTGTAGATGATCACATTAACATCAAGGTCTGCGTACAATGATTAAATTCTACTATAGCTTTCAGAGTACAGCATCAACATGCATTTCATTTCTAATACTAATTAAAATAAACTACTTCATAACTAGATGGGTTATAATTCTCTAGCTGGTATTTATTACATATTGAGGTCAAGCATGAATGTTGTGTATATACATCAGAACAATTACCACAGTATTTTTGACTCAATGGGACATTGTTCTGTACAGCTAAGAGTGAATCTTCAGATTTTAATGTGGGCCCAGCAACCCACTTGGTTCTAGTCCCGAGTAGCTTCTATTTTATAGCCTCAGATATTTTAGTAGATCAAAATATTTTTCTTGTAGAGAAATGTATCATCAAAGTCAGGTGACTTTCATGATACATTTCACTACAAGAAAAATATTTTGATTTGAAATACATTTCAAATGCATGTCAATATCTTGCCAGTGCGAAATGGCTGTGGATTACTTATTCAACTGACCAATCAAAATGTTTTTTTTTTTTTTATATTTTTTTTAAATGGCTGAAAAAATTGTAATTTTGTTGTCCAACTATATTTGGACAAAATCAGCATTAAACGTCTCATTTTAGTCTAGGATTACGTCTTTCTGTTAATTCCTGATTGTAGAAGGTGTTTAGATCTGCTAACATATCTGAATAGTTCTAACTAACTTATGCAAGTGAATGTAGTGATTTGTAAATGATTTTGTTTTGTATTCTCATGTCAGATTGACAGAATGACTCCTAGTAAGGCACGAGTACATTGTTGTCATTGGTATTAAGTTGAAGGCCCTAACTGTTTGCTGCTGCATGAGGTGTGTTATCCAAGTCATGTACGAGATGTTAATAGTTAAAGTTGACCTTTTGTGTTTACTAATAGGAACCCTTCTATTAAAGGCTTTCTATCTAAAGCTGCTCCAGGTACAGATGTCAGTTTTAAATACGCTGGAGTCAATAATACAATAAAGCACCTGTCATTTTATGTTACCTGCCATGAGAAGTGACGCAAACAACACCGCAGGCCTGGGCTGACATGCAAACTATGCCCTCTTTTATCATGCAAAGCTGCGAGTGCCACACAGGGAGCAGCCTGGCATCATTAAAGTCAGTACATCCGATGAGAGAAAATATGAGTTATGGAAGTGTTTATGGAGAGTTTTGGTCAGAAGGGTTTGTTTTAGGTGAGTTCTTACAGTTTTATTTTGTCTGAATACTGCAGGCTCAGGATTATTATTCTGTTAAAATTCACATTGTCTTGACTTGTGTGCCAGGTTTACGAGGACAAAAGGTTGATGGATATCGGCATGTGTTTCCTGTTGTATTCAGGTGTGTTTGCAGTTGTCTGCCTCTCCACGTCTTGCTCTAAAGCTGCTGGCTGACTTGCAGAGACATGATCTGCCCTGGGTTATATTTGGACTGTTGTGTGACTCCAAGACAGGAGGAAGTTCCTGTTCTAAACTAAATTATTTTTTCCGAGGTCATAATGCCACATTTCCTCTTCAGCAGCTCCACTGTCTGTCTGTTTATATATATATATATATATATTTTGCATAACTGTACTTTACTGAAGTTTCTAGTTTATTATATCCAACAACCAAAGGCTTCTGTTTACTGAATGAGTCTTACTAACACCAAATACAAAGAACTTGACCTCATTTACCTTGAGACTAAATACAGATAACCCAGATCGGTAACCTTGACATGATTGGTACAGACAAGAAATGTTCGTGCAAGCCTGAAAATAAGATGGTACTTGCATCCTGAGGTGATGCGTATCTAAATGCTCATTTATTCTGAGTGTTTTGTGTTTATTTTATTTTCACTTTTGGTGCTTACAGAGGTGTACAAATTTAGCTCAAGAGCAGATCTTTTGGTTTTGGTTGGCACTGGCAGATCTAAACTGGAACAAGAACAATATTGCACTTGAGTTAAAACTGCTCTTATTGTGAAAAACTATTTTTCATCTTTTTAAATATAAAAATATGGACATTTTTATTTTAATCTGTCTCATTTCTAATGTCTACATTTAGTGTATAATATAAATTCAATGTGTGTTGGTTGTGAATGAATGTACAAGTTTTATCTTATTTACTTTTATATTTCTAAGTCCGTATCATAAAGTCCACTTTAAATTTCATTGTATATTTTTGTGCAGCATAGTATTTTTCTTTGGTTTCTAGCAAGACTTGATGCAGGCTGATGAATGAGTGATGTTACCTCAGTAATGCTATGCAAAGGAAATTGTATAGAAATGACAAATTCATTATCAACTTCTCTGCAATCTTTGCCTTTAAGTCTGTCTGCTATAGACTATTTAGAGTATTTATCATATTACATAATTTTACAGCATAAAATGTTCATGTTTTGAGTAAAAAGCTGTGGGGAGTAGTTCCTATTAGTGAGTTTTATTGCTTAACACTTGTTGCAATGTTAACAACAATGGATTTAACGCTAACATTTAAAACGGCAGAATATATTTTGTGAGTGTGATTAGAAGAGACAGTATTTATACTAACAGCAGCTGCAAGCTCATTTATTGGATCATTTTGGGCCGTGCTGTGAAAAATTTACCGGAAAAATGGTTCATATATCATAGTGTAGCTGGACATTGGTTAATTAAATGTCGTCTTTCCGGTGCTTGTTTAGTGAGACAAAAACAGTAGTCCCATTAGGTGGTCTCTGAGTTATAACTGTAGCTCCACTATGTACACCTCTTGACATATATAACCTACATGCTTGTGTATGCATGCCAACGCACTTCACATTTCAAATGAAGTATGTAAAGAGAAATATTTGTGCCTACAGTGTGCATATGTCTGTCTGCTGGCAAAGGCATTCCTGCACACACAGCTATTGTCCGTGATTTTACTGGCATGTATGCTTTAGTTTTGTTTTTTTTCTTTTCTATACGACTAAACCGCCACTTTTCTAGCTTTAGAGATCCACTGTAAAAACATGTTTGGCTTAATTACACGGCTCGTGAAGAGGGAGAGGGAAGAGAAAGTTGGGGCCTCAGACGTTAACAGTGAAACTGGTGAAGTGTTGTAATGGCTAACCTGCAGAATACCTTTCATACTCACCTGGCTCAACGACGGCTCGAGTGAAACGCTGCACAGATTGTGAGAGATGTTTAGTTGGATTAGTTTTAAGTGCTGCTCTGCCAGGATTTATATTTAGATGTATTACAACGCTCAGGGAGGTTTAGTGTACATTGCCAGCCACTTAAGCAAACCACTGTGTCATAAAATGTGTGGGTTATAAAATAATTCATGTTATGTGTCGAGTATAAGAATTACCGCAGTTTGCATAGGGATGTTGTTGTTGGGATGGTTTCTTGTCGCTAAAAGTAGAACTATAATGCATAGAGTTGGCCCTATCATCTTCCATAAGTGTGTAGTGGCATTGTTTAACTTTGCTTTAGTATAAATACAGTCACAATGCACTGGGATTATGTATTTATGTATCACTGAGGATGATAAATATGATGGAAAGCCTCAGGTCTAGACAGCCTACAACAGTGATCAAGAGTAACGGGTAACTTTTTTTTTAAAGTCACCTCTTCAACGAAGCTTTACCTGCCATATTCTCTTTTCTCCACTTTCTTTCCATAATATGACTTTGTATGTTATGTCTCTTACTGTATGTCTTCTTCTCAGTGTCTTTGTCAAGTGTCTATTAATCTCTTAAAAAGCACTACGGACATTTGTTGAATTATTTATTATTACTGATAGCCACCTCATCCTATACCTTCCAGTTACACAGAGGCCAATATTACCACCATGTTATGTTTCTGATATTATATGGAAATTATGAGTTAAATGGCAGATTAGATATAAAGCTCAATCAATTTTGAGTTTGGACTTGACTTATTGGAGATATATTTTAAAGGCTATTCTCTGTGAAAGTGTTATTTATGTAGTCCTATAAGGCAACTGTTAATTGCAAAACCTAACAAAAACACATTTGAACATTAAATTCTGCTCTCAGCTTCAAGACATATTTATTGGAATCTGTTTTTTATTGATGGCAACAGTGTGTGTCAGTTCTGCAGTTTATTTGCCTGTGCACTTGTCTCCCCGCAGACTCTGGCCGTGTAAACTAAAGGCTAAAAGGTTGAAGGTCAGGGGCCGGGTGAGCCTAAAATACACCTACTTTAACTTCAACAGGCTCAGTTCAGAGATTATGGCAGGAATTCTAATAGTTGTCACGCTTATTTATTATTGTACAGTGGCTATCAGTGTTCGTTAAAGGCTCTGTAAACATAAGCCTGAATGCGGTGCTTTGTGTGCGTTTTTGCTCAGTCGGTCTTTATCTCTGTCTGGACTCATGCTTACATTATAATAGGGCCATGTAAACTAACCTGTCTAATGCCCATTGAGTGGCACTTTGTCTTCTGTGTAATTGTGTGTACTTCATTCTGCTCAGATATATGTTGGTTTTATGTTTGGTGTCATCGAAAGGTCTCCCAGTGCATTGTCAGCACATATAGGGTTTCAACATTGCATGAGCATTCAACGTTGAAAAGCTAAGGTTTGTGACCAGCTTTGACATGGTACATATTATGTGTTTTTTGTGATAATTTGACTTGGCTCATAGATTTACAAAGAAATTGACCAAAAAAATCACAGCACATACGGCACTGATATAAAGCTATATTGTGACAGTGAAACCATAAGTCTGTATGTAAGTAGCTGGGGAAATCAAAGCATGTATTAGTCTAGGTTATGTGTACATTTTTGATCGAACAGCCACTATTTGATGGATTGAATTAAGGTTTTTAGTTCAGTTGGTGTTGCTTTTACACTAAGAGCATGAGGCACAGAAACAGAAAAGCCCACTGTCCAAATGCTATGTGCGTAACAATTTTTCGAATGTATCCATGTATTATTGAACAGTAGCTAAAATTCCTGAAGTAAACAGCATGGCTTACTTTTACTTGGACTTTGAGCTCTTTGTAAAACTGCTAACCATTATCATAAAGACAAGCCTAGTGTTAATTGTTATGAATCTAAGATGCGAGTGCCTTTTTTAAAGAGAAGTGTGTCAAAAAAGGAGTTGTAGGTTTTTAGGTTGTTTGTGTTCACACTGGTCTCTCTTCATAATCATCAAACGCTCATTATAGACCACAATAAAACAAATGCAAATGCCTAAAATGCCAGGTCTTAACCTCACAGCTGGAGTGACCCTTCTAGACTCTTCTATACTTACCTCATTAGTGAAGTGCGGCTTTAATGATCCATCAGATACCGTGGGAGTAAAAAAGGAAAAAGCACAGGGTTCAGGGGTCACCGGTTCCCCATAGCCAGTGAACGTCCCAGGACAGCCAGTGACATTTTTATACCAGTCAGCCAGATTGCATGCTAAGTTTGTCAGTCTGTTAACGCTGGAATGGGAAACTACGCGGGGTAACCCTTTTGCGTCGGTGAATACATTCCACCAGCTTTCACCAACTCCATTTCTGTAATTATGTCTTAATATTCCAAATGACAAAATGATCCTCTCAAAGTACTCATCGGTCACAGTTAACCCAGACATGTCATCAGGTTTGTATAAATTATGAGAGATTAAAGTCTGATTATTGAAGCTATTAAAGTGACAAGGATAATTATGTGGTGAGGCTGTGAAGTCATTTTTATTAAGTCAGAGCTGATAAAACAACTGCCAATGTTTGACTTTCACTATGAAAAAATAGCATGGCTCACTTTATTGTTGTCTCCATTAAATATTTGCCAGTGTAACCTTTGGACTGAAACTACTTCACTTTAACAGCTACAGAAGAGTATGCACTTGATTTTTATGGAAGTTTGTCCACCAATGTCTCTGTTTCGTCTCATTGTTGGTAATTGTAACAAAGGAATAACAATCTTTAAAACAACACGGAGCCATTCCTTAATATGGACGGACCAGCGTAATGTAATATTTAGGCTGTTCCACAGACAACATCATCAAACAAGAGAGACACCCGACTGGAGCTTCAGAAACAGTGGTGTTTCCAATTCATTCTATATTAGCACACACAAGTTAATGACAATAAATTCTGGGTTGTTTTGTTGGGTTGTTTATTATTTGCAGAGGAGGCAAGAATGAAAAGAATCTATAATGGTCACATTTTTACTGTATGTCGAGTATGTGTGTGTTACTTTACCTAATATGCATTTGTGTTATGTCTGTCTGATGTTGTCAACATGCATTATACATGAATATAGGTTTTAGCAATGTGTTTACTTCTTTACGCATTTCTCAGTTTTTCTTTAGGCATTTCTCAGTTTAATAGTCTTTAATGAAGAAGCACAGGTATGAAAACAATCTGTGCATAACTGGGTCTTGAATAACATAGCCCAGGAATTTCAGTGACTTCTGGCTCTGATGTGGTCTCAATATTTATAGATCAGCTAAATATCAAGCCACGTGGTTATACTCTCCACCGCCTCACTGACAGCACACACAGGTTGTCCGTCAGCTGCTATTTACAAAAGTACATTTAAGTTTTTGCTAGCCATTAAAAAGAGGCATGCTGCTAAGGTTATTTACAAAGTAAAAATTGCACTGGGCTAATAAATCTGTATATTTAATTAGCACAAATTACACACATGCTACTTTTGTCTTAATGCTTTTAGCTTCGTGCAGACATAATGCATGGTTTTATTCTGTTAAAAATTAACCTTTTGACAAAGACAAGTGGGACATCATCATCCCCCTATTTCTTTAAAGCACCCTTTACTTAGAAGGTTGAATTGTAAAATACATAAAATACTGTTTCAACACTCATGCCACAAATAATGCCACTGTAATGCTAGCTGTTATTTTCTCATTTTACCCGAATGCTATTCCATTTACTAAATAAGGAGTTATTCTGTAGGTTGCACCTGAATGTGTGCCATTTCTCCTCTGCAGTGTACTCCCAAAGGTCCTGTATATGTGGCTGGCTTCTTTCCTTCATGATTTTGTTATGTCTACAATTTCACTCCAAATACATTGCACTATTTCTGGCATCACTTCTTTTTTAACAAGAAGCAGGGAGTAAAAGTGACTGCAGCCCATTAAAACTAAAATAAAGCGCAGTGGTGAGAAAGCTGGCGCATTGCACCCTACAGACTTTCTTGTATTAAATTAGAGTCTGGTTTTTGGTCTCTGGTTTTGTATCTGCCCATTTTTATTGAGCGAACAGCTGTATTTGGAGGTTGCTATGGGCTGTACCAAAACACTACATGTGACCTCCGCCAAATGGCCAATAGGTTTGTAAATATGTCTCGCTAGGTACCACCTTTTAAATAATCATACTTCTCATCCCAGACAACAAACGGATGAATCATAAATGGTATGACACCTTTTAGGTTTGCGTGTTTTACTTGTTACTATTACTTGTTCCCAGCCAAAGCACTGAAACAATAATGATATGACATAAACTTAGCTCTTCAATGGAAGTGTATCAGTATCAAATGTGGTGATGTAAAAGTTAAAGCGCAAAACCATCTTGTGCAAACATCACACAGTAGATGAAGATTGTTTCTGGTGTATTGACAAATTTTCTAAACTTTAAATTTAGAGAACTGCACCAGTTTCTAAATTGTAGGGACTCACAACACAATTGTACTGTATGGAAAGGTTCACATTCCTAGTTTAAATGTTTTTTGGCAGGCACTGTGCAAATGATTTGTCATTATCACAAGCAGCAGCAGCAAAAAAACTGTATAATCACAGCATAATTAGCTCCAGCGGTAAAACGTCTGTATAAACTTGCTGATGCAGAACCTGTTTCTAAGTCTTATATTAAACCCATGCCCTTCTTTTTAGGAGATCAGTCAACACTAATATTACTGTTATTCTATAGATAACATTGATAAGAGTATGAAAAAGATATGTTACATGATGATGAGATTGTGATGGAAATGAAATATCACAGTTGTTGGTATGACGGTACTGTAGTCACAACTTTAAATACTTAGTTGTGACTTAAATACACATAAATAGTTAAAAAAAAACTATTCATCTAGGATTTGATTTTGCCAGTTGATTGGTAGCTCACTGAATGTTTAGGTTTGTGACATAGCATTTAACAGAAAAGGGTTGCCTAGAGGAGTCATACTTGCACCGTTTAGATCAATAAATCAATTCTCGCTTGCTTATGAAGTGAGACAATTACAACAATATAAACAAATATTGCACAGTAAAAGGGTCAGGCTAAAATAGTAGCTTTAATGATACTGTAAAGGTAACTGAACTGATTAAAAGTGTGGCATATACAGTATCCTCACTGTCATTTAAGTTTAGCTGTGCCAAAAGAGCTGATTTGGGTGAGTCTACGGGGTCTGGCCCTAACACGGCTGCAGACATTAAAGAGATCCTTCCGTTTCTTATTTCTTCCTTTTTTTCTCCAACCCCCTCTTCATTCAGTTTTCCCATTCAGCAGCTGTTCCTCTTACTTCCCTCCCTTCCGAGTCTCTGACCCCTCTGCATACTCACCCACCTGACCTCCCCCCCACTGCAGCCCCAGTGTGATGGCTTTGTTTTATTGTGGAGCAGCGTTTGGCATGGGGAAACCCCCGGGTGCCTGGCTCTCTATGAACAGTGCTGTGTGGGTTTGGAGCAGGAATTAGAGGAGTCATTTGGACTCGGAGAGCGTTTACACTGTTAGTTTTGGCACCTGCATCCATTCTTTGCACCTCTTTTATTGATGTAAAGCAGAATTGAAATTTCATTTTGCACACTTTTTGGATAATGAAACACCATTACATTTGCTGTGGTTAGGTTAAAATTGCATGTATGTATTTTTCAGACAAGCATTGACATAAAATTCCCTCCTAAGCATATTTTATCTTCCACAAATTAACTTGTGTCATATGTCAGCTCCACTCTCGAGTCCAACATTTGTCATGCTGTATCTAAATTGGCTGGAAAAAAATCCCCAGTAAGGAAACAGGAAATAAACATCAGTCATTTGTGGTGTTGTCAAACTACTCCTTCCTGGACAGTGGTGGAAAATGTTGGAGAATATCAAGTCGGTTGAGCCAAAGAAACAAAAGTCTTGTGTATTATTTTGTGTAGATTCTGGGCAATCATCAGTTTAAAATGTCATCACCCTTTCCTCAAAGATTAAAAAAATAACTAAAGACTAGTTACTACAGGAACAGTCAGATTATACAAATCAGTTGGTAATTCTTTTCCTGCTTTTATTCCGCATGACCTGAGAAGTAGGGGTGTAAGAAAATTTAGATTCTGTTAAATATTGCAACATTTCACGGCGCGATTCTTGGATTAATTCAAATTACCGGCAAATACATTTGTTTATTTATTTATTATAAGTATTTCTCAAAAAAAAATTCTGCAAGCAATAAGTTTGTTGCTTATTTAGTAAAAAAAAAAAGGTGAGATATAGTTTCATTGCTTACTATTTTGATAATTGCAATATTATCAATATATATCATTACAGTATCGGGATATATTGTATTGTAGTATTTGTATCGTGATGCGTATCATATTGCGGTAGAGGTGTGAACATTTTTGCCATTCATTACAGTATTCACTATAGTGTCTAGGCTGTTGACCTAATAATATTGGAAAATGGTTTGGTTTAATGTTTCGTGAGATTATTTTAACATTATTGTCTAATCTATAACACCATTGTAAAACTTAACCCTGCCATAGACATTGCAGTGCACCTCAACCCTATCCCAGCTACATTTATATAAATCCTGGTTTACCATATGTTGCAACACTTTTTTACTGTGTGGTAACCCACTGTGTGAGTCCACTCCATTTACAGAGATCTGTGGCTGGTTTCCTGTCCCCCTGCTGTGTTTCACCGCTGAGGCCTGAGTTTGGGAGATAATGATTCGAGCTGTTTACATCATTGGGTCTCTTTTGGGCAACTCCTGTTTTCATAGGAAATAACTTGTAGTCAGACAACAACTCTGTTTTTATATTTAGGGATTTTTTTTTTTTTGCATATTTTGATCAGTTTTCTGTTTCTAGATTTGCAGCTGTCTGTGAAGTCAAGTGTGCCTCCTGTGATTGACTCTGTACTCTGTTACAAACTAAGAGCCTGCAGGCCACAGAGGTTATAAGCTGTTTACTGGCTTTTAAAGCTTTTAACTGACTTCCTGGTGTATTAAAGTTGACACAAAGCAGAGTGCTACAGGCTGCAATGAGCTGTCACTTCTAGCACTTAACAAAATGTCCCTCTGAGTTAAAATAAGCAATATGCAGCATCTGAAGAGTTTGTAAGAGGTTGCAATCAAGGTCTGTTATTCAGGTTTGTAATTAAACAATTGATAAACCAGGGGTTGCTATGCTTTGTCGCTATGGTCAAAAAGTAAATTAAAGCCAAAGTGTGTATTTTTGGGGTATTGAATAGTGGATACATTGTGATTATGGATTGCAATGTAGTGAACTGTTTGTCTACTTTGGGCACCTGTAGGTATGGAAATGAATGGCTCCTTCCACTGTAAAGCCAATACAAAGAGTGTTAGTATTATTGACAATATACTTTTGACCGGTGTTATAGTATACCAAACCTTTTTACACTTTACACATGCTTTAGCTCAAAAGACATTAGTGAATAAGGCTAAAATCCCAGCCCTCTAAATAGTATGCTGGGCTTAGTGTTGGCAATTTCTGATTTATATGCTTTTAATGGGAGTCTGTGTTGTACTTTTTCTAACATTAGGCTACGGTGGTATGTCATTAGCGTTGTATCATTAGAGCTAGTTCTTGAGTGCATTGTGGGTTTCCTCTTTCTTTGAGTATAGAGACTGAGTATAGAGTCTACAGGAATGCCAGTTTAGAGTGTAACAGGTGGTATCAGAGCTTGGATTTAGTCACTCAGGCCCCAGATAAAGGCTGTATATTCTTCTGAGCGCTACCTCCCTCTTTGTGCTCTGTGTGTGTGTGTGTGGTCAGCTATATGGACCGGTCATTGTGCATTTGGCCCTCAGCAGATGTGGCCTGAACAATGAGCTGGGTAAATAAAGGGAAGTGGTGTAAAAATAGCCTCTTACGTTTTGGTCTGAGTGCAGTTCCTGTGCTGTGTGTGTGTGATGCTGTGTAATGTCAATGACTGTACCTTAGGAAGTGCCACTGTACTGAGCATTTAGCTGCAGTTTACTTTCAAGCACTTGTTGCGCCGGGAATATTTGAGTTCATACAAACCACTTACAATGTCTTCAAACTAACCATCACTAAACAATCATAATTTTAGCATCTGTCCAAAGTCGTTACGATAAAAAAAGTGTTCTTTGTCCAGAAACAACATGTGCATGTGCAAAAATCTTTAAGAAAAAAAACATGTTAACAGGGCATCAGTTAGAAGTCCAGTTCTAAATCTCATCAAGGTGAACATTGTGGCACGAACAGAGCTAAAAATAAAGTCTCTTCCCTGCTTCGCTCTCTTGTATTCAGGCCACGTATAGGCCAGCACAATGAGCAGCAAGATACCTTCTCATAGCCTAATAAGACATTGAATTTAAATCAATTTTAACTTCTGTCCAACCTGGAAAAACCACGTTTTCTTCATGTTTGGCAGACACAACTTTATCTTTGGTTTAACTTTACCCAGCCCAGAGCTTCACGTGTATAATGTATTATATTATAATAATAATTATTAGTATTATGTATAATTTTGTATGTTCTCTTCGGTTCTGTTACAGCTCTAGGGGAGTGCACGTGTGTTTGCGTGTAAGCGAGTGCTAGGAGCTTTCATTGAAGTCACTGATGCCCTATATTAGCCGAACACTTCGGCTGAAATCTAATCCAGTGCTGAAGCCACACAACAGCAGCAAGGAGGAGGTACAGAGAGGTCAGGTGATACTGGGACAAAAGAAAAAGTGTAAAGGAGAACAGAATGGTTGGAGTTTGAATAATTGTGGTCAGCGGTCTTTATAAACTGGAGTTATTGTAGGGCTAACACCCATTTGAGCTTGGATAGGCCGTAGGTAGAAGAACTTCAGCTAACGAAACTGTGGTGTTACCAATATCAACACTTCAATAAAATTTAGTATAATTTTTTTTAAACTTAGAAAGTAGTGCCCATTGAATCATTTTTAAAATAATCTTTCTCTATCTATCTATGATTTAAAAAAATATATAAAGATTGTAGTAACTTTTACACTATGCAGATGCAATCATCTTGCAGCCGTCAGCTAATGGTCAAATAATATATTCACTGTTAGTGGATCAGCTGACTTAGAAAATCAAAAAACGGCCGTCATTTTCATGTTATTAATGTAATCTTCCCAAAAAAAATTGCTACTTTACTGCTATTTCCTGAAACTCACCTAAACAGTATGTGTAGCCCTCTGGATGCATTGTATATTTCCTTCCTGTTTGGAGGCTCTGGGGTGTTGAATGTGCTGCATCAGGACATCTGTGGGTGTTGAAGTCTTTATGGGGCCCATCTTCTTTCTTTTGGTCTCACATCTGGATCCATTTAGGAGCTGTCACTAACCTTTGGATTTACCGTAAACATGAGCACTTTAGCTAACCACTGAGCTTTTTAACAACTGTGTTCAGAGCTACTCTGGACAGAATTCTCCTCTTTTATTAACATGACATGTGACCTCACACTCCTCTGTTTTGAACTATAGGGGCTATAATTTCTTATCATTTCAACAGACTATACCATATATGCTGAAAAAAATTAAATAAACGCAACACTTTTGTTTTTGCCCCCAATTTTCATGAGCTGAACACACTTTTCATGAGTTTGCCTTTTGTGGTGTATGAACACAAAAGGCCCATTTCTCAAATATTGTTCACAAATCTGTCCAAAGCTGTGTAAGGGAGCACTTCTCCTTGGCCGAGATAATCCATCCACCTCATAGGTGTGGCATATCAAGACGCTGATTAGAAAGCATGATAGTGTGTCTAAGGCTGGCTAAAATGTGCAGTTTTATCACAGCACAATGCCACAGCTGTTGCAAGTTTTGAGGAACCATGCAATGAACATGAGTTGTTGCCTGTGAAGTGAATGTTTATTTCTCTACCATAAGCTGTCTCCAAAGGCGTTTCAGAGAATTTGGCAGTACATCCAACTGGCTTCACAACCACAGACCACATGTAACCACACCAGCCGAGGACCTCCACATCCAGCATCTTCACTTCCAAGATCCTCTGAGACCAGCCGCCCGGACAGCTGCTGCAACAATCGGTTTGCATAACCAAAGAATTTCTGCACAAACTGTCAGAAACCGTCTCAGGGAAGCTCATCTGCTCGTCGTCCTCATCGGGGTCTCAGCCTGATTGCAGTTTGTTGTCGTAACTGACTTGAGTGGCCAAATGCTGAAGTCTGCCTCTTTGGAGAGGTGTTCTCTTCATGGATGTATCCCGGTTTTCGCTGTACGGGGTAGATGGCAGGCAGTGTAGGGTCATATTTTGTGTACATAGAAAAGGTTTTAGATCGTTGAGTTCAGCTCATGAAAAATGGAGGCAAATCGCAGATCAAAATCATCAAAGGTTTTGTGTTCAGAAGCAATTGAGAAGTTAAGTTTGACCAGTCTCTACAAGTGATGTGGAATTGGGAAAATTTGGGGATAGTAATGATATAATATGGCTCTCACTTAGGCAACATAATATCAGTGTGTCTATGCTGCAAACTTGCCATAATATGTTCACAAAGTTGTTTTAGGACATAAAAAATACTCCTTTTGTGAGGTTAAGGTGAAGTCTGTTTGCCATATTTACAAAACAGCGGCAGTAGCTCAGTGGGTAGAGCGGCCGTCCTGCTTGAAACATCTCAAAACATCATAACATTCTGCTCTCCCCCATATACTGTCGATGTGTCTTTGGGCAAGACACTTAACCCATCTTGCCTCCAGTGGTCAGCTGTAACACTGGTGAATGGGAGCTTAATGTAAAGCTCTTTGAGTGCCTAATACTGGTGGAAAAGCGCTATATAAAATATATATATATATACACACAGGTATAAAACAACGTTTTAACATGCAAATGTCTCAGATGAATTCCTACATGCATAATGTTGTTTTCTGTGGGTATTCTCTGACCTCTTTTATATCCAAGTAATCATTACTTCCCAAAACAAAGTATAATAACATACAGAAGGAGTTACTTTGGCCAGCCCACTTCTGATATGGGTTGTTTAAGTTTAAACTTTTCACTCACTGATGGTTTGGTTCAATTTGCACATGCTAGTTGATCATCTGAAGCTGAAACAGATTTATATGGTCAATGGGCGAAAATCATATGACATGGCTCTGAACTTCCTGTTTTGGCCTTTGAACGTTGTCACATCTGTAAAATGGTAGTGGGAAAACTGCGGAGGCCAGGGGCATTATTCTGTGTCGATGTGTGCTTGTCATGTTGCTAAGCAACAATTAAAAAGCTTTTATGCTAATTCTTGAAATATCTGAGCAGATTAATCTTTTAAATTGGGCATAATAATCACTCTTGATCAGTTTAACATTTGCCTCATTACCATTTGAATGCTCATATGCCAGGGCTTAAATGCATTCAAAAATTGTATGTTAAATTGGAGCCTTTCAACTCCAGTTTCCTTTTGTAATTTGATTCAGGATGAAAAAGTACTTATTAGAGAAACCTATACAGCCTAAACGTCATTGAAACTTTTACTTTTTAGTTTCTTCTTTTGTCTTTGTATCTTTGAGATTAGCTACACATCACAAGTCAAGGCCATTGTATAAAGCTCCTATTTATTTTAGTGGGGTGCCCTCTCTACAGTGGATTTATATGATCTACCTGGATTTTTTTCAGCCCTGTTTTGAAAGGCCCAGTAAAGATCAGTAAACTCTCTGTTGCAAACTTGCTCCTAATTTTGGGCTTACCGGATTCAAAACCCACTATTTGCCTTATTATTGTGGCGAGAGGGGGTAGAACAGGGTTAGAAAGACAGACAGGGAGGCATTAGCAGAGAAAAGGATTGGAAAAGGAGCAAGAATTACAATGAGACAGACGGCTGACGCTTGGAGGAGAAAGGGGGGGTTACTTTTCGGGAGAGGGCGATTTTCTTTTGGTACTGTAAATAATAGCCCCTGCTTGAGTTGGACGGCTTTCACGGCTCCTTTTGTGCGCGGTGACATCTTAGGTTCCCCCAAAGAGAGACGAGGGCCAGAGAGGCTCAGACACTGGCATGGGAAAAAGAGCAGAGCATTAGTCCAATATGAATATGAGGGGCGGCGGGGGGTAAAGGGGGAATGAAGTCTCCACAGGTCAAAGGGAACCTGCCAACATGCACTCCTGTCTCTTTATCCCACTCCAACCCGCAGTTGCAGACGGTGGCGCCTTCAAGCATTTACTCAGTCAAATACAGATGGCTTCACTCACTCTTTGCTTTATCTGAACAGAGCCAATAATGTGTTTTGGCTTGTACTTCTGACGAGAACAGCCCAGTGGTCGATCTGTGGCCTCAACTTTGTTTCCAATGCTAATGTAAAACTTTTAATCTTAAAGTCAAACACATGCAGACTCTGGGATGTCCCATTCATATTTATAGTTGGAGTGGTAGTATCACTTACAATTAACCACAGCAGAAGTGGTTTTCAGAGCTGCCAACATGAACTGGTGACAACTTACTTTGAAACATAAGGACAGGATAAAATCACAATTTGTCATTAAATACTTTTCAGTTCTGTTTACTCTTGGTTGTGCTTGCATTTAGTGCCACAATCCAACTACATATCTTAAATACATCTATGCATTTATCAACTTAATTATTGTGATTAGATGAAAATTTGTTAATCAACTAATCAAATCTCTCACTTTCTCAACAAACGCTTTCATGAATCTAAACCTGGAGCAGTGGCTCTATCTCGAGCTCCTCCCCATTTACATTTACATTTATTCATTTGGCTGACGCTTTTATCCAAAGCGACTTACATTGTTCTACAGTAATTACCAGTGTTACAGCCACTGGAGGCAAGGTGGGTTAAGTGTCTTGCCCAAGGACACAATGACAGAATGAACTGTGGGGAGAGTGAGATACGAACCGCCTACCTTCCGGTTGAAGGACGACCGCTCTACCCAATGAGCTACTGCCACCCCCCCTTTATAAAAAAAAAGTACATTTACCTTTTTGTTCTTGAAATATGACTTTTAATTACAAGATCAAGATGAGTTTAATTTGAGAAAAAAAATATATTCTGGTCTGTGTTTCCCTTTTTGATGAATTTGTCCAATTAACAGACTGCAACTTTTATTAACGGCACTACACTGGAAACAAAGTCGAGGATAAGCAGTCTGGGTGACGATTGGAAACGCCTCCCAAAGCTAGCCATACTGACCCCAGTGCACCAGAATGACACTTTTGAACATTTATGAACATTTTGCTAAACATTACCACTTCTTTTAACTACAACTAAAATACTTACATAATCACACCAAAAGTCTAATATATACTGTCTTTTAATAAAGTTGTGTCCCATGTAATGGTTTTGTGTGCTATCCACCAATCTGACAAAACATTAACATTTCCAAATGTACACATTATACAAACTTTACTTATAGTAAGGGACTGGGTCATGTAATGAAATCATATGACATCATGTACACCATTAGTAAAGATTGCTTGTTCTCATTATCATTTCCTTCTTTCACTCACCAGGAAATCTCTACAGAAAGATAAAGAAAAGTGTCATTAGCGATGACCACAGTGTGACAAAGCCATCACATGATTCACCTGCAGTGTGATGTCACATCCTGTTTTCTCCATCTGTAAACATGCATCAGGTCAGACAGGAAATGGCTGCCGGTTTCATCCTGTTGGTAATTAGGGAAAGTCTGGAGATGTTTTGCTTTGACACAGCCATTTGTGTTTTCCTGTTAGAGAAAGCTCTGTAATGTCCTTCCAGCTGTCGCAGACCGTAATACCCGTCCATGTTTCCAATACAACTGGTTTGAGCTCAGTTATAGTTTTAAATGGAAAGACGACTCCTTTTTGTTTTGAACGGGATGTGACTAGTTTCCTCTGAGTAATCACAGATGCTCACAAACTGGCCTTCACCTACTGTTTGGAACCACTTTGACCTTGAAACCTTTTTATAAAATTGAAAGGTTCTCCGTGCTCATTGATGGACTGATTGGCTTGCTTTAATACGTAGATAGAATAGGTTTGCTTTAGTGTGTATGCCTTTAAGCGCCTTTCCCTACGCTCAGTGTGCTCTGGTTGTTCATGTGATCCACTCTTTTGGGATTGTTGTGGTAAAAGTGGATGTGCAGATACACAAAGCAAGTTACTGAAGAAACTTTTTAGCACTACCCTGACCCTGTTTGCTTAACTCCGCCCATCTCCCTTTGCCCACTCCAGAATAATAATGACCAGCTGGTCGCAGGTTATCAGCCTGCTTTTCCTCCGAGACACTGCTATCGTCTGTCATTGTCTCCGTTTGTTTCCAAGTGTGAGGTGTGGTGTTTGATTACAAAGGCTTCACTCTGTGTGTTTGGGACTTTTTCAGGTTAGGATAGTAGTCAGTGACCCACATCAGCTTTGTTTGTGTGGTCAACACTGGAAAAGGTCATAGTTTAACATGTTGATTGACAGTGGAGTATTTTATTGTGTATATTTTGGTTTTGTAATCAAAAGTCAGTGTTTCGCTATTACTTTTCAAGATTTGGGCAGACCACATGCATTTTTGTTATGCCTAGAATAAAAAAAAAACCTTAAAGCCTTTTCTGGAAGTGGGAAAGTGTGCACTAACATGGCTAGAGTGGCTTTATCAATCCCAGGAAAAGCTGTGCACCAGAAGGCAGGAACAGCAGTCTCTGGCCCCGACTGAGGGGACTTTCCTTCATCCTGCTCCGCTCGGGCGAAGAACAATGGCCAAATTAGTCACATGTACAATGACTACAGCCTCAGTTATGTTGGTTTTCAGAGCTCTCAGCAGGTTGCAGCTTTCTGGTCTTTGCTCTGTGTTTTAGTACAACACTATGTGGCAGTACAACAAGTCTACCATTTTGTACCTACAGTATCAATGAACCTGGTCTATAAGTATAATTATGCAAGTAGAGATGGAAAATTATAATAATCATTGATATATTGCAGTATATGTGTAACTGAAGAGACCCTAAAAAGTATCCCTGGAAAAAGCACAAAATAAATAAAAATGAAAAATATGTTTTGTAGTCAGTGTAAATAATTTGACAGAAACTAAATTCCATTTATCCATCCCTTTCCCGTGCAAGCATCTTTGCTCAGTTAACTTTTGTTTATTTTAACCTCATTCAGTCGATTTACACCATCATAGAGCAATTAAGTTGTGACAATTCAGATCTCTGTGATACTGAGTATAGATAAGTACTTAATATTAAAAATGAAATTTACACAGATTTTACTTTCAAGTGTTTACCAGTGATTTGAAATATTTATGTACCTTTGAAACTTCATGCATCATTTAATAAATATTTCTAGTGCTGATTAAAGTACTTGTATGGCAGAATCAAAAGTGTACAATCAAGAGACAAGTACCGAGCATTGCTTTTGGTATCTAGATAATCTTCCAATCATCCAAACTGTTTTGTTCATTTCCGGTCTAACTACGGTCTCTGTCTTTTTAAAATAATATATCCTTAGAAACAGTCAATAGCCCTGTTTCAGAGAAGCATCGAGGAGAGATCTACTGTATATCAACACATTTTACTTTCATAGAATCACGACCCCATTTATTTTATTTTGGAGTTAGACAAGATATGTCGTCCATGCATTGCCCTCTTTTTCCAAACTCTGATTTTGTTCTACACCCACACACACTTGTTTATATTATGGCTCCTTATCTTTAATATTTATGTTTTGTTTTTTTTTCTTCCTCGCTGTCATTTGCTTTGACTCTGCTCCAGTTCTTGTTGCGAGTGAGGAAGGCCCAGTTGGAAGCAGAGTGAGCAGCGAGAGACTTGTCCCGCAGCAGTAATTGGTCAGGAAATGGGCTGCTCGGATGTGACGGCTCTCCTCTCCGATACTCCCCCTACCTCTCCTCCCTGTGGACATCTGTTCCTCTCTCTCTCCCTATTTCCCTCAGTGTCTTTCGATCGCTCTGAAGTGGACCACGGACCGAGCTGACTTCAAACAACCCCCGTCGGTCTGGTCACTGTGTTTTTCTAAGTTTACCTCTGGATGGAAATGGAGCTAACCTGTGATAGGATACTGGGATACGAGCGTCTAATGGTGGGGATGGTCTCTCTAAGGTGAGTGACAGGTCGACAGGGTCTTTGTCCAGGGCTGTCAGTGCTGCTTTTGTTTACGGATAGGATTTGTTATCTCACTCATGTGGCTCCAACAACAAGCTCGAATGTCCCAGCCAAAGACTATTCTCCGTTTTTAAAATCCCAGGTCTTCACTCAATCGTAATTGCGGAGCCTCGTTCCGCCAAGTGACCTTCAATTACTCAGTGCAAAGTTTCAGTCTAGCATAACTTTGATGGCACCTTTGCCCACTGCTTTAAATACACAGCACAGACATGCTGTAATTAGACTTAGACCTATGAGAGTCACTGACTACTTCTACTTTTATCATAAAGTGCGCTTGTAATTGCTCAAGATGATGCTCCGAAATCATACTTTTACCAGACACAATCATCTTCTCTTTTGTTTTAACTGTACAGAAGCTACTGTCCTCAGTATTCTTCTCTAACCTGACACACATGTCGTCCTCTGTGGTGTGTCCTCATTTTGAGATGTCTAAATACAGCAGCAGGCTTCAGAGGCTCACAGAAATGGATGAACTAGTTTGTGGTGGTTCTTTTGGTCCAAGTCTGTTGGTTTTATGTAATGATATCAGGTCCCAGACATTTTACAGCCTGTGGTCTTTAGTTTCTTGTCGCTGATTATGGTTTGACTGTGAATATTCTGAGTCATGGCTCTGTGAAATGACTTATTTTTAGAGCAAGTTGAAATACGTCTTTATAAAGGCTATAAAAGAGCATTACTTGACTGGTCCATTGATAATATACCTGACTTCTAACTCAAATCTAAAGAAACACGACTGTACTATAAAGGAAGAAACCCGTAATAAAGTAGAAGGATTATATTCAAAAGATGCATGTATTGGTCACATGTGTCTTTTGGGAAAAAGTCCCTGTGTCTGCTCTGCTGGGCTCCTTTCCCTGAAGCAAGACCCTCGTCCTGCATTTTAATCTGGGGCCCAACACAGCTTCCTCCATATTTCCGGCCCTTATTTCCACCAAACGCACACAAGAATATAAACATAATAAACAAAGACGACTGCCGTTAAAATGAAACTTCAGCTTTTGAATATGTTTTATTCTAATGGTGAGTGGAAACTATTAGTTTAAAAAAATAGGTTGAGATTCTTTTTGGGGTATTCCTTTTGTAAACTGTTAGCAGGGCTGATGTTGTTGGTGTAGGACATGCATGTCCAAAAAGTTGCCTTTTAGACCAGTCAACACCTGAGCTTAGATGCTTTAAAGCCCATATTGTCTGTCGTAAAATGAAAGTAAAAGTAAAATACTAATATATTGCACACCGCAAAGTTATTTCAGGTGGATGTTTCTATTAGTCACCAAAGCAACCTTTGGGGAGGTTATATACACGAGTATCACAACTGGAAAGACTACTTTTAGAAAATACTATCCAACAATTACTTGGTACTTTTTTATGTTATTGTTTGTGTATAAGTTTGCAAAGATTATTATTGGCATCTATTAGGTTAGTTTATGAATATGAGCCATAATCAGTTTTTACGTTCAGATACAAGCTGATATCTTGGTATTAAAGAAACTAGTCTAAGATTAACATTCCAACTAACATATTTAAAAGTACTTCTTGTTTTGTTTTAAAATGTACCCTTGACTAAAAGTAACTGCACTATGACCAGTGGCTGACTTACTTCAAGGCAAGACTTAGGCAGCTGTAAACAACAATAGCGTATTTCTATGGCCAATACATTTAAATCGAGAGTTATTTTCTAGATATCTCTCTTTTGAGTGGTCCACATTTGGTTTCATTGTTGTTTGAAGAAAGGGTCATTGCATTTATGAAAGCACAGTGATTATAGTTTAGTAACTTCTTTGGGTCACACAATGAACTCCATTTAGTGACAAAAGTCTGGACACCTCTTTTTGTTCTTGTCTGGTCTGGAATGCTCTGGATGCACTCTGTTTTCCTGGATGCTACTTTTGGCTCCGAGTTCTCTGTTTTTACATAAGCGCTCACTTTCGTTTTTGCCAGAACTGTGGCTGGACCGTGTTGGAAATTCCTGGAGTAATGCTGGCATTGTGAGCGCTCTGCTGCAGCCTGAGGAAATACCGTACGAGAATGTGGAAACATTGTTAGAATCTGGAGACGGAAAAAGCAATAGTGGGTTTTACAGTTCATCGAGAATGTTATTAACATATATACTGGGAATGTTTCTTTTTTTTAAACTCATTTAATCAAGCAAGACACACTCCTTGTTTTTGATTTCTAGTGTGAAATGTGTTCAGATGCATCACTTAGAAATGAGCCAGTACAGGCCCAGCTGTTCTGTCAATTCAAAATGTGGTTCACACTAATCAACTTTAATAAAATGGCTGTAATTCTTGGTATTTCAGACGCTTGATTGAGAGCTGAGGCAGTAAGAAGAAAACATTTTAGGGGATGTGGTGGCACTTGAAGGATCTATGTGTGTTTTGGTGACAGAAAGTGTGTCTCTGCAGGTGATCGATCTGAGGAATGCCACAGTAAGACGGGGGTCACAGAGGGAGGTGGAAACTGTATATGAATGACCCCACTCCGCCCACAGCCTCCTGTCATTAGTCACAGTCTCCACAGTCTCGCTCATTTTCACATTCAGCCTCTCTCTGGATTTAACCCCTCTGTGCTCACAGTAGAAATGAAGACCTGACTTTTAACAAGGCACTGCTGAGAAATGAAGAGGGTGTCAGCCTTTGCAGAGCTACTAATCAGGATGTCTATGTAATAATACTGTATTGTACTCTTCTGTGGTACATTGTCATAGTATTGCTTGATTTACAATCCAGTGGCTCTTTCGGACAGATCATTGTATTATTTAAGAATAAACTTAAACTAAGACTGCATGCTCTGTTAAAATTGAAATCTCTTATATATGCCTTAACTTTTTAGTGTAAGGCAAGAACAAATGTGGTTAAGGTTGAAGAAAGACGACAGGGCAATGTATAATTCCACTGCATGATATTAAGAAAACACAAAGATTTGCAATAACTTGTGGTATTTGTCCCGTCAAGTAAAAGTTTAAGTCAAATATACGCCACTGTAAGTTTAAGGCTCTAACTATGACATAGACAAGCATAAACTAATATAAATATAAAAATCTTTGCAAATATTGATTTTTGTGAGCGCTTTGAGTGCTCACTAGATGGAAAAGCACTATATAAATAAATAAAATAAAATGGTTGAAAACACATTTTAAATATATTGTGCGGCCCTAATGTGATATAGAAAAGACAAAACATAATACAACTCCAGAACTTAGGGCCATTGACTGTCGTTTTATAGTATATAATATGTTGCAATATCTAAGTTGTGGAGGTTTTATTGTCATTACCAGCGTACTGTTGATCATATCATTTGAACTTTCTTTGAGTCCCTCTTCTTTTAGAAAATCACCTACTTGTCACTTTTTAGACTCTGGGACGCTTTTTACTTTGAATCATACACGCATTATTTTCAAGAGGTCTTTTAAGTTAGTTTACAACGCCGTTAGAAAACAATGTGAACTCGTATGAACCCTCCAATGAACCCTGTGCCCCTCTGTAGTGTTTGCATTGCACAAACATTACATGTAACGTACCACTTTATTTAAGCATTTTCCTCCCTCCCTGTGTGTTTTTTTTTCTTTTGACTTCACTGTCTTTCCACTTTTCCACTTTTGCCTCAGTGATAAATGCTTAGCCATCTCCATAGTGACCACAGAAGCGCTACAGCCCACTGACCGACCCCAGCAACACGGCAAACTCTCAAGCATCAATCCCAACACTCTCGGTGTGCGACGAGCGCTGAGGGTCTGTTTGTCGGCTGGAGGGGCTTATGGCTTGTGGTGAACATTGGAAAGAACTGAGAAGGCTCTTGGGGAATGTGTTTTCTCGGGGGGTGACGTGAAGGGTACTGACCTATGAACAAGTGGAGAGTAGTGCTTTGGAGAAGGGCTGATTGAGACAAAGGTGGTTTACACTTGGCACTGTTCGGTGTCTTTATAGTAGGGTTGCAGAATATGAGAAAAATGAGAAACATGCAATGACTTTTAGTAAAAAAGATGAACTGGTTTTAAAGTACAAGGCTCTGAACTAACTTCCACTTGGTAAAACAGGTGTATGAATATTAAAGACTGAACAGGACAAATGTCGGAACAAACCGAAGTTTTTTATTTATTTATTTGGATGCACTTCAATTCAATTTAAGGTTATGTTTGAGCAATTATTTTAAGTCCAAAAAGTATATTTTAATCTCACAGAAGACCATAACAGTTTTTTGTTAATAATATTATCATTGTTTCTTAAACGGCTACAGAACTGACTTTATTGATGTCTTTAACCTCAGCCGTGTTTGGATTTAAGATAATGAACCTACAACGGTCGACAGTTACGTTATGTGATGCTGTCAGGCAATTTAAGACATATGATATGGCATTGTTCTTCTTCTGCATAAAACCTGTAGCCAAAACATAAAGTTACTCTTGATTGTACTGATATCATTTTTATTTATTTTTTATGCGTGTGTGGACAAGTCCCGAGGCTTTACACTGTACTAATTGTCACATTTTATATTTATTGCCTGTCTGCTCTGTCTTATAAAAGTTTTTTTTTTTTGGGGGGGAAGGGGGGGTTTATCAGATAAGCCAAATAGTTGCTGTAGGTTCCTGTCAACAGCAGGTCTTGCTTGGCTGAACCAGGGAGTGTAGACTGTCCCACTGTGTGTTTGCCAAGTCGGAGGTGCTCATTACGGGGCCGGCTTGTGAGTGTTTGTGAGAGGGAGGGACAGAGACGAGGTTTGGATGCTGTTTGGATTGGGCTTTGCGGGTCAACGGGTCTTCAGACCACAGACAGGACTTGTCCCATGTTACACTTTTTTTCCAACAAGCTTGTCTGAGGCTGTCTTTTAAGCCATTCCCTAATTTGAAACCAGTTTGTTTTTCAATAACTGTGTTGTCCAATCAGGCAGACACTTTTAGCTGGGACCAGACTCAGGCTAACAACGTACTGTTGGGGCATATACTGTAACTATCTATAATGTTACAAGCACAGATCTAGTGAGCAGCAGTAATAACCAGAGCTACTGTCCATATTCCAGCAGAAAATCAATTTAATGACAGGAGTTTGTCAGACTCTGTCCAGGCCAGTTTAAGTCCAGCTAACATGCAGCAGAAGTTGATTTCTAAACTATAATTGTGGTGTTCTTGCTGTTTATAAGTTCAAGTATAGTATAGTATACAATATTAATTGCACTTGTATGTTCACATGGATTTTATGTCAGTTTCTGTCTGGATCAGCACAATAACTTTTTAATTCCTGATGCTTTTTAAACATACTGATATTTTTATAGAACAACATTAACTAGTGTTCCAGTACATGAACCTGGTCTGTGTACTTTTATAAATATTTTTTTTTATTATTTAAACTATTATTATTTATACTATAAATTTTTACTCAAGTCCAGCCAAGACCACAACTGGTTTATTTGAGAACTCGATTCTTTTGATTGTTTGTCTTTAATATTTTCTTTTAAGACTATGTAACCTTTTACCCAAAACATAGCCTGGCTGAAGGTCCTGACAGTTACAGCATTAATCATTTTGACATGAAACAAAGTAGACTAACCCCTCTGGTTCCTGGTTTTACAGGTATTTCAGGACTCTCTTCCAATGGATCATACACTGGCCTTGATCTGGACGTGTTCCCAGTTCCTAAAAGAAGTGTTTTTTCTTTTCTGTTTTTTTTATATATACTTTAATCTGGGTTGGTTTGGTTTTAACTACAACTCTACAACTCCCCAAAGCTTTTGAAATGGTACTCGGCCAGAAAACAAGATGGATACAGTGAACAATAATGTAATAATGTGATGTGAGCCAAATACAAACCTGCTCCAACATTAACCCAGACCGAGCACTGTCTTTGAGAGAAGAGCGGTATTTGTGTCTGAGGATTATCTGGGGGGTCTCTATTATTTTAAAGTGTGGAGCAGGGGGGCTGTCAGCGGGACCCCATGCTGTTGGGACCAGTCCCTGTCCTGAAAGGGCCACGACAAATAGCCGACACATTTGCTTTATAGTGTCAGACTGAGGCCCTTTGTGTGTCACGTGTGTCGTCCCGATGTAACCCAGGCCTGTCCCGCTGTAAACGGCTTCTTTCTGAAATTATACACAGTACACTCGGAACAGCAGCCCCTAACACTGAGGTTAAGACCCCAACCTTTAATAAACCCTGAAAGCTTTGAGAGGTCCAGTATGTTAAATTACCAGACGCTTTTCCTTCCTTCCTTCCTTCCTTCCTTCCTTTCCACATGATTAAGTAATGTATATTTATCTAGTCTTGTCTTCTTTTGGAAAATACAATCTTTTTTTATGTTTCGTAGAGATCCTAATAATTATTGTCATTTTCCGTGCCTTTTTTTTTTTTTTTGGTTAATTTGTGACTTTGCAATACAATCTTCAAATGTAAGGATTTTTATGGGGAATAGATAATCTATAGATGGTTATTTGAATATAAAGGATTGACACTGTTCTGCCCACTGGAGTGCATTCAGCAAGTCCAATTACTTAGATTGGGTTAAAAATATTCAATTTATCAGCCCTTTGACATTTTTGCACACCGGTCTGTCTCGTCTCGCTCTGATCTTATTCACAATGCATGTCTCGGAGCGGACTCAGGCACTTTTCGTCTGAGCCGGCTCCTATTGATCAGCCTCGAACCCCCTGCTTCTCTTTGTAATGTGTCTGTACATTTGCGATCTATGGAGCTGTGCACATTAGCGGTGCTCCAGCTGCGTGCCTGCTGGGGGCCTAAGTCTCAACGTACAGCATGGCTCTGTGTTCAGTGTGGGCTGTAACTATCTACGTTGACTCCATTTGTGCAACTTTTTGAATAAATTGTAAGAGTATATTTCCTAAAACATGTTACTTTCACTTGAGGTTGAATACATTGAATGACATTTAGTTAGTTAACATACTTCAATGCATTGCATTGTCACATTTACAGATAGATATTCCCCAGGAAGCTTACGATAATGTTTGAAATACTGTAGCATTAAAAGCACTGGCTACATAGTCCTACGTCTGACTTGGTATATCTTTATTCACATTTGCTTTTGTTTTTTGTTTTTTTGCTTTACAACACAAAGTGATTAAAAAGTGTAGATTTATCCTGAAACCCAGTACCGTGGCTTACATTATTGATGTCATGACCATATATTCCTGCATCCTTATTACACAAAATCCACTTTTTGAATAGTTTTCTCACTTACTCTTTTATTACTACTTTTACCTCTATCCAAGTCCTTATTTTACAGTAACAGCACTTTAGCTTGAACGTAGTTTTGACTATACTCTTAATTTCCGCCAACAAAACAAAAACATGCTGTAAACGATGAGAGAAACTAAAGGGTTCGGGTATATTTGATAAAAGTGGGGAAGGAAAGGCACTTAATATGGAACTCCCAGCTCCCTGTAATTTGCTGCTGAAGAGGGGGGAGGAGCCAGGGGGAGGGGAATACCCAGCGGGGTGGGTGCAGTGGAGAGCAGAGGCCATTCACTCCCGTGCAAACATACAACACTGTTAGACACTCACTAATATGCTCTTGCAGTGTTGTGGACAGAGGGGAGCCTAGGTTTTGGATCATTTGGAGATCTGCTCCCGGGGCATTTACAATGAGTGGAGCAACGTGGGGACGATATTTCTTCAGTTTATGATGTGGAATACAGTTTACAGCACTTTGGATATGTGACTTGGACAAGGGAATATTCAAATCAGTGCAATTAGAAAACTTAGTGACTGAAACTGTTGAAGGAAGCCACAATGCCAACTGGTAAGCACTACTCTTCTTACATTGGTGAAGTTTTAGCAAAAGTTTCAACGTGCCACATGTTTAATGCATGTTTTTAGACTTGGCTTATATTATATACCTGCACATCTCCCTTATAGTTGCATTACGGTGTTTAATTTGCCTTGTGGATGCATAGACATGCACCAAAGTTTACACCATTTATGATATATAAATGACGTTTGTCCAAAAGAATAGTTCTGAGTGTTTTTGACTTGTTTTTTCCATTAATTGAAAAACTCTATTATAGTTCCATTATGTTCTGGCCTTGTGGACACAGAGAAATGCACTATAGATAAGAAAATTCAATTTAAATTGGCTCCACTCAACTAATTGCTTGTTACAAACAGAAAAAAGGCACTTGACAATTGCCCACAATATAAATGATGAAAATTTGCCGGTTCAGCTGGTGGTCTAGTTACTCGTTACTGCGGTGTGAGTGATCTTTTTCCTCAGCTGTCAGCCTTGTGTGAAGTGTCTTTGAAGCGTTGTGCCTCTCACCAGGGCTGTTGTATGGACAGGCTTGTTTTCTCACCGCTGCTGTTCAATAGATCATGTTTGCGTTCTCGCAGCACTCAGTGGGGTCAGTTTCCCGAAGGATGCTGAGCTGATGGACGCTCCCTCTTCTGCTGAAAGTTTGAAGTTTGTTTATTCTGCATTGGTCCTTTCTTCTCTTCGTCTTATTGTCGCCCCCCAAACAAATGAATAGAAAACCCCTCCCCCCCTGCATATGTGTCACTTTATTCCTGCTGGGGGTAGGTTTGACCAAGTATATTGGGATGCCATTCTGCGGCTTGTGACCCAAATTAAGGCCTTGAGGGGAGCAGTTGGATTCGGACGGGAGGAGGGGAATAACTACTGTTTAGACTAAACTCTTTTAGTTTAGAGGTGGTCGAGACAATGGGACCCCTTTGCCCCCCTCCCTCCTCCTCCTCCCACAAGCCTGTTGCTCCGTCAGGACATCTGCCCCCCCATGTTGAGTGGCCCTCATGTGCACGGGAGCAGGAGGGAGAAGGCTGTTCCCGTTGGGCTAAGTACTGGCTGTAGATTAATATGAGTAAAGGGCAAGGGTGTAGCTGGAGACAGTGTGCGCCCCATGAAGTAGTGGGGTTCTATAGAAAAGTACTTCACAGCAATAAATGGAGATCGCAAAACAACAAATGGAAAATAACACAGATGGAACAAAATTACCCTAGAAGCAGACTGAAGCCAATAGGTAACTTAAAATAAAAATAAGTAACTTAAGACACATAGCAGTATCCTTTCTACCATGAAAATTATTAGGAAACCTTTATTAGACACTGATAGCTAGAAAATGGAACAGTAAAAGGACACAAAACACCTTTTAAATCAGAAAAAATATGCTAACGGAGAGCAATAGGTCATTTAAAAACCGCCCTTTACATTTAGCATCAGCAAAACTCAATAAAAAGATGCAAAACAATAAACTAAATTATCCTGTATTTGTAAAATGTTGCCTTAGAAAAGCAACATAATGACATTTAAGGCAACAAAAACACTAGGAAAGACAAAACAATGGTAAAAAGTAACATGCCAAAGCAACTGATAAAGGCAACACTCCAAAAATTTAGGAAATTATGCTAAAATTTAGAAAAGCTCCTAAAAGTAAAATTTAATAAACACACAAAAAGTGCTCAACAGTTGCTAAATTGGAACAAAATTACAAAAAAGCAGATTATTCCATTATTGGACAACAATGTGTGATGTAAAATAAACATTTGCATGAAAATGAAAATGAAAAACAAACGTACGTATGAAGCTTAGGGGTTCGGTTATTGGCGAAGGTCCAGGAAAACCCACTCCAGTCCCAGAATGAGGCTAGTCTGTCAGGGTGGGCACTGCAACAGGCTACACGGGTCTCTAATGGGCGGATGCCAAAGTCCAAAAATAGGGCGTTGTAAGTTGCAAGTGGGTGGACATTTTCCCACCGACGCTCAAACACAGTGCCGTCATCCATCAGCCTTTAAACGGCACATTCCTCCATCATGTCTCTGGTGTTTATGGCAAATACGTTTCAGCATTAACAGAGCTGCATTATGGGTGTTTATCTGCGTACACAAAACGTCAGCCAATTCTAAGTTTGTCTAATTAGTTTGCCAACTCACCGTGTGTTTACTTTAGCTGTGTTTTGTGGGGCAATGAAATCCACAGCGGTCTATTAAGCAGCAAGTCCAAACCCAGACTTATTTAACCAGCCGGGACATGTGGGATGTTTTTTGTCTTCAAAACTGCCGCAGGGAAGATGTTTTAATGATTTCTATACAGCAGCCTTAAAGTTATAGGGTAAATTAATTTAGACACGTACAAAACAGATTGAGCAATATAAACTTGCATTATGCATATGTTATGTGCATATGCTGCTATAGTTTTTTATGCCCGTAATCTATATAATATTTTTAGTAATATTCAATCACATAATGATACATTGAGCTTAAATCCAAGATGTGGAAAACACTAATCTAACAAAAAACCAGTGCAAAGCTACTGGACACCATAAGGACACTAATTATATTAGAGTTGACACCGCCTAGTGTAGCTTTAATTGTATGATGGTTAATATAATTTCACCAAATATCAGTAAATATTCAAGCACCAAACTTAACACTAAAGTATAGCCTAATTATTATGTTGTATTTATGGTTGATCCCTAAGAATTACCCTTAAAGCTACAAATACATAATTTTATCTGTCATTAAGCATTTGTCTGGTTGTATATTTGACAATTGGCAAGTAAGCCATTTGAATTCTTGAATCTATTGCCAGTTGTAAAAAACCCACAAGAGACTTTAGCCAGCCATTTTTTTCCTTCAAAATGTATCACAGAAGCAGCACAACGTTGGCCAAACAATTGTCGAGGTAGCATATCATTTTCATAAACTTCAATTTTGTATTTCTAGAAAGAGTTAATACAGCTCTAAGTTTTCCTTCTCCAATCTGACAGTTGTATAGTAACATATGGCCGAAGCAGCTGCCCATTGTCCATGCAGTGATAACCCCCCCCCCCAGTGTTTTCTCTCTCATTCTTCGGTCTGTTCCTCTCTTTGGTCATTCGTCTGCAGTGTGAAATCCTGAGTGACACTTGAAGGTCCTTAGCGTCAGGTCGAATCAGGCCAGCGTCTCTATCAGAAACCAGAGATTTAAAGGGTTAATGTATAACAATGAGTACGATTCAAATGAACCGCAGATGAGTGGGGAATGGAAAACGTTAGAGGGAGTGGGTGGTGTTTGACCTTTGGCCTTGCTTCTCATCTTCTCTTCCTACTTTCATTCCTCTGGACCATCCTCCTCAGTTCTCATCCTTCAAACTCTTCTGCTTGAAACATTGTCATTCAAGACAATGCCACAGTACGGCTCATAGTTTTGGTAAGTCCATGGGTCAAGTGTGTTTCCATACAGAGTTGTAAATGTCTATCACATAAACCTCCTGCTGTAGTCACTTCTCAAACTTACCTTCTCTCTGTTTTAAGTAAAAAGCTCATACAGTTCACCAGGTCTGAAAAAGAAAAGATGTTTATCAAATCTTCATGACTCAAACTTGTCAAACCAGCCAAAATCTGGAATTTGAACTTTTGATCACTGCAAAACCATCCTGCAAACAGCACAAATTTAAATTGTCCGTGGAGAAAGCTGCTCTCACACAAGCCCCGGTAATTTGAGTGTGGACAGGCCTTGTTATGAACACATGTGCTCCAAATGCAAATATGAGCCTTGGTGGTCTGTCGGCCTCCACACACAGACCAGCCGATGTGTATTTTTACATAGTAAAGTATATGCTCGGAGAGGGATGGTCTTGGTCCATAGGAATGTCCTGTGCTGCTCGAACCATGTTATGAACCAAACTGAAGGATGCAGGAGGAGGACAAGAAGAATGGCAGGAAAATGGTAGAAATTATGGAAACAATTGGGGAACTGTAACAATGCTGGAACGAAAGGCAAGTGGGAAAGAGAGAATGGGAATAGAACAAAAGGAAAATTAATGGAGAAAAGAAGGACACAAAGTTGATTACCGGGGCAAGGACAATGTCTATAATGTAGTTCTCCCTTGCCCTTTTGTTTCTTCGCTGCAATAAGTTTGTTTAGCTACAACCTAGAAATCAGAGAGATATAGATATGACATTTTGCTGTGGACAAAGAATGCAAGGGGAGAAATATTGAAACTAGAGTTCTGTGAAAGGAATGGTGTATAAACTGTTGAGCACATGACTGTATGTATGTCTGAATGAGCAACATATATTTTATTTGGACAAAAGAAACAATGTCTAACGTAAATAATATGATTAAGGACCTAAATTCAAACAGGAAATGTTGAGGATAATGACTTTTGTGAGAAATTTCTTGTTCTATTTAAAAACCCTAACAATTAACAATTTTGGAGGTGTGACGTCCCTGTGACTAATATGATAATGTTTTTTTTTTTCAACCAGATATTTGTCCACATAATCATTGTTCCCATGTACTGGTCTCGATTAAGCTGACTCTCGATGGAGTAGTGGCCAATAAAAGCCAATGTCACACAGAGCTGCTAATGTTGTTTGTGCAGTCCAGTGTGTTAGGTGTTCCATACTTTAGAAAGTTCAATGGTGCTTTTCGTTTTATTGTTGTTTTTCAAAAGCTCTCTAAGTGCATTTGTCGGTCGTTGTGGTCATTCTTTTTTTTTTTTTTTGGTTAATTTGTGACTTTGCAATACAATCTTCAAATGTAAGGATTTTTATGGGGAATAGATAATCTATAGATGGTTATTTGAATATAAAGGATTGACACTGTTCTGCCCACTGGAGTGCATTCAGCAAGTCCAATTACTTAGATTGGGTTAAAAATATTCAATTTATCAGCCCTTTGACATTTTTGCACACCGGTCTGTCTCGTCTCGCTCTGATCTTATTCACAATGCATGTCTCGGAGCGGACTCAGGCACTTTTCGTCTGAGCCGGCTCCTATTGATCAGCCTCGAACCCCCTGCTTCTCTTTGTAATGTGTCTGTACATTTGCGATCTATGGAGCTGTGCACATTAGCGGTGCTCCAGCTGCGTGCCTGCTGGGGGCCTAAGTCTCAACGTACAGCATGGCTCTGTGTTCAGTGTGGGCTGTAACTATCTACGTTGACTCCATTTGTGCAACTTTTTGAATAAATTGTAAGAGTATATTTCCTAAAACATGTTACTTTCACTTGAGGTTGAATACATTGAATGACATTTAGTTAGTTAACATACTTCAATGCATTGCATTGTCACATTTACAGATAGATATTCCCCAGGAAGCTTACGATAATGTTTGAAATACTGTAGCATTAAAAGCACTGGCTACATAGTCCTACGCCTGACTTGGTATATCTTTATTCACATTTGCTTTTGTTTTTTGTTTTTTTGCTTTACAACACAAAGTGATTAAAAAGTGTAGATTTATCCTGAAACCCAGTACCGTGGCTTACATTATTGATGTCATGACCATATATTCCTGCATCCTTATTACACAAAATCCACTTTTTGAATAGTTTTCTCACTTACTCTTTTATTACTACTTTTACCTCTATCCAAGTCCTTATTTTACAGTAACAGCACTTTAGCTTGAACGTAGTTTTGACTATACTCTTAATTTCCGCCAACAAAACAAAAACATGCTGTAAACGATGAGAGAAACTAAAGGGTTCGGGTATATTTGATAAAAGTGGGGAAGGAAAGGCACTTAATATGGAACTCCCAGCTCCCTGTAATTTGCTGCTGAAGAGGGGGGAGGAGCCAGGGGGAGGGGAATACCCAGCGGGGTGGGTGCAGTGGAGAGCAGAGGCCATTCACTCCCGTGCAAACATACAACACTGTTAGACACTCACTAATATGCTCTTGCAGTGTTGTGGACAGAGGGGAGCCTAGGTTTTGGATCATTTGGAGATCTGCTCCCGGGGCATTTACAATGAGTGGAGCAACGTGGGGACGATATTTCTTCAGTTTATGATGTGGAATACAGTTTACAGCACTTTGGATATGTGACTTGGACAAGGGAATATTCAAACTAGAGTTCTGTGAAAGGAATGGTGTATAAACTGTTGAGCACATGACTGTATGTATGTCTGAATGAGCAACATATATTTTATTTGGACAAAAGAAACAATGTCTAACGTAAATAATATGATTAAGGACCTAAATTCAAACAGGAAATGTTGAGGATAATGACTTTTGTGAGAAATTTCTTGTTCTATTTAAAAACCCTAACAATTAACAATTTTGGAGGTGTGACGTCCCTGTGACTAATATGATAATGTTTTTTTTTTTCAACCAGATATTTGTCCACATAATCATTGTTCCCATGTACTGGTCTCGATTAAGCTGACTCTCGATGGAGTAGTGGCCAATAAAAGCCAATGTCACACAGAGCTGCTAATGTTGTTTGTGCAGTCCAGTGTGTTAGGTGTTCCATACTTTAGAAAGTTCAATGGTGCTTTTCGTTTTATTGTTGTTTTTCAAAAGCTCTCTAAGTGCATTTGTCGGTCGTTGTGGTCATTCTTTTTTTTTTTTTTTTTTCCTTTCTAGAAAGGTATTTTCCAGTGTGCACTTTTATACAGACACATTCTTTCTTCTGAAATGTTGTATGTCTTTTTTGTTGCATCGCCATTTTATTACTCCAGTTTCAACCCAGTCATTATAAGCACCACATTACTTTAAAACAAAAAAAGCCTTTTTGCTGTTACTTAGAATCCAACATCTGCATATGGCAAATGTTTTGCATAAATGGAGTCTGCCTACAATGTGTACAAAGCCTTTAAAGAGCATTCTCCAAGTTGTTTGTGCTCTTTGTAAGGATAGTCAGGGCTGTAAAGAGGCTTCTTTGTTGACAACTTCAGCTTAAAGTGCTCATCAGGTGACCCATCAGGGGTTTGTCTGAAGTGGACAGGTTAGAAGTCCCATGACTCATCAAGTCAACTTTTGGACTGCACTGAGCAAGTTATAAGGCCTAACAACTTCTTATGCACAGAACACGCAGATGGAAATTGTATGTGTTGAGTATTAACTTCCGCTTAATGCAGTGTATTTTTATCCCTTTACATTTACATCCTTATCACATGCTACAACTTGTGGTCAGAAAGGGAGTAAAAAAAGTACATAATCTCATATCTAAAAATACTAGCGTAGTGTTTCCAAATCTTTATCAAATGGGAGTCAATGCATGAACCTCTCAAGGCTTTGGTTATATCACAACCTAAATGTATAGATTTTTATGGAAGCAATCAAGTTTATACATGGTAAACAGTTCACTTTTTATGCTGACAAAATCCCTGTTGAACCCAATGACCCCATAACACCTTTATGCCCCCTACAGACTGCAGGAAATGCATAAAGACTCTTATCTGCTTCTTTTATGAAGAAACCCTCTGCAGCTCAATAACTGGTAATGCACTGAGCATAAAGCCAGAAGTGACCAATATTTGGACAAAATTGTGTTAAACAAAGCAGATGGACGTCTGGAGAGCTGTTAGTGTTTGAACAAAGTAAATGAGATCGTAATTGTAAAATCAATGAGAGTTGAAGCAAGCTTCAACTTCAACGCTGACTTCAGGCTTCTCTTTGGATTAGCATGTCATTCATTTCTATGTTTATAGCCCAGTATATTGTAGTATAGTATAGTTATGGTAGTATAGTATAGTTATGGTATAATTTATAGAGTAACCCGGTGTTATTGATGCAGTTTATAATAACATAGCAGCAACAGAGCAGTAGATTATTAGTACAGACTTTGAGGAAATCCTGCCAGACATGAACGTGATGTGGATAAACCGCTGCCATTAAAGGTTTTCTTATGTTTATGGTAGATGCTCTTTTATAATTCCCAAATCAACTTTCTTATCCAATTAGATCAAATGAAACACTGATTTGATGTAAAGCATGGGACTTCAGATCTGTTTCCCTTTTATGTGTTAGACAGGCCTAATGTTCAGCATATTAAACTTGGCCGCATTGCAAAGCATCCCAGCTCTTTGTCAGTTTTAATGAAAGCCATAGATTGAAACCAGACACTCGCTGATTCATTCACTCTGCAGCCTGGCTCAGAGCACCGTCCTCGCACAGTATCCTAATCCTTACACACAAACCGAAGAGAAACAGTCCCGGTCATTAGAGATCATTTACAAGGATTGGGTTGAGCGTAATCTGGTAACGAAAGCCCTGCCATCTTAACTCTCTGTGTATTTGTGCTGAGGAGGGGGTGCTGCCTGAGTGTGTACAAAAGCCAGTGGACCTGGGACAGAGCCAGGGTGTGTACCAAACTAATGTCGCTAGAAAGATGGAATGACAAACACGGGATGGAGCAATATCTCTCTGATGTTTGGGTTTCGCTCCGAAACGGAAACGCATGGCTTTTCCGTGTTTGCTGTACATACTCTGCTCAGTCATATCTGGTAGCGTTTGTGAGCATGAGCACCATTAAGTTATTAGCTCAGTTAGCCTTATCTTTCAAGTGATAAACCAAATGCATTTTCTGTGAAATACGCACACAACGTTTTACAAACAAATCCTGCTGCGATAAGACGGGACATATCAGAGTTATTTATTAATGGAATCTGACATAATGTGTACTTTCGGCAACTTAAAATGTCACAGGGCCCTTTTTATGCTTATTTTAACAATATTGGTTGGACTCTCTGCTTCCAATATTCTGTCTTGATCAGCCACGTAATCCATTTATTCTCCATGAGTTACAAAGTTAAGTTGTGCCACTGCCCCCTTTTATTCTGCGTCCTGGTGTTTTATCTTAAAGCTGACCAGCTTCTACTGCAACTTTCTGTGTTTCACAATGTGGGCCAAAGATATAACGTCAAAAGTGCTACGTAAATATGGCTAAAAATGTGGTGTCATATATATATATACACCCTATTTTTTTTTCTTTTTTCTGCACTTCCTGCTAAGCACTTGCCTCATTTATTCATCATCTTTTCCCCTTCACACTGATCTCTTCCACTTATGCTCAACTCATCTTACCTCTGTGATCTCTCTGTTACTACTTCCCGTCTCATGATAAAGATCGGCGCACTCCACACTCTTCATGCCGGCATTATACCTCTTAGGATGTGGTGACATGTAAGAAAGCTCAAACAGTGAGCATAAAAGAGGCTCTAGTATTATAGTCAAGACCAAGCACAGAGACCAAGACATGAAAGAAAGCTTTAGGAATTATGATCAAGTCAAGATTAAAGCCAGTGTATTTTGAATGCTCATGTGGAAATAAACCAGTCCAGATTATTGAATGCACCAAAGGCTGACTGAAGTGGTTTTGATTTCAGGAGACACTCAAACAATACAAAAGTGGATTCTGGTATTAGGACCAAAACCCATGTCACTGCAACTGTTTGTTTGTTTTCTGCTTCTTTCATTCATTCATATTGTTTAAAAAGTAGGTCAGACTCAACTGTGCCATCTTTGATTTGGAAGGACTCTCTCCTGTTGTGCTGATAATCAGTTCCAAACCGGTTTTGTTCAGGAGAAAGACAGTTTTACAGCACAATGCTCCAGTTCTTCTCCGTTTTCCTTGGCAAAGCACTGGAGCAAAATACAAACTAGAAAAGGCAATGATTCAGCACATTACAGTTTTATTTTATTGTTTTTCATTAGAATATGAGTTCAGCCAAGTCCCGCATCCTCATCACACAATGTAACCGAGGTGCTTTTATATTCCAATGAAAAAACACAATTATTAATTTTGTAAAGGCATGCGTTTGTAAGGATGTTAAAGGTGACATTGTTGCCTTTAATTCTTTAGATGCCATCTTCCACAACTTGTCTATTCTGCTGCACATGGGTTGCTCAACCACATCAAATAGTGCCCAGCTCTTTTCTTTTACTGTTCAGCTTTTGAATGAATTGTTCAAAAGATTTTTCATTTATTTAGACTGCCCTTAGGACTGCAATTATGTCTTCTTACTATTGAAGTAAAGTTGGCTTTGTCTTTTCCTCTGCAGTATATCTATATTTCTGGATGTGTCATGTGATAATACACTTTTTGTACATTTTCTTGATGTTTTTTTTTTCTTTTTTCTTGCATGTTGATGTGTCTTTAGCGAGTCATTTCCAAGAGTCATATCAACTTTGTTTTAAGTAACCTTATTATTTAGCTTTCTTCTTTTTTTTACAGCAACAGCAGTGTGCAAAACTGTCAAGTATTAGCTAAAACAAAGGTAGACCTGAAACATACACAGCAGAGACATATTGTAACAAATACTGCTCACATATAATCTTCTTAATATATATTTTTAAAATTTCCTCTGAGATCAAAATGTGTCTAATCATCTAATAATCTAATTTATCAAACACCTCATTTATTATTGGCCTGCTATTCAAGTCCAGAAACAGCTTCAAAACACCAGACAGTTTAGGATCTAATGAAATTGTTTGAGATATTGTTCAAATAGTTGTATATTTTCAAACAAAACCTCACTTAAGGCTGTGTTTATACTTTTAATTGCCAGAACATGTGTTTGGTGAGTTACTTTAAAGAGGTATAATACAGGTTGAGTTTTGTTTCTTGGTTTTCAGTGTCATTGCAATTGCCAGAATCAAAGCTGTGATCTTTTGGTTCCAGTCTGGCAGCTCAAACTCCTGGTGGTGCTCAGGTGTTTTTTTCTAAAAAAAATAATAGGTGTCACTGTAGCCAAAAGACCTCCGAGGTGCTCATGTGAAAGGTGAGAGAGTGGGTTTGTTCCGCGATTCTTTGAGCGTGTTCTCAGTTTCTCGTTTTATGTTTTTGAACACGGGCCTGTGATGTGTGGGGCTTTGAAGTGAGAAGGGTTTACACTGAGGACATTCCGACTGTGAGACCCTCCTACGGGGCATTGGATCGTAGTGTTACCACAACAGGGCAGCTGCCGGGTCACTGCCACCGCTGGCTTTGATGATAACGTCTGCTGTAGAACTAGTCTCATCCTTCCTTTCTCACATCCGAAGTCATTTTTTTGTGATTATTTGACCCACCAATACTCTCTCTTTGTCTTTACACAAATAATAAAACATCCACAAGGTTTTTTTTAGTTTATAAAGTTGCCACCGTTCACTATCACGTATCACCTATTCACGTTTGTATCTACTTAACTCAGAATCCTTAATTAACATAGTCAGAGACATGTGCTGTTAATGTTGTCATCCCTGTACTGCTTAAATCCATATTCAGGATATTGTTTGTTTTGAAGAGAATGTGAATAGCAGAAAGGATAAATCAATCATTAAATCAGTATTAAAGGGAGTTCCACCATTGTTTATTTTATTTTGTTGAAGTAGGCGTTTACAGGTTACTTATTGATGACCTTTTACCTTAATCTGCATCCTGGTCACAGCCCCCAAGGCTTTGGTCTTTTAGCTTAAAAATACAAATGTAATAGTTTTCATCTGTTTTAATGAGATGCTATAATGAAAGTTTGCTTAATTTAGACCAACTGGCTACCGTATATTGTGTATATGACCTTCTGCCACAAAACCTATATTAATGCTTACTTTCTGGTGTCAAAACAGACCAGTTAGTCGCAGGGCTAACATATAGAGACAAACAGTGACAGACAATCATTCACTCTCACATTCAGTCACTAGGGACACTTTAGAGTTGCCGATTAACCTACACATGCATGTCTATGGACGGTGGGAGGAAGCCGGAGTACCCGGAGAGAACCCACGCGGAGAACATACAGACTCCTCACAGAAAGATGGGAGTCGTCTGAGAATGTTTTGGGTCGGTCAGGTTTTGAACTCACGACTTGCTGTGAGGCAGGAGTGCTAACCACAGATCAGATCACAGATCAAGCCATTTAATTGAAAGTGTGCTTAAAACTTTTCTGTTTAAGTTGTTTTATGAATGTTATACAAACGATAACTGCTTTGAAATATCCCGTTTTTTTTGTAATGACAGTAAATATGACATGAATGCTGTGTAAAAAGATCCTGTGTGATACGCTGAGTGCGTGGTTTAATTTCGGCAGCGTTGTATCTGGCCTTGGAATTGACTCCAGTGATCATATCTTAACAGATCTTTCACTCTACAGACGGGAGGCTGTGAGCCAGTTTGGCACCAGCCTGATGCCAAACAGACTCCTGTACAGAAGCTCACACAGAAATCTTTTCCCAAGGAAATAGGGTTTTTATTCAAGGCTGCATCAAATACTCTGAATACTAATCAAGTTAAACTCGGTTTCCTTGTCTTGCTTTAAAAATCCTCACATGGACAAACGAACGAGAGATGTCTTGTTCTTGAACCGTTCACTTGAGTGGAAATGAGGACAAATCTAAGTGATCCTCAGATAGGGGTTGGTCCATTAGGCTGTGGTCAGTGGGAATGCCCGGAATCAAGATGCCAAACATCCAAACAGACTGAGGCTGTGGGAATGTGAAAGTGTAATTGTACAGAGTGGAAGCTGCTCACAGTGAGTTCTTTTAGCAGTGAGTTCGACTGTGGAAAATACTGTTATGTGAATTTATTTGAATATATTTGGTCTCTATTTGTGAGTTTCCAGCCTTAATGCATGAGTAATTAGGACTTTGAAAGCTGCACAGATACCACTTTGATAACTTTATTTGGGACTAATAGGAAATTGTGCATCACAAATCTAAAATACATTCATGGATTCAAAAAGGAATAGAAACAGAAAAACGCGAGACAAAGACAACATTAATTAACATCATTATCTTTTCTTTTTTTTTCTCTCCAGACGACTATAACTACCTTCCCGATGCGTTGCCCCCTCTGCCTGAAGTCCCGGACGCTGGTTCGGTCCTGAGCCCCGTTGACTTGACGGCTCGCTGTCTGCGCAACCCGGCCTTTCGTCACACCCCGTCCCGTTACTGCTCGTCCCACAGCATGGACTCTGCTCTGGACAGCGCCGACCGACCTATCAGCTACACCTCCACCTCGTCCTCCGCCTCGTCCCGGGACAGTCACTGCTCGCTGGGCAGTCGCTCCACTCTGGTGGCCGCCCCTCATTGTAACTCTGTGGTATCAGATCGGGACTCTGGGGCGATCCGATTGGAGCTGATCCCGGCCCGGCAACTCGAGGAGGACAAAAGAAGCGATGGATGGACGGACTCGAGCAGAGGACAGAGACGAAAGAGCAGCGCCCAGTCTCCAACAGAGCAGTCAGAGCCAGAGATGAGTCCAGACGGGACAGGACAAGGACAGGGGCCCAGGACATATGTGGACAGAGTGGTGCAGGAGATACTAGACACAGAGAGGACCTATGTTCAAGACCTGCAGAGCATTGTAGAGGTAAGAAACCGAGTGTACTCCACAGTAACTGAACACAGCCCTCACGAGAAATTGGAAACAGCTTTAAGGCCGACATTTTACTTCAAAGCTGTAGGAGCAAGTTTTGGCAGGACTTCAAAAGTACAAAGACTTGGGACAAGACTGGATTAATAGATTTTCATAAAAACTATACAAATAAATCCTCCATTTATTTATTTGTAAATCCCCAGTTGCTCAGAGTACAGTAAATGATGGCCTATACTTTCACTCTTTGTTCCATCCACAGCAGGCATTAACATAGGTTTCTTGATCATATTTATCTTCCGTGATTGAAAAGCTCATGCTTCTGTAAGACTAGAACACAACTTTTTCCATTCCCTCATTAGTGCTTCAATAATGATCAAATACAGTCCACTAGTAAGATTAAGATCTGAGGCATCCTTCTCCAACAAACCATTGCTGTAGGAATTGTTTTGGTGTGACCCAAGATGCATTCCTGATTTCTGTTTGTTTCCAATCAATTCAGAGCACTTCAGATGCCTTTATTCAGAAACCATGTGCATGAAACTGATGTGAGAAACAGAAATGGTTGGTAGTTTTAGAGAGTTTTTTACCACATGACATGCAGCAGCTGCTAGACCTTGCTCTCTTACTGAAAACTGGCCTTTAATTAAATCGCCTGATAACACTCTTCCTTTAGGTGTGTTCCACTCACACGTGACGCCCACAGCTCATTGTCAACTGTGATTCTTTGCAACAATAAGGTCACCTGCAGACGCTCGCGGGTGTGGTTTAGTCAGGTTACATGACACCGCTTCTTTTGTGCTGCGCGCTCCAAACTTTTAGACTCTGCGCACATGCTTTGGCAAATACACTTTTTTTGTGTTCATCTGGCTTTGAACTACAAAATATACACATTGCATCCATTCTCTGTTTTAAAAGCTTTGTTGGATTGATTGCATTGGTTTGAATCAAAGCTTCCTCCTCTTTGTTTTGTTTTTGTTTGCGTTTCTGTGGGACTTCAGATTTCCATTTTTTCCTATTGTCTGCCATGCAGATGTGATGTATGCCTTGTATTCTGCAGCTTCATTCAAATACAATGTGAAATCTGAATGTGTGTGTTGATGTTTGCATGCAGTTCTCTTTTATTTCTTTCATTAGTGCATTTCCCCCATTGACAGTAAAGAGGTAGGTTGTTATGTTGCATATTGTGTTAAGAAGAAAGCTATTAGAGCGCATCTTTTATTCGAGTTGCAGATGTTAACAATATTCCGAATAAGCTCAGAGTTTGAAAAAGTCACAAGTTAGTTAAAGAGACAAAAAAGTGGAATATAAGTTTACAAAAAGAAACGCTATACGTTTTAGATGTACTGGTTGACCATAGAAACTAATTACAGTCATTGGACAAGACCCAGTCTTCAATATAATCAGCGGTATATTTCAGAAACCAGCTTTGAAAGTATTGCGTTTGATAAAATATCTTTGTCAAAACATGCGTAGATCCATAGTGACAAAGTGCTGATAAACCATAGATTGTTTATAAAATGGATGTTGCGCACCCACTGCTCCCCTATTCACCGATATTGTCGTTATGACAGGGCACTAAAATGACGGTACATCTGGGCTTTTTGTCTTTTACTCCATAGTAAAACAGTAGTTTTCAGATAGCATAAATGGATGTATTAATCAAAATTCACCCTTCTCCCAGAGTTGTCATGTAGTAAAAACTTAGCTCTAGAGATCGGACCCATCTTTTGTACCACGCTGTAAACATGATTTTTACACTCATAAAGTTGTCATTGGGTTTCTCCTCCTATGTCTGCTTTTGGAGCCTGCCCTCTGGTGGACGGGGATATATTGCTGTATATCGCTGTATTTTGGCGCCCTTACTCGAGGACCCTTCAAGAGGTTCCATGAGAGAGGCTTGTGATAAACTCTGGGGGCTCTTAGCATTGGCAGTGACAGGTTTCACAGTGCCCCTACTGGTCCGGCAGACATACTACAGAGTCATTCTTGAAGCCAACCCCTTTGCCTCTAAGCTGGCCTCTGCTAATTTAGTCTTTTCCTCTTCACTGTCAGTGGTTCTCTCCCCACTTTGGGAAGTTTGCTCATGAGTCTAAGTGTGCTTGAATATGTGTATGTTTATGGCTTGTCCAGTTTTTAAATCACAGGAAGCCCGCAGTCCAGAAGGACAGGATAAGTGCAAGGAGTGAGGTTAGGTTTTGTGTTTTTGGCCTGTCACAGCTGATCGATGTCCCACCCTCTCCTCCTCCTCCTTCAGGACGCAGAGGTGAAGAAAAGCCATAGACAGAGGAAGGTAGGAAGAGGGATTTCAGATAACCTTGTTCAAAGTGGGTTAGAACAACACAGAACAGAGCTGAGCCACTGCACTTAATAACCCTCGTGAGTGTCTGCTCTGCGGACCTCCCAGCCACGGACCAGGTTCCAAACAGCAGCTTTTAAGTCAACAGTACTTTTCAAAAGACGTCCATTTAGCTCGTATTCTTTTTTCAGTAATAGAGAAAAGATTGATCCAGTTGTATTTGTATGAACATTTTTAAGAACTATGAAGAACGATCCATTCCTGCATTTAGTCCACGGTTTGCATTCAGAACCATCTACTGTCACATGACTCTGGACAATAATGCGACCTAAGCACAAATATTTACCCAGACTCCCCTGGACACACCTGTGTTGTATCTGTCAGCAGCTGCATAGTCCACTCAAACATTTTCAGCAAAATGAAATGTGTGCTTTTTAAATGTATCGTCAAACACTGCTTTAGTTTCTCATGGATTAGATATTTCATTATTTATATAAGATGTATGCATAGTACTGCATTATCTAATGCCAACCATGACACAGATTAAACAAAGCCCTCAGTCTGTCTTCCTGCCTTTAACCTCTTTTGAAACATCACTGTACAAGTCTGTAGAAATTGACCACACGTTTAAAAAAAAATAAAAATAAAAAAAATCTTAAACATCACCATCGTATAATTGGTTTGGGGTGTTTGCACTCTGCATTGTGGAGACTTCACTGCGTGTGTAGAAAAAGAGTGATTTTGGGAGTGCAGCTAATGTTTAACGTGAGAAAGTATCAAGTTTGTACTTGTTATGTTTGGGGTTTGCAAAGGAGTTTTAGTGTTTGTAGCTAAATGCTGCCCTTTGTTCGGACTGGCAGGCTTTAGCGGTTGAGTGACTGGGTCGGGGTTAGGTCA
Organism: Neodontobutis hainanensis; assembly: GCA_024349245.1. Classification (NCBI taxonomy): domain Eukaryota; kingdom Metazoa; phylum Chordata; class Actinopteri; order Gobiiformes; family Odontobutidae; genus Neodontobutis; species Neodontobutis hainanensis. Next base: position 654,410 of record JALDNG010000058.1, read on the forward strand.
GATCCATGACCCTGTGGCTAATAAAGCTTCACCTTACACATTACCTCCGATAGGCGACAAAATCTAAACATGACCCCTGATGTGACCTTTTGTGTTACCGCCAACTTACCTGTCAGTGTGACTTAAATCTCTTTCTTTAATCCCTGAAGCTTAAATATTTGCCTAAAACTTACAAAAAATGCTGTTTATTCATAAACTTACATTAATCATTTTGTTTACCTCACTGGAGTTCATTCAATTTAGTCACAAGATACTGGATTTATCATGAAATGAGACAAAACAATTTATTACATTACATTACATTATTACAGTTTAAAGGTTGTAGGTTGTGGAAATTGGTAAAATGCTATTGTTTTTTGTCTTTTTCTAGGGATATCTACTTTTAGAGTAAGCCAGACCATTGAATACTTACTGATACCATTTTGGAAAAGCTTCTCGACTTTTTAACTAAGCATTATTTACTGTCTGTCACCTTCATTTACAGTAAATATTAACTAAACACTCTCATAAGTACTCATATGGCAGTATTGAGAGAGGATAAATGAGTACAAGTACAAGAGACAATGAGTGCTGTTACCTGGACAGTCCTATCCCATTCAAAGACCCTTTTTGACAAGTCTTGGAGTGGAAAGAAACACAAAGTGGAGTTATTTTCAGTTATCTCAAAGACTATTGGTAAAGAATAGGGTTGAGTTGTATTGTAAGGGCCACACAAACTGTGGCCAAGATGAGACCTGGACTTTTCAGGGGCTAAATAATAGCAAAATAAAACCTCGGAGGAGCTCAAAAGTTGAAGCTCTGAGATGAGCCCTGATGTCTCGACTTTCACACTAGTTTCTGCTTTGGCTCTGCTACATAATGTCTCTAATAATGAAGTAATTAGAGCATTACTGGGAACACAAGCCTCTGCGGTCGAACGGAATTAGTCAAACACGCTCAAGGGAGTGAGCAGCAAAAATCTGTGTCTGACTCCTGTTTTTTTTTTTTTTTAATCTTCTTCGAACACACACGTTTGGTCTCAAATGATCTGGGGTCTGTGTTTGTGCTTGTTGAGTGCAGAGTGGTAGTTTTCTCAGCGTTGTAATGTCTGGCCTCTGGTTTATGCACTGTTTTACTGCCACACATTTACATCTAACCTGATATGTGTGGTAACTGTATCGTGCTGTTTATAGAAACTCAATGAATCCAGCCAACAAAGCCTAATGAGGTGATAACAGTATCCACATGTTTCTTGTTAATGTGGTGTAAAATGGAGGAAATGGTCCAATGACTAAATGTAACTGTATGCATCTGAATCATTATTTGTAAGTAGTCAGATTTGCTGGCAGCGTTTTATTACAATAAACACAGTGAAGACCTAAAAAGTGCTGTTGTGGGTGAAGCTTGTTTAATCAGTTTGTACCACTAGATGGAGTCATGAGCTACTGCAATATTACCCCCTACTTTGTGTAAAGGTCGGAAAGGTCTAAGTGGCTCTTGAAGTGTGCAGTTTAAAAAATAAAACTCCAAATGTTATAAACACAATTTGTGCATGCTATTATTCAGGCAATATAATAGTGTTTATAAAGTTAAGTTCTCACAAAATCTTTGAGAGATAAATATGTCATGTTTGATTTAACTATGTTTTATGAGAAGTAGTTTTGGTTCAATAAAAAAATGGGTCACAATTAAATTGGGGAAAAATACAACCAGCCGAGAAATGCACTCTATTGGTTTGATAGGACGGATATGTCCAATTGAAATATTGAAGACCTCAATGAGTTCTGCTGTTAGGTTGCTTTTTGAATGGCACACATTCAGTTTAAAGTTATTTCTAGTGGTTATATGTACATATAACTGAATAAAGTAGGCATTAGATTGCACTTCCTCATTAATTAATGCAGTCTGTCTCTGTGCAGGACTACTTGGAGTGCATCAGTGACCAGTCTTTGCCGGCCTTGAGCCCCGAGGATAAAGGATCTCTGTTTGGCAACATCCAGGACATCTACCACTTTAACAGGTACATTTTCATCGCACATCTTTGACCACTCGGAGAATCGTGAATTTCTTTGCAGTAACTCAATATTAAGAGAAGGTATCCACTGTTAAATGCCACAAGCTTTGATAATCTACTTTTGAACAAGCAGAGAAAAAAAACAATGCTCATTATTTAATTCTATGGTAAACAGTTGCATAGTGTTCCATCAAATTAAAGCGCTAAGTGTTGAAATTTAGTGTCTCTTTATGGATCCGTTGCATTTGTTATGAGATATAAGGTTCAACTTGTACTTAGTCTTACTCAGCCTTAGTCCAAAAAGTCCAAAAATAGCGAGTGTCTCTCAGGTTCAGTAGACAATGTGCGGCTCGTTGAGTGAAACTGGGCTCACACCTGCTGATTTCTGGGAAGGGCGTTGTCTGTGCTGGTCAGGTGTGTGTGTGTGTGTGTGATTGTCCACATGTTTGTGTCCTCTGGCACCGGTGATTTGGTTGGTCGAACATCAGCGCTGGTGGTCTGGAGTCACAACCTGCACATTTCTCCTCCTACCTATTCATTTCTCAGCTGCGGCGCACACAGACAAACTGGCCGGTTAAAAAAAAAAAAGGAAGCATAAAAGCTGTTTAAAGTGGCCGCTATGACCTCATGTTTCAACCACGAAACAATAAATACGCCAAAGTCAAAGCGACACGGTGTGTGCTTTTACAGTTTCTATTCAAGGAAGTCTTATTTGTTGTATTTGTATCAACCATATTTGTTGATAAACCCAGAAAGCTTTTAAAAAAGCTTAAGAAGTAATTCAAACCTAAATACTTTTTTGTTAATTTCAGGAACCTCCTTCATGATCTTGAGAAATGCAATGCAGACCCTGTGGCCATCGCCGAGTGCTTCGTGTCCAAGGTAAAGACCTGTCACCTTCCTGACCCTTTGTATGTTCTCCCACAAATTTGTCTTTCTGCCGATATGCACACTCCTCTCCGGCTTGTCACAGCCTGTCCAAACAGCTGGTTCAGACACACGAATGGACATGAGCGTGCACACACAGGACAGACATCCCAGACTGAGAGAACAGGCCACTTACATAATTCAAAATAATATGGTAGGAGACATAAGCTGGCTCACTTATATTGTCAGAATCAAATAGAAGTCAGTTTCTAGATGCAAATACTTGGCATAGAAAAGTGATTAACATAAACCAGGAATATTTAGTGTGGATAGACCTGGGGTTTCCAAACACTGGGTCAAGACCCCTCGCAAGAGATTTTATTTGGGTTTTTTAAAAATTCTAAAAGTAATTAAAAAAATTTATAAGAATATTTGTGAAAGTTTGTGGTTATTTAATGTGAATATATATATATATATAATATAATTGTTAATGACCAGATAAGACAAATAAAAAGAGCAAAATAGCTTTGAAAATCTATTAAATGGCACTAAAAAAAAAGAGAAAAATGTATAAAAAAGGGAAAAACAAATCACAGTGAACAATGACAAAATTACGCTTAAACAGAATTTTTGGGGAAATTGGGTCACAAATCATTTGGGCTTTTTAAATATGGGTCCCCTGGAAACACTGGTCTAGAGAGTCTAAAAAGCACAGATGCTACATTGCTATAAAACAGTATTTATTGCAAGCATTGCTTTATTCTGGTAAAGATGTAATAGAGTAAAAAGAGTAAGTAGATGTAATCGTATTTTTACTGGACAAGCGAGACATTGGCAGTGCTCCATTATCAGCAACTGTGGCCAAACAAAGCTTACTCCTGTGTCTGTGCTAACATTATATTGCACTTCTGTCCATTATCCTTACTGTAAAAATAGTTATGATTATGTCCCATCATAATGTTTTTTGAGCATTCCACCATTTCCTCCAAAAACACGAGACATTCCCCTCCCTTTTTAGAGCAATTACACCCATCACCGCAGAGCAACTGTCTGACCATATATGAAAAAAACAAGTCGCTAAATACAGCGACTGTTGTTGACAAACTGCAGTTTTACAGCTCTGAACACTGGTTTACATAATTAGTACAGACTCAAAAACAACACAGTCCACTGACGTGTAACAAGTAACACCACAGCTGCACAAAGACCAAAAGTGTCAGAGCTGCTCAGAGACGGAAATGTGTAGACCAAGTGATGTCCAGATAAGATTATGTGTGAAAGCCAAATGAATATGAGAATATAAACAATTCATTTCGTGTATGTTGGCTTTGTGTTCAATAACATCCTGCTTTAAGAGGCTTTGCAGTCATGAGATTAACAGGGTCGCAAAGAACCTTTACAATACATACACAAGACTATATATAAATAACAAAACAAGTTTATGTTCTTTGAGAACACTTGATAAGTTTACTGTGCAAGATTTTGATGTATACAGATGAACAGATTGGAACACGTGAGCCAACTATTTGTTCAATAGTTTCTAATGGTCTCATTGTATCACTCTTTGCATTTATCCATCTTGTTGTAGGAACATTCTTTCCTGTTCCTACAACTGAAAGTGGACAAAGTGAGCGCTGCTGAATGATGAGCACATTCAGCTTCCTTTTGGAACATTTAGTTTTGCCTGAATGTTATGGATATTTGTGAACTAAATTGATCTTCTATCCATTTGTTTTAAAATAAGCTCACTATCAGACTTATTTCCATTGGGTTTGTTCAAAAATGGAATGTCCCTGCAGGGCTGCCGTAGCAATGGGGTATCTAGAGTTCAGGTCATTTGTCAGGTTTTTGAATGTATTTGAAATACAAAAATCAGTGTCTATTGGTCACATGTGTGCCACACATTTTTGTGATCTTATTGCACCACAATAAGATTTAATGCTCTGATTGGTAGGCTATTATAACAGTATAAAATACTATAACTTTACTGCAGTACAAGCATGGAAATATTGTGCATCAGGAAGAGCCACAACTTGGACCTTGAATGTCATACTTTTATTCTTCCGTTTTATTTCTATGAAAGTAAACATAGATGCCAGAAACTGTTTAGCATATTCAAATATATTTCCACTGAAAATAAACGGCGAGTGTTCCAGCCTCCGCCTGACATAAGGCTGCATTTCCTCATGGCCTCATCATTTCCCGAACTGTTAAAAAGGTTGTAACCAGATTGTTAGCTGAAGTCTTTTGTGCTGTAACAGGTTGGTCACGGTGGCTAAGGCTCCAAAAAACACAAAAGCCTTCTTTCACGATCAGCAGGGCAATGCACACAGACTTTTCAGCTAATACTTTTCTTGTCTGCGCAGCCAAAAATCACAAGCCAGCGATTTGTTTGAAGAAGACACAAGCCCAGTTGTAAATCTCTCTCAGATAATTGCCTATCTCTCCTCATGTTCCCCTCTGTTTAACTAAATCCTTACAGTGCGATGAGTAAGCCTTTAAAGTTTTTTATGGGTTGCTACATGCTGACTAAGGCACAGGGAGCACAATTAGAACAGGATTTAAGCATGTTTTTACTCCTGGTGATGTGCAGGTTTTTGTTTCTTACCTGATGACTCACTGTGACCAGTCCAATCTTGAAAAATACTTTGCAAAAACACAGTTTTATACTTTTACTGTTTTTTTTCCAGAAACTAGAAGCTTTTCTGGCATTGTTTCCCGGTAATGGTATTTTTGCAAGAAAACAGATGCTCTCTCTACAATGAATAATCTCTCTTTTCAAAGCATGGCCTTTCTTGACCCTTTCTTTTTTTCACTGATGCATGCATCTCTGCTTCTGAAAAAGTGTATTTTAGTGTCCAGGAAAAAAACACACATCCAAAGTTAAACTCTCTACTTCAATACAAAGTATAACAATGTAAACTGTAACTGTTTTCAGTGCAGTAAGTAGTTTTTGCAGCATCTACTCCAGGCTGCATTTCCATACTTTACAAACGTCTCTACAACCACGAGCACCTACGGTATCCCTGCAGGGACATGGGGTGAACTAACAAACACAGTTGAAATTGGTTGGATGCAAGCTTCTCTCACGGTCCTTGAGTATACAGCAATATACCCCCATCCACCAGAGGGCAGGCTCCAATGGCAACTTTACATGAGTAAAAATTATGTTCCCAGCCTGGTACAAAAGATGGCTCCAGTCTCTAGAGCTAAGTTTTTACTACATAACAACTTTGGGGGGGTGAATTTTTGATTAATACGTCCGTTTATGCCATCTTAAAACTATAGTTTTACTATGGAGTAAAAGCCGAACAGCCTTGATTTTTTTTCAATACAGATAATTTATTCAACTGTATAATGCAAAATTGCACCTATTTTATTTCATTTTAGTAAGTAAGCAGAAAGTAAACTGTTGGCACGAATTGCATACATTTTATTCCATACAAAAATGTAATGTACTGAACAAATAGTGTGTCAAAGTGTGTTTGTTTTCACTGGAGAGATTCTGTTCTATATAAGATGTTATAAGGAATTATTAGTTACTTCTGAACAAAAACAAACAAAAATGCTGTCAAACTGAGGGCAGAATGAGCTGGACAAGTGTTTATCTTGTATTGAAAGCATATACTCCTTGAGGGGCGTTGTATTATAGACTTGGGTTATTTAAGGGTTTCCTGGTTTGGGTTCAAAGGCTTTATCTGTTTTTTTGTGTGGAGCCAAATGCACGTCCTGCACAAATCTATATCCACAGTAGCATTTATATATGTTGCGGTTTTCCTGAGATATTAGGTGTGTGTGTGTGTGTGTGTGTGTGTGTGTGTGTGTGTGTGTGTGCGTGCGTGTTTATTGGGAGCATGAGCTAGTGCGTGTCATCAAAAGATTGACGGTGGCACATCTGGTTGTGTTTAGGCCCGGTCTGTGGCGGCAGACTTCTGGAGACACAGAGGAGAACGCTGCTCTTCAATTTAGCACAGTTCCCACGGAGCACCTCAGGCTACCGCTTCATGAGAGGCTGCTTCAGCTCGTGTGTGTTCCTAAGCTTTAGTATATTTTAGTGGCGTGTTCTGTTTGGGATTGTTTTGCTGAGGTGGCCTGAATACAGCCGTTTATTTACCTTCAACAGCAAACATAACATTCACTCCAATGCAAAGAGTTAAGTTGTCCAGAAACGAGTGAGTACATTATGAGCCGGGACAGACTTGTGTCATCTGTCCTGTTTGTGTTTGATGGCGTTTCCTGATAGCTGCCGGCTTCCTGCAACCCCCTGCTGTTTGGAGTTTTTTTAGTTATGTAACTGTTCATTTTGAGGCCTTCTCCAGAGACTAAAAGGTGACCATAGTGTCTAGATGTGCTTGTGAAATGTGAAAAGTTACATCCCACAGACTAGTTTTACTCTTAATGAGCCTCTCTGTCTGATATTTTGATGTTGGCAGAGGTATGCAAGGTGGAAACGTCTCGATTATAAAACAGGATCCAGACTAATCATAAGCTACAGCTGACTCGCCTATACTTTCACACTGCAGTAAATATAACAGGGCTGACCAGTCGTTAAAGATACATATACTGGTATGAAAGCACTGATATGTTATTTTACACAGTGCCCTACTTAAGCCTTCAGCAGGTTTTATGGACTGTTTATTTGGCAACAACTGCAAATGGCATTTTCCTATTTTATCGCTTGTTAATATACTCAGACTTTAAGATGGCTTGATTGATTCATAATATAATAACATGCTGTTATGGGTAAAGAAGCATTTTATGACCTAATATGGCTCCATAATTCGCCATTAAAAATGCACGTGGCAGAGTGGTTAGCACTCCTGCCTCACAGCAAGAAGATTGTGAGTTCCAAACCCGGCCGACTCAAACATTCTCGGCCGACTCCGGTCTTTCTGTGAGGAGTCTACATGTCCTCCACGTGGGTTCTCCACCGTGGGTTCTCTCCGGGTACTCCGGCTTCCTCCCACCGTCCAAAGACATGTATGTACAGGTTAATTGGCAATTCTAAAGTGTCCCTAGTGAATGAAAGTGAGAGTGAATGGTTGTCTGTCAATGTTTGTCTCTATATGTCAGCCCTGCAACTAACTGGCCATTGTCCAGGGTGAACCCCGCCTCAGGCCCAAAGCTGCTGGGATAGGCTCCAGTCACCCGTGACCCCTAACGGGACAAAGCGGTAGAGAATGAAAAAAATAATAATTGCATACATGTTGTGAACTTGTTCTGTGACTTGTATCCAAGCCATGTGAAGCATTTAGAATAAATACTTTTGTGTTTTTTCATACTGTCTTCAATTTCAAAGTTAAGTCAAGCGGGTAAACAAACTAGTATCTGTCTGTAAAAAAAAACATTCTTAATAACTTTATATATATTTTTTTTGTCATAATTTCGTTCTATGTTGTGTCTGATCTTTACGGTTTAATCAACGCCAAACCCAGGAACCACTTTTTTTTTTTAAGTTATTATCATTTTGAGCCCAGTTGAGTTCATCTGTCTGAAGCTGCACAGTTCCCACCTGTCGTAGATCAGTAGTTGATTAGGAAAAGAGACCTGGAGTTAATATTGCCTTGCAGGATCAACATGAAAACATGAAAAAAGCCTCTTCTTAAAGGTAGCACCTGTAAATGTTTGTTGTTTGAAACTCACCTGGTCATTACTCCTCATCTGTAAACTTAATGGCGATTTTATGTTTGAGTTTTTGACCCTCTGAAGCTGCTGTAGAGTAAATCTGGGTCTGTGATAAATGATGTCATTATTAATGAGAAACTTATGTCCTTATTTGTTAACAAAAATGGAGGAAACATCATAAAAAAGTGGACCCTCTTTTATTCTGGATAATTTTTTAAGTTGGTCTTGTGATCAAAGAGTTATAATCCAATTCTTGTTTTTTTTTACAATGCTGGTATATCAAAGGTTTATTTTTAAAGCTACAATTATACAGCCACATGATAAAATTACATCACCCAGTCTTATTTTTCATTGTCGTCTAATCTTTTCTTGTTGTGTTTTGCAGAGCGAGGATTTCCACATTTACACACAGTACTGCACCAACTACCCCAGGTAAGAACACAGCCTGTATTAGTTGATGTTTTGTCCTCTTTTCTCTGTAAACAACGCTGTCTACTGTACTCATCTTTAGTATCATCCAATCCTGATCTCACCTCCTCATAGCATACCTCCTTCCCAGCATCTCACATAGCCCCATTGTGCTCGTTGATCAATGCATTAGGCTTTTTTATCCTCTTTGACAAACTGACACGTCCTATAGAAGCCACCACTGCAGGAGTCAAAGTGTCTAGCAGCAGTTACGCCTCGGGGCCCTTTTCTACCCACCCTCCTTTCTCTGTGCTCCATTTATTTTCTGTTATTCGCTGCCTATTGACAGACTTACAGCTAACGCACTGACAGAGGGTGTATTATGCCTGTCATCTTATCATGCCTAACGCTGGTAATGTTTTATTCTGCATTGTGTGAGGGCCGCGCTGCCATAGGACACCTGCGGGGAACCTCGTGGGGAATAAGGTCGAGTCTGTATGGGTTTTTTGTGTGGCTGTGTATATTGTGTGAGATTAAATGGGTTGAAACGTGAGGCTATTCCTGATGCGGAGATATGCTGTGCCTGGATCACACAACACCTTATCCCCTGGCTACTGTTTTCTTTACACACTTTGTGATGAGGCACGTGGGGAACAACGGACTCCCAAAGCAATGAGCATTAATTAGCCGTTACTGTTGTCGAAAACCACACTAATTTAGATGATGTCATGAGCGAGGCCTGATTGTACAAAGACCAAGAGTAAAATTAGTACATGTACTGTTATATCCCAATATCAGTAGTCTTGTACTTCTATGGTTCCATTCAATCTTTCCATACATATACTTAGGCACTGTATATACCTGTTTCTTCTTTCTCTGTGGCACTGCAATAATAATAATAATAATAATAATAATTAATAAAAAGAAAGAAAACTTTATTTATCGCAAGAAGGTAATTAAGTTTGTTGTCATTGGTCACAGCAAGACAAACACGGCAGCATTCATCAATAATCATCAATCAGCAGCAGGGCAGATTAAACCATGGCTATTTAATGAACTTTTATTTATCCAGGACACTAGTGCAGTAGATAAGAAAATAATTAACTTGATAAATATTACAAACCTGGCCAGCCGTCTTTGCAAAGTGAAATGAAGTCACTTCTCTTCCCTGCCTTTTTCACGTGGTAGAAATCTTGTTGGACCAAAATAAATCCTCTGATTCGTTGTATGACTTTTTAATTGCCTCCTGACACAGTTCATTCTGTGTCCTTTGGTACTGCCCCCAGAAAACTCAAATCCATCCATCACAAACTGTCTCTTCTATAAATAAAACTCCATTTGGTACCTGGACAGCCACAGTCCTGCATCCTCATTGTCCACGACGTAGACGAGACAAAGGTAAATGCTTTCAGCTCCAAGACAAGACCTTTTTAAAAGAGGTCTTGAGTATCCAACACTACTGGACACTAATTGTGTTTGTGGTTGACTGAAGAGCCTATTGTCATGAGCTGGAAACTGACTATATCCCATGTCCACGCCACAGCTGGTGACCCCCAGCCAAGGTCACACACGACAGACACACAAGCCGCAGATGTATTGCGGCCGCACTGAGCCCCGAAGGTCGAGTTTCCTCCCGAACAATGTGAGGCCTGTTCAGAGCCGGTGCTGGAATTTAGACATGCAGACGTGCACATGCATGCGCCGCACACAAACATGTGAGAAACAGACAAGCGCCAACTACAATTCCCAGTCTTTTCCACTTGCAAGCACTCACACACAAACACACATCCATCAGTGGAAGAGACTAGAGGAGTAGGTCAAACAGTTCAGCTGCTCCACTCATCAGAAAATTGACTGTTAATAGGTTTCACAGGGAAAACATTTATTTATTACAAGAAATACTTAACTCAGACATTAACTCTGAACTGCAGAACTACCAGGGAAGCATGGATTGACTGTTCCAATTTAAATACTGGACTAATACTGGACTATATGAAGCATCTTACTGCTAAATGTGTAGGACCTTATTTATTTTACAACAGTTTCTTTGGATTTTAATTGATTTTGAAGCAATGTTTTTTATCATAATATAGTTCCTTTTGTTTCATTTGTTACCCTTTTACAAAAGCAGCTATATTTACATTAAATACTCATTGACTTATAACAAATATTTTTCAAGTTTTTTGGCGACCCAAATAAAATATTTTGCGACCCAACTTTTGGGGGATGTGTGGGAACTAAAGGGTTATCCTACGTAGGGCAGGGATCCATGTCATAACAATTGTCTATTCATCTTTTACCACTTAACTTATCTCAGAGGGCTAACGCTGGTGATTCATTTAATTATATTGTTTATTTAAATACAACTGTTTCATTGTGACTGGTCAGTAGTTAATGCACTATTACTGCATCAGAAAAGATATATTGTCTTTTCACTTTCAAACACTTACTGAACAATGGAAATTACCGCAGGTGGTGGCTGATGTTAAACAAGACCGGGCAGGGCCAGGGGCGGAGAGCAAGACGACTAATTTTTATCTCTCATAAATGATGGCTTGTGTTGGACGTGTGAGCTCTCATTTCGGTGCGTGTTGTCTCCACAGGTCGGTGGCTGTGCTGACGGAGTGCATGAGGAACAAGGCGTTGGCCAAGTTTTTCCGCGAGCGCCAGGAATCTTTGAGGCACTCCTTGCCCCTGGGCTCGTACCTGCTCAAGCCAGTGCAGAGGATCCTCAAGTACCACCTCCTGCTGCATGTACGTCCCAAAGCTGTCTCCCACAACGCAGTACAAGGAAGATGCTGCATTTGGCCTGTTTCCCTGTGTCTACATAGTCGCCCTATTTAGGAATGCAGATTTAAGAACGGAGACGAGAGAAATGCTACACTATAAAAAATACACTTTCTTTTCAATTTTCCAGGGAATAACAATACAATATGAAATGGGAAGCTGTACACAAGTTCTGTCTTGCTCAATTGAGATTTTAAGGTGTTTTTATGTTAAGCTTGCTGGTCATTGGTCATGCATTGGTCCATTACAAGGAAGAAGAATAAATCTGGGGGTGCACGTGGCAGAGTGGTTAGCACTCCTGCCTCACAGCAAGAAGGTCGTGAGTTCAAAACCCGGCCGACTCAAACATTCTCGGCCGACTACGGTTTTTCTGTGAGGAGTCTGCATGTCCTCCACGTGTTACTGTGGGTTCTCTCCGGGTACTCCGGCTTCCTCCCACCGTCCAAAGACATGCATGTTTAGGTTAATCGGCAACTCTAAAGTGTCCCTAGTGAATGAATGAATGAATGTGAGAGAGAAGGTTGTCTGTCAATGTCTGTCTCTATATGTTAGCCCTGTGACTAACTGGGCACTGTCCAGGGTGTACCCCGCCTCAGGCCCAAAGCTGCTGGGATAGGCTCCAGTCACCCGCGACCCCTAACGGGACAAAGCGGTAGAAAATGAATGAATGAATGAATGAATAAATCTTTCTTAAAAAGCCTAATTTAACTATCTTTACAAACAACCCCCATTTTACAGAAGGAAAGACGTTCCAGTCAATTTAGTTCAAACATCTGCATAAGATTAGCGCCGCCCTAATATAGCTTCTCCATAGGGATTGATCACAAGAAAAAGAAATGCGTTTAAAGCTGTTTATTTTTGTGTAGAAGAATCCAAACACAATAATAACAAATATAAAGGATATTTGTCTTCATGCAGAAATAAAAGCATAACACAGATTCTGCAGAAGAGACGAATGTCTATCAGTGCAATGTTAAAAGCAGTACTTCTGACTGTGGTTTTACTGAATAATCTCCACTTGTGAAGCCAAATGTTTAGCCATATGGTTCTCAGTGTGTGTGTTCCTGTCTATATTGGGAGCGTAAATGTCTGATGGTCCGTGGTGTGTGTTTTGTTTTTTTGTGTATGTTGTGCAGGAGATAGCCAACCACATGGAGAAGGACACAGAGACCTATGAAGTGGTGCATGATGCCATCGACACCATGCAGAGAGTGGCCTGGCACATTAACGACATGAAGAGGAAGCACGAACACGCCGTTAGGTTACAGGTATACAGTATACAGTATACAATACAGTACGTTACCTGTTTATAGCAGTAGATTAGGTAAAGAGACCATTGTTTCAACTTGTAGATGCCAGTTTATTTTATTGTCTGCAGAACAGTTATGTGGATAGGTCAGCGGCTCTGATCCTCTCCTCGTTCTTACACAAGCCTCTGCACTTTCCCAGGACATATGCATTTTTCATTTAAAGCAAAGCACACTTTTTTGCTTTATTGTTTTGGCACATTTGTTTAGAGTTCTTTTTAATGCTGCATAACTTTTGCTCTTTGATATTGCAGCTGACATTTTACATATTAAAATCCCAAAACACATTTGTCTGGATGAAGCCTTAATATTTTCTTTGTCCCCTGCAGGAAATCCAAAGCCTGCTAACCAACTGGAAAGGCCCTGATCTGATTGGATACGGAGAGCTGGTTCTCGAGGGCACCTTTCGTCTGCAGCGAGCCAAAAACGAACGCACTCTCTTCCTGTTCGACAAGCTCCTTCTCATCACCAAGAAACGAGAAGAAGCCTACACATACAAGGCCCACATTCTAGTCAGTCATGCTTTGTTAACCGTAACATCTCGCAAAGAGGCGCTACATATACAAACATTTGGGCTAACACCACATCCTATGTTCTTTTTGTTTTTTTGAACAGTGTTGTAACTTGATGCTAGTTGAGGTTATTCCTAAAGATCCGATGAGTTTCACTGTTTTCCACTACAAGAATCCCAAACTTCAACACACTGTCCAGGTACAGCATAAACCACAAAAAAGGAATTATACGCTTTGACGCAGTGTTGAGCAAGAGAGCTATGGCACTTTGGCAGGTGTCTGATTGTTTTGTAGCATCCAGGTTTTGAGTTGCACAGGCATGTTGCTGATAAAGCTATTGTTGTTACTTAACCGCTGTGTTTTGGACAAGCGCTTGAAAGAAAAAGAATAATCTGTGTTACATAAAAGAGTCAATTTTAAAAGGTTTGCCCTAATGTTCTTAACTGACTTTAATGTCTGATATTATCTCCGTCTCTGTGATGTTCCTGGCAATGGCTTCAGGCAAAGTCACAACAAGACAAGCGCATGTGGATCCTTCACCTCAAAAGGCTCATACTTGAAAACCATCCGGCCAAAATCCCTGCCAAGGTAGGAGCAACTTAATCCTGGCTTATTCCCTAAAGTTGTAAACACGTTTTTTTTTTAATATATATATATTGGGAGGCAATGGAAATGACAGCTGTGACAGAGCTCCCTCTAGTGTCTAACATAATCTTTTACCAACTTCTTTTCTTCGTTTCAGGCCAAGCAAGCCATTCTGGAAATGGATGCAATGCGTAAGTAGTTACTACATATAGTTTAATACATGACATTTAATTAATAATACAACAATAATCAAACTAAATGTTTTTTTTAAAGAAAATATGAGTAACGGTTTAATCCGTGCAATATCTTGTCTATCATTTGCTCAGCTCATCCTGGATTTCACTTTAGTCCTGATGGAAACAAGAAGGATTTGCCTCAAACCAAGGAAGGCTCTACTCCTCGTCGAGGACGCAGGAAAGGTACAGAATATGATTCAACAAGCCAAGACAATGGGGCTTTTCACTGCCTTTAGATTAGAGCTGGACAAAATAACACATAAATCTGTTGTTATCACAATATTATCAACCGCAGTGTCCGTATTGCAAAGAATGACTTGTATCGATATAAAGCTATACCTTGTTCATTATACCTGCTACATTTAGTCCCAGTTTAGACCTGTTTAGTCTTGATTTAGTCCAAGTATAACCTTTGACAATGATTAAGCTCCTGTTGTTGTTTTGACTAGTGGAAGTAAGTTCAGAGCATTATATTTATAGTTTCTGTAAAAGCGCATTCAAATATTGCACAATTTACCAATATCATGCAGCCCTAACATTAAATCTATTTATTTTTGGCATTGTTATTCCCACTCACTTTGTCCCATGTTTTTTTTGTTTGTAAATCTGTCCTCTGACCTGTGATTTGTCCCCAGTTAAGGCAAGGCAATTTTATTTGTAAAGCACAATTCCTACAAAGGTAATAATTCACAGTGCTTTACAGAAATGAATGACAAATTTAAAGATTTAGAATAAGAAACATGAAAGTTGAAGAGTAAAAATCAAAAAATACTTTCCGTCGTCTTTACTGAATGTAGGCGGAGCTAAAGAAGAAATGTTTTCAACTTCCACTCGAACATTGTTAAAGTTGAGGCTTGTTTTACTTTATCTGGGAGACTGTTCCAGTTTTTTGCTGCTGCTTCACCGTGTTTAGTTCTAACTCTGGGCATGAGCAAATGTGAAAAGTTAAAAGAGCAGTTAAAAGTTCTGTAGACTTTTACACATTATTCACAAAAATACTAGCATATATACTGACAGTTTAATGTTGTAATAAACATAACCATAAATGAATCAGTGATAATGTTGTCTTTATAGAGCCTTTGTCTAAATTACTGAAGAATGCCAAACTGAACGCCGTCAACTCTGACGGGGAAAAGGTAAAAGCTGATTCCACACACAAAAACAAAGAAGACAAGGACTATTTACTAAAGTAATTCTACCTTGTATTCCCAGCGGATGGGTCTGGGTGCCACCCTGCTGTCCCCTGTGTCCCAGCTGGCTCTGGGCACCATCGGTCGAAGCCGCAGCCTCATCAACCAATCACAGGAGTCCCTGGACCCCGCAGACCACTACGACCACAGCGACAGAGAAGAAGGGGAGGAGCCACACCAACAGGACGCTGACGACGAGGACGACAGCGGCATTGTGAGTTCAAACCAAGTGTCTTCCACATAGACCCCATTTATGTTTGTAAAACCTGTTGTTAATGACGACATGTTGTGTTCAGGGAGGTGGCAAGAGGCTGAGAGTTCCCGGTAAAGGCAGCCGGAAGAGGCTGAACCCTCAGGCGTCTGTGGACAGCATCGAACAGTGGAAGACCTTCAACATGAGTCCCTCTGACCTACAGGTACAATATTATCCAAAAGAAACAAGACAGTTGACTGAGCTTGTGATAGTTTGCTTTTTAAAATGGGGTTTTATGAAGTTATATCAAGAGCTACTTCTTCCACACTACTTCTTCTGTCTCTATGCTCATGCACTATTTTCAATTTACTTTATCTATTTGCTAAACAATTAACCAAAAATCCAATGTAATTTTAAACCATATAGCTCTCAGACTGACTTTTTCTTGTTGTTTCTTCCTTCAGAAAGCCAGAGAATCACTTGTGAGGGAAGGAAGCCATCACCCGCCGCTCCGCAGGACCCCTCGCGTTACAGAGGAGCCCCCCGACACCACGATCCCCACTGTGATCGTCACAGAGAGCGACCCATCAGTGAGGAACATCTGGGCAGACCACCGAGCTCGCAGGGCCATGTTCCCAACCCGGCAGCGCACCATGCAGCCTGACGACGAGGACGAAGACATATACCAGATGTTTGTGCCATCGGAGCAAACTGGTCCCGAACCGGAGACTCCAACAGAGTCTACGTCTTCCCTCAGGACAGCCAGGCCTTGTAGCTGGCACGTGGAGCAGGTCCCAACAGTGCAGGTTGACGCGCCGCCGCTCAATGGGGGTAGAGTCCTGCGCAGGGCGAGTAGTGCAGGGGAGAAGGCAACAGAAGATAAACATAGCCCTGAAAGTGACCAATCCTCAAACCTAGAAGTTATCCACACCGAATCTTCCAGCAACGACTTATCTGCTTCCTCTTCGGCTGAGCAGCTCACGTTGGACGATGTAGAAAATGTCTACGACAACATCAGCTTCGAGGATCTTAAAAAGATGGGGCTCGTCAGAAGAGACCCAGAGGAGACACGGAAAGAGATAAAAGAGGTTTTACAATCTTCGGAGACACAAGTGTCTTTAATCGAAACGGACACTTCATCAAAGAGTAACAGGTCATCCACTCAAGAAGCAAAGCCGTTTGAGCTCAAGGTAGTAGAGGAAAACATCTATGACACTATCTGTTTCAGGGAACCAACTTCAAAAGAGGTTAAAGCAATGGATGAAGACAAACTCCAACAAGAAAGGGACAGTTTTTTGGCATCGGAGCAGGATTTAACTGGAAGCCTTGGTGGGTTTGTATCCGAGGAGAGCTTGCATTTTGAAGATGACGGACAAGAAGCTAATTTTGCTGCTTGCTCTCCAGAACCAGATTATTCCTCGTCGTCTGCTTCCGAAACTTTCTCCAAGCAGAAAGGGGATAAGATGTCAGAGCAGGTGGATGAGATTTGGAACGATTTGGAAAACTACATCAAAAACAATGAGAAGAAAGTTGACAAGCTTCCCGCTGCGTTTCCGGTCAGTTCCGGCGAATTGCTAAAGAAGCTTCAAAAGTCTTTAAACAGTCCAACTAAGAGTCCTCCTGTGGTAAGCCCTCAAACGGCCAGCCCCCCAACCAGAAAACCTGAAACCTCTGCGCCAACCTCTAACATCCCAGTCATCAATTTTCCTGTAAATGAAGTCCGTAATGAAGAAGAAAATCCAACTCCGGCATCACGTCCACTTCCTGTCACACCAGAGCCGCCACCAGGAACCGTTAAGAGCATCCGAAACAGACTGGCCCGCCTCAGCAGTGGCAGTTTCCGCTTAGACGAGGACGACGACCTTGTTGAACTTCCTCAGCGAAACCCCACTAAAAAGGACAATGCTTTTAAAGACCTCTTGTTCCCAGGAGAACTGCCAGGACTAGAGTCGCCTCTTGCCTCTAGTTCACTGCTGTTGGGCGACTCAGTGGACTTCCCCTTGGAGCTGATGGACAAGACCAAAAGCAGGGTTTTTCTAATGGCACGGCAGTACAGTCAGAAAATTAAGAAGGCTAATCACCTCCTACGCATGAGGAGCATGGACCCTGGAGATTCATGTACCCGGACTAGAGCGGAGAAGAAGCAGAAAGACTTGGCGGCCATCTTGGAGGAAAAGAAACAAGGGGGTGCAGCCATAGGTAAAGCATTATCTAACACTTTCTGACGACAAATATGTGTTTTAGCTTTAAAGTTAAAAAGGTCAGCTGGTAAGTTAACTTTATGTCCTAAGCCTTCATAAAACATTTAGAACATTATTGTGTTTTATGGAGCTTTAACAGTCAGTTTTTCCAAGATAGACGAGAACAAAGATTTTGAGAATGTATTTTACAAATTAGTACTTGAAGGCTATGATGCATTTGAAGTAAAAAATTATGTATTAAAATTATTTAAACACTGTCCCAATGTGTTTAATCCTAGCATAGCACAGTTTGAAAAGTCGGAGAATGTATGAAAGTATGAACCTGATCCTAATGTTTCTTTTTCTTTACATTTCTATCTCCTCTTGTGCCCTGTTTAGGTGCGAGGATAGCAGAGTACTCCCAGCTTTATGACCAGATCATGTTCCGTGAGGCTCCCGGTCAGACCACTCCTGCCCCGCACCATTCCCACCCGGGACTGGCCTCGTCTCCGTCCATGCCCGAGACCTGTCTAGAGGAAGACTGGCTTCACTCGACGTACAGTAACGGCGAACTGGCCAGCTTCATCTCCTCTTCTTTGAGTGAAATGGGGGATGCTCGGGCCTCTTCGACTCCACAGCGCAAGCTCCCTTCTGTGGCCTCTAGTCCTTCTCTGAAGACCACCACCTCTTCACAAACAACCACACAGTCTCAGAGGTGGAGCTTGTGTATGTCTGCTCCAACTGAGAAAGAGGAGCATGTGTACAGCATCATTAAGAGACATCCTTCTTTCAATGCTCCATCTTTACCAACAAAAACTACCAGTCAGTCTCTTAGCAGTGTGGAGCAACAGGATAAAAAGTCTGAACTTAAATTTAACGGTGTAAATCGCTTTACAGACAGGCTTCATGGTCCAAGTTTGGGTCGTACCGGTCGACAGAGTAGCCTCCCAGAAAGGTCGGAGCTCACCTTACACGACGGTCAACAAGTTGTCGTCCTAAATCGGGCTTCAGCTCTGAGCATGCTCACAGCCACTCAAAACTATCTGGCTAACTTCAAGGACAATGGGGAGGATGATGACGACTACGTAGAGATCCGCTCTGAAGATGAGAGCGAACAAGACAGAAACAGCAGCTTGGGGATGCTTCAAAACCCGAGTCACGGTCTTCTCCAATCGCAGAGTCTGCCCTGCACTCCAGTCCACTCCTGCGACCCGCTACGATCTCTAGACCATCCCCATCTGGAGAAATACCTTTGGAGCGAGCCACAGCAGAGCCAACCCAAAATCGTCCAGTCAATAAGGGAGAAGTTCCAGTGTCTTAGCTCGAGTAGCTTTGCCTAAGTCCAAAAAGTAAAATATTTTGAACTACAGCATAAATCAACACACAGGACACTGCTGCTTTTCCGGTTCACTTCAGTATATTGCATCTCTCCGCGTAGACCAGGAGATATTTCTCTATTTGTATTTGTTACAGAGCTTTTCAAAGTTAATGCCACATTGGGTCTTGCCTTAGCGCACTTCAACCAATCTTACCTTGTTCATTGATTTAGTATGAAATGTGTAAGAGTGACCGTATTAGTTTTAATATTCAACAATTCAAATATCTGCTTTTTCTATCAAGCATCTGAAAGGTTTGTGCAAGAAATAAAACAATGGATCAAATAAACATCTGAAAGAAATCACAAACGACAAGGAAAGATGTTAACGCTCTCATATACTGAGTGTTTCTCTAAAAAGCTGATATTTAACAAAATTTTATGCACTATTAAGTCCATAAAGCAATGTGTTTCAGTGGTAGTAGTGTTTCTTGATGTGCTATCAAACAGTTCGCAATAAGGAGCTTAATGAACTTGCAGTTTAAATCTTCCAACTCGGGCTAGAGTTTATCAGCTTTTAGCAATAATTGTGATAAAAGGATTCAACACTCTCATACAGCTACAGAATAGGTAAAGTGTACTTAGCTCTAGAAGTCTACCAGGGGTTTTATTGTAATTTGGAAACAATAGGATTTCATGCTTTAAAACCACATATCTATAAGAGCTTATATAAGAGCTTCTATAAGAGACTTCATATTTATTTTTAATCTGAGTGAATTTTATGGGTTGGAAAGCATTGATTGGTTTTAAATCGTACAAATTCTAACCGTATAAAAAGGGACCAGGAAGGGGAGCGTCATGGAGTTAGTTAAAAGACTACAGTACTGTATTTCAATGTACATGTATATTTTTTACGTTTCTTTTATGGGACACTTCCAAACTGGCGCACTACTTAGAGTCACAAAATGTCCTTAAAGTTCAAAGTCACACAAAACCATTCACATTTAGGTTCATCACATTTCACGCACTCCAACACTATTTTCTTATTCACTCAAGGTGGCTCTATTCTTTTTCTTTCTGTGTAAACGCTCCCTTTACTTAATGTCACTCCACAGAAAAGGTGTAAATGCAAATTAAAGCTATTTATTTAAAGTTTAAGGGGCTTTCTGCAAATTTGACTCCAATACTGTGAATGTTATTGATAAGTTCTCTGTCACACTGTTTAAAATTCACAAGAACACAGTCAAAAACACATTATACTGCCCTGCTGTTTGCTTTAGGATGTGTACATTAAAACTTATTCAAATATGAAGTATGGAATGTTATTTTTAATTTTTTTTATGTTTATTTGAGTCTGTTTTACTGATGCGGAAGGCCAGTTGTCATTGACTCTTTTTTTGCACTTTTCTGTCTTTTTTTATTTGTAAAACACTTTGTAAAGATGTACATTTTAGGAACATTATTCTTGAATGCTTTATAATGCTTTAATGTCTAAGTTAAGTGTACTGTATTTTTTTAACTGCTTAGTTGGCTTTGCTCAACAGAAATGTACTGGAGGAAATAAAATTTAACTAAAATTTTAACAGTGTTGTGTTTGTTTTTCTATTTATTGGTGTATACTTTACATTAAGCCTGAAAAGTGGAAAATTTACACGTCTCATAAGAATCAATCGATAGACATTTTCTCATTTTACAACAAATAATGGCTTATTTCAAACAAAACATGTCAAACTCAACATTTGCACATGTGGCACAACAAGAAGGTCCAGAGTTTGAATTCAGGACTGGACGAGAGCTTGGGTGGGTGTTCGTCAGTTATTCCACTTTTTCCCCACCAACAAAAACATGCTCTAGTCTCCGGTTAGTCACATGACCCGGGGTACATGGGCACCCCCTGGTTACGGCTGCTGACAATGAATTTCCCCAGAGGGATAAGAAAAGGATAATAAAAATAAGAAAATTTCCCTAAAAACATGAATTGCTTCCATTGTTCTAAATTGAGCAATTGTGTTTCTTAAATCCCTATTTTGTATTGCATTAAAAACTAAATTATGAAATACACATGCTAATTTTGGAATTAATACTAATCTGTCTAACATAAAAATAAACGAGAAGTAAATGTAACATAATACAACTATTACATTAACAAATACAGCTGGTAAATGGTCCCCGCATGATAGAATATCAATAAAATTATGTCAGATCGTTTGTGCACGCCAAGTGCACGCTCCGTTTAAGAGTTATTAATTAGTATTAGTAACTGTTTTTTGTCTAATATTTATCTTTACAAAACTCTACATTATGTTAAAAAGTTATGCGACACAGTATTGTGGTCATACCGAACAGCAGAGGACGCACTAAAGTTTGATTTGGGAAGTAAAAGGCCATTAAAACCAACAAGAAGAGAACCGGCAGTATCGCAAAGCACGCTGGGTAATTGTGTTAATATGTATCGATCAAAAACAACATGCTTTTTGTTGTCTTAGTAGATTGTTTAAGGGCTAGGTTTTATTGTGTCATTAAAAGTAACGCTGATTATAATGTATAGTCTGGAATAAACAGATTTTCATTTATTTTCTTCTCGAAGCTTCTCAGTTAAGACCGGTTTACCCACAGTGCACCGCTGCTTCTCTTTCTTCTCGTTTGAGCAGTGGTCCAAAAATGTCGCTCCTGGATGGACCGTTAAACGTGCTCGGCCAGAGAACAACTGGCGAATCTGTCCGTACTCAAAATGGTGGGCTTTGTTTGCACTTTACTTGTTGTTTCAGCTAAAATGTGTGCTTAGATCGTACGTTTTGAACGACCGGAAAAAGCTATTCCAGTTCATGCACGCACCACACGTGTGGCTAATGCTACTAGCTAACTTTTATGACTACGAAGGAATTGTTGTGTTTTATGAATCACATTTAATGCATTTTCTGATCCGCATTATGCTCTCTTATCGCCAGAAATGCATGTAATCTAAATGTTGTAGTCCCATTATAGTACCGTCCATTTGTACTGTTTTGATTGGATGGCTATGCTAATGGGACAGAGAAACACTGTCATGGTCTGAAGGTGTGGCTACTTTTGTGAACCACTCTAAATAAAATGACAGAACATCGAGAATTGCAGATGTACCATGGCTGTTAAGTAGAAACATTACCATGTATTGTTCGTAATGCTGTTCTGTATACTTATCTGTCTTTTTTAATACTTTTACAGTCATGGCCGCATCTGCCATCGCTAACATCGTCAAAAGCTCCCTGGGACCAGTTGGCCTCGACAAGATGCTGGTTGATGACATTGGGGTGTGTATTCCATTGTTTATAGTCTTCATGAATATGTGTTTGCGGTAGAACGATGTTGATGCTTAATGACTTATGTTATGATTATTATCTACAGGACGTGACCATCACCAACGATGGTGCGACTATCCTGAAGCTGCTGGAAGTGGAGCACCCAGCGGCCAAGGTCCTGTGTGAACTGGCTGAGCTGCAGGACAGGGAGGTCGGTGACGGGACAACATCTGTGGTGAGAGTAATATTATTCTTACAACCATTTATCTACAAACTGGTAGAATGAGTGTCCTGTTCTAGTACCATGCATCTGCGTCTTCTTCGGATGTATGGCTATGCTAACAGGAGAGAGAAACTATCCTTCTGTGTCTGAAGGGGTATAGCAGCTACCTTTCTATAATCCCTAATGAAACGTTGGTACAAAACATTTTGTCTTTTACTTGTAGGTGTTTGTATGTGACTTAAAGATATTTTCCTTTAATTGATTGTGGGCATTTCCTGCAGGTAATTCTTGCAGCAGAGTTACTGAAGAGTGCAGATGAGTTGGTAAAGCAGAAGATTCACCCCACATCTGTCATCAGTGGATACCGTCTGGCCTGCAAGTATGTGCACATTCAATACTTATTATTATTATTATTATTATTATTATTGGGTGGTTGAACACTTTTTCTGACCATTTATAATAATTGACTGTTTTACTTTTTTATGTTTTTCTAGGGAGGCAGTGCGGTACATTAATGAGAATCTCACAATTGGAACAGATGAACTAGGCAGAGAATGCTTAATCAACGCAGCCAAGACGTCCATGTCTTCCAAAATTATTGGAATGTATCCTTGGTCCTTCTAAGTCAGATTGTTTAAAATCAGTTTAAAGGCACTGTCTGAAATTACATTTGGTCCCATCCAGTTTGTCCTTAACCCTGAGCCTACAGTGACGCAGACTTCTTTGCAAACATGGTGGTGGATGCCTCTTTGGCTGTGAAATTTACTGACAATAAGGGTATTGCAAAATATCCCATTAACTCTGTCAACGTCCTGAAAGCACACGGCCGCAGCCAGAAGGAGAGCTTCTTGGTTAATGGATATGCACTAAACTGCACAGTGGGTTCACAAGGTATGTTATGTTTATTTTCAAATAACCTAATACAACTGCAGATAATGAACTCCCATTTTATTTGCTGCTATGTCTGGCCTGATGGTATAAGCAGTGATACGCGTGGGAGATATTACACTGGCTTGAAAAGAAAGTTGACAGTTGTTTGTGAACTGTGGTAGTACTTTTCTTGTCAAACATTAATTTTTATAACTCTGCCAACACTCTTTTAGTAATTCCCGTGTTTAATAAGCTGTTTTTTCTCCAAAGGTATGGTAAAGCGTGTGGTAAATGCTAAGATTGCTTGCCTGGACTTCAGTCTGCAAAAGACTAAAATGAAGATGGGAGTCCAAGTCATCATCAATGACCCAGAAAAGCTGGACCAGATCAGACAGAGGTGATTTATGTTTAAAATTGAAGACTAAATTTGGACTCCCATTAAATTTGCTGTGTTTCTTATTTATTAGATTTCACAGCGATACGCGTGGGAGAAAACATAAGCAGTCTTAAGTCAATTCCTCGGCTTTAGTAGCTGCAGGGAGGCTATTCTGGGCTGGACAGTGTTTATAATGCTTTAAAAACAAAAACTAGAGACGTTTTACAGCAGTGTGACTAAACAATTGATTTAATTGTTTAAGGGAATCGGACATCACTAAGGAGAAGATTCAGAAAATCCTGTCCTCTGGTGCTAATGTGATCCTGACTACTGGAGGCATTGATGACATGTGTTTGAAGTACTTTGTGGACGTAGGAGCCATGGCAGTAAGAAGGGTTCTGAAGAAAGACCTGAAACGCATCGCTAAGGCAACAGGCGGTAAGAGATAGCAGCTATTTTAATTATTTGTACACTCAAGACAAAGATGCTTAAGTTTTCTTCCTGGGTCTATTTCTTAGCCACTGTTTGTCCTTCTCTGAGCAATCTGGAGGGAGAGGAGACATTTGAAGCCACCATGCTCGGTCAGGCTGAGGAGGTCGTTCAAGAACGCATCTGTGACGACGAACTCATCCTGGTTAAAAAGTAAGACCTACAGCCATAATGTATACCCAGCTGTGACTACTACAGATGCTTTCAGTTTAGCATTGAAACATACAAAGACAATTATCTTGTATTCATATGAAATGTCACTGTTACCTATATAATTAGTTCTTTTTATTTTTTTAGTACCAAAGCACGCACATCCGCGTCTATCATTCTGCGTGGGGCCAATGACTTCATGTGCGACGAGATGGAGCGTTCGCTGCATGATGCTCTGTGTGTGGTCAAGAGGGTCCTAGAGTCCAAGTCTGTCGTGCCCGGGGGAGGTGCAGTAGAGGCAGCTCTGTCAATCTACCTGGAGAACTACGCTACCAGCATGGTGAGCACTGTGTTCAAGAAAAGTGACTTATGCATGTTTAAAGTTTTTAAACGTAAAAGGCAACTGAATTGGCAACTTTTTCTTTTCAGGGCTCCAGGGAACAGCTGGCTATCGCTGAGTTTGCTCGGTCACTTCTCATCATCCCCAAGACACTGGCTGTCAACGCGGCACAGGACTCCACTGATTTAGTCGCAAAGCTTCGTGCTTTCCACAATGAGGCCCAGGTGAACCCAGAGCGCAAGAACCTGAAGTGGTAAGTTATTTTAATCTGCTGGGCGCATTTGGTTGCACTCTTGAATAATTGATTCTTCATTACTGGGGAAACTGCGTAATATTGATAGTGAAATTAACATACGAGTCTCGGTAGAAGTACTTAAAATGGGTATTCATAAATACTTAATATTAAAGTAATGACCCATGCCTGGATTTCAGTGCCATGTTGGTCCTTCAAGTGTCTTTTTTTTCTACTTCTAGAGGAGACAGATTTTGTGCTTTTTGAAACTTGAACTAAGCAGCTCAACTAACAGTTCATCTTCACTGACAGTAAAATATTTAAAGAGAAAAAAACAGAAAGACACTGCATTAAGTACAATCCTTGCATGACAGAAGTCAAACAGTAAAAGGCTCTGAATACTGATATCAGTATCTGGATAATCTTATTTTTGTGTGTGTTCCATAAATACCATTGTATTATGCAGCTCTAATTATTTTTCTTGTATTGTAGGATTGGTTTGGATCTGGTAAATGGCAAACCCAGAGACAACCGTCAGGCCGGTGTGTATGAGCCCACCATGGTCAAGACAAAGAGCCTGAAGTTCGCCACGGAGGCAGCCATTACTATTCTTCGCATCGACGACCTCATCAAACTGTTCCCTGAGCAGAAAGAAGGCGGGAGCTCATACAGGGACGCAGTGGAGTCTGGGTCTCTGGAAGGCTAAAATGTGTCTTCTTAGTCTGTCCTGTTATTTCATCTTCTGTATTTATAGATCAGGAGCTCTTCATGGCTGTTACTTTTGCGTAAATGTAGGCTGTGCACTTTGCCTGTGTACTGTTGTCCCACTCCTGTGTAGGACTCGCTTTCAGTTGTACCGTCAGCAATTTGTTTTTGGACACTCACAAAATAAAGCTCCAATGGTTGTCAATGGCCGTTGATTTGTTAATTCATTATGGCTCATAATTCTTCAGTCTATATACAACGAGAAGCATTAGATTTCATGATTAGTTTAAAATTCTAAATATCATGATGGAAACAGTTCAATTTAGAACAATGCTTAAACAGTTGGCACATAGTTGTTAGTGGCTGTTTCAAACACATTAAGTGCATTTGTAAGAAGAATGTTCAATGGATATTCAGTATCTTGATGGAGGGGGGGGGGGGTTGTACAATGTTTAAATAACATCTGCTACACAACGGCATATACAGGTAAATGTTGATCCAGCGATTACTTTTAAAGCTATTCAGAAGGCATTAAAGCATTTAAATAGACAAAATGAGTATAAGCAGCAGACCAGTACTTCTGCGCACACAATTGTTGGTGCCACTATAGATACATGATTCAACAATAGATTAAAGTTAGTCACATTAAGTAAAACCTGAGTCAAATTTGACTTGCACAGTGATCATATAGGGTTACATTAAGATCAGTCGCAACATTGACATGACAACCCATTATAAACTCATCAACTCAAATCATATCCCTCATTTCTGTAAACACAGTATTCCACTTTTTTCCTTTTGCGTTATATAGATTAAGTGCAAATTTAAACAGTATTATGACATCTCAGGCTCTCTCCACACACATGGCAATGCCCATCCCTCCTCCGATGCAGAGGGACGCCACACCTTTATGTCCCCCTGTCCTCTGAAGAGCATGTAACAGGGTCACCAGCACTCTGCAGCCAGACATGCCTATGGGATGTCCCAAGGAAATGGCACCACCGCTCACATTCACCTAAGAAATGGATAATTATATCAATGCAAGTGTTGTTTTATGTGTTGTTACTGATGCCGCTCAGAGGGACATACCTTATCTATGTTCAAACCTAGTTCTTTGACCACGGCAACAGACTGAGCAGCAAAAGCTTCATTGATCTCGAATAAATCAATCTGGTCCAATTGCCAGCCTGCTTTCTCCACCTTAAACAAAACACAAAAGGGTTATTTAAGTGAGTAACTTGTATTTCTACTGGTATATGTTTCTTATGGCTTCTTACTGCTTTTCTAATGGCTGGTATGGGCCCTGTTCCCATGATGGACGGATCAAGACCAGCTTGAGCCCAAGATACAATTCTGGCCATGGGTTTTATTCCACGTTTTGTTGCCTCTGACTGGCCCATGAGGACAACTGCTGCTGCTCCATCATTAATACCTGCAAAAACAATATCCTAAAAGCATCTTAGTTGTACACATCAAGTGCAAAAACTGGAGCCAAAAAACACAAAACCTAGTGTTGTAAGTCTATACTAAGAAAGACAAGACCAAGACATCTAAGAACCCAGATGTAAATCTTATAATGTTGTACATACAAAGTCCTAGATGATAGTCAGAACTCAGAAGAGTTTCAACACTATTCTAACCTAATCATTGACCAAAACAAGAGTTCAAATGTGAGAAAAAAAACCTTGATTGCAAACCTGAAGCATTTCCAGCAGTGACGGTGCCAGTGCTGTCTTTGATAAAACAGGGTTTGAGTTTAGACATAGTGTCAATATTGCTTCCGTGACGAGGAAACTCATCCACCGTCACCTCAATCGGACCTGAAAACCAGAGGGCAATGTTACAAAAGATGAGTAAATGCAAAGTACAGATACAAATCAATGAAGATCTCTTTGCCTTTCCGGGACGGCACAACAACCGGGACAATCTCTTGATTGAAGTGTCCTGCTTTCTGTGCAGCCTCTGTTCTATTTTGGGATTGAACAGCAAACATGTCTTGGTCTCCTTTTGTGACACCCCACTGCTTTGCCACATTCTCAGCTGTAAAATGTATTCATCACATTCATAAATATGCATTAGCAGCTGTCATAGACCTAATATATTTTTATATTCTCCAGAGTTCACACCTGTGATGCCCATGTGGTATCGATGAAAAGCATCTATCAAACCGTCAGCCACCATCGAGTCCTGCAGCGAGGCGTCTCCCATCTTCACTCCAGCTCTCATTTGTACTATATGAGGTGTCTGTGTCAAGAAAATAAAGATTTTTTTTTTCAGTTTAATTGATGTAGAGTTTGCATTTTGTGTGGCATCTTATAACAACCAGGGACTAAAAAAAAGCCTTACCCTGCTCATACTCTCCATGCCCCCTGCCACCACTACAGTGGCCTCCCCAACCAGGATGGACTGAGCCCCCAGACACACAGCCTTCAGCCCAGAGCCACACACCATCTGGCAGCTCCAGGCTGGAACGGGGTAAGGGATACCTGCCCCAACACTGGCCTGACGAGCCGGGTTTTGTCCGTTACCTTGAGGATCAAAATAAATACATTTAAATGGAGATGCTTGGAGGTCAACAGATTGTACTTTGTGTTAGTATTTACCAGCAGTTAGGACATGTCCCATGATAACTTCAGACACCTCTTCTGGCTTTACCCCGGCCTGCTTCAGGACATCCTTGATCGCCACAGATCCTAGGTCATGCACAGGGACTGTTGACAAAGAGCCATTCAAGCACCCTGTGGGGTAAAGAGAATACATATGACAACATATTATTAGTCTTACTTGCTTTTTTTAAAATAAATGTTTGATAAAATACATTTTTATTAAAAATTTCATTGCACCTACGACAATGGAAATCCCCCTAACTCCACGTGTCCCTTGTAACATGGACAATTACCTGCTCACTAAAATATTTTGTCACTCCCCAGATCAATAAAAACTAAATTTGAGATAATAGTTATATCAACATTAAAATAATCTATCTTTATCTTCTATAATTTCATAGATGAAGGTTAATCAAATGAAAATAAATATTACTTTTCCATAAACGGTCACAGTTTGATTTTACACGGAACTTAAAAGTACCAAATGTAAAAAGGACAACACATATCTTGACCCCACTCTGAACATGTTGCAGGGACCCAATGAGAGAAAGCTCCTGCTCTGTCGCACTATGGGCCTCAGCCAATCACAGACGGAAGATGACCCCAGCCTCAACAGGCAGCCAATCAGAGCTCTACCAGACACCACGTACTTGTGTTCAATTAACCAAATTAACAAGATATTGAAAAGTAGCCTGTTACAGCAGTTTAGTACATTTTCTATAAAACACAACAGTTTCTACACGTTTACTACATACACTGGCTTCACAACAACAGAATGAGCAAAAGAAAAACAAAACCAAGTGTAAAAACAGCATGTACTTTACACAAACAGGTGCTAAATAATGAGCCACATTACCTATTGGTGTCCGTGAAGCAGAGACGATGACAACTGGCTCGGAGTTCATTTTATTAGACGTTTAATGTTCTTTTTCTACGAGTTACTGAACCTATCTGTCCCCGTCCACAGAGTGCACTAAAGCTGAAGCTCCCTGACAGGCTCAGCTTTGCAGCGGCGGGACATAAGCAGCAAATGGTGTACATTACCCCATAGCGCCACCTCGTGTTGTGGAGGTCCATTATTGAACGTGGGCCTTACATGGCACATTAGTAACCCTGAACAGACTATATGTAACTGTATGTTTATGTAATATTTGTATTCAGTATTTTAATCTCTCAAACAGTACAACTCAACACAATTTAAACAGAATAAATTTAGGATTTAAGATGTTTTACCAAGTAATAATTGCATTAGTTAGTATTAAAAATCTTTATTTGGATTTGGTCAGTACATGAAAAGGACTGAAGTCAGAATAATATGAACATAGCATATAAACTACTCACAATTCAACAGAATCCTTTGAACATATATTTCCTTGTTGATGAAAAATTTTAATGGCATTTGAAACAAAAAAAAAAAAAAAAACAGGCCAACTTCTATAAAATGACCTTGAATATTGTGAACCTACTGTAATTCAATGAATTCACTAATTTTGACAATGATTTACAACACCAGATGATGTCCGATCTGTGCCAAAAGCTCAAACAAGAACAGCATAGACGTGCCCAGATAAATGTCAGAATGA
Organism: Neodontobutis hainanensis; assembly: GCA_024349245.1. Classification (NCBI taxonomy): domain Eukaryota; kingdom Metazoa; phylum Chordata; class Actinopteri; order Gobiiformes; family Odontobutidae; genus Neodontobutis; species Neodontobutis hainanensis. The sequence continues at coordinate 684,460 of JALDNG010000058.1, forward strand.
AACGCACAAGTTTAAATCAGACATCCACTCAGTCAAATCTAACATTAACTCATTTTTTTAATATCCCCATTTAGCAACTCAAAAATTGACGGGCATCACAAGAGGCAAGGGAACAGTGTGAGAACAAAATGTGTCGGACTGCAGTGCCGCGTTACATTTGTTGCCTTTGTTTGTATATAATATAAAAAAACAGTACATGTTAAAGTACATTACAAAGTTGCGCCGTCGCTCGTGTTAGAGTCTAGGCCGTTTTGAGCGTGCCGTGAGCCTGCAGTCCTGGTGCCCTTGGTCACCAGGGCAGTCTTTTCCTCGTGGGGGTCGGTGGTGGAGTCTGTATCATTTGAGTGCTGAGTCAATGACGTCTCGCTGCCCGTTGGAGAGTCTACGCTCTCGTAGCCCGCGCTCAGCTGGCTCCCAAACCCCACAGGTCCTCCAGCTCTCGCTGTACCAGTCTGACTTCCTGATGCCTCCTCCGAGTGGTTGGACAATTTGGTCTCCACTTCACCAGGACTAGACACATTTGGAGACATGGGGAAGTCTTCCTCGGTGCTGCTGACCTCTCGGTACAAGCTGGGTGTAGTGGTCTCGCTCCTCTGTGAAGAGTTGCCGTTACTTGGTCCATTGGAGACCCTGTAGTCTTTGCCCATTGGTTCAGAGGGTGCACCAGCCTGCTCCGGCAGAGCGGATGGTTCAGCGGAGGAGCTGGAGGCAGACAGTGAAGTCCTACTGGGCCCTGCCAAAGTCCCCTGTGTTTGGGACAGCTGCTGTCGAGACTCCTTCAGCTGTTGCTGGAGCACAAGGATGGTGCTCTGCATGCCCTCCACCTCTTCGTCCAGCTGGATGATAAAGTCATTCAACTCTAATGGAAGGTCACAAATAAGATCAAGCAGTGCAATTCAATTAATCATAAAAACAACAAAACTCTAAAATGTAAAGGTCGAGCAGTTCTCACCATCCTGGCTGCTCTTCAGCTCCTCGCTGTACTTCTTCTGCAGGGCCAGCTCAGCCTCCAGCTGGGCGATGCGTCCCTGAGACAGCTGTCGACCCAACTCCTGGTTTTCCTGAATCAGCATTCGACACTTGGCCATCAGCTTCTTCCCTGTTTGGCTGTAAGGGAAATAAGTCTCACATCACACGGTGAACCAGGATAGAAACAGAACAGGTAAAACTGCTCGTAGTTGCTCTAACCGCTTGTCTAAAACCTGCAAGAGTTTAAGTTTAAGAGTTTAAGTTTTACAAAAAGCTCCAATCACAATAAAATTTAGAGTCAAAAGTAAATCAGGAGTCAGACAAGCCCATTGACATGTGTATAACAGAATTTTCAATGGGGACTAAATTAAAATCAAGCTAACAAGCCAAATTAAAAACACTACTTAAAATGCTTTAGTTGTGCCTGATTCTTACACTAAAATCTCATCGTTACATAAATTTAGAACTTATTATAGTAAAGTTACTATAAAATAGACAAATGCCTTTTTAAATAACAGCAGTAATTCCTTTGCAAATTAATCAGTGGTTATCAGGGAGAGGTTTTCTAAATTTTAGTGGAAAAAAAAATAAATAAAAAAAACAGCCTGGTATCAAATATGAAACATTAGCAAACATTTACACTATTTGGTTCAAATGATGGCAAATCTTGATTGATTATCAGAGAAAAAAAATAGGACTCCTTTTTAACCTTAAATAAACAAACAAGGGAATACTTCAAGGCCATTCAACCTCTCAACATGAGCAAAGATAGCAATTTTGCCTGAGATTTGATAATAATTAAATATTCAATAAAGCCTTTGTAAGTCACCTGGCAGGAGGACAGAGAGGTTATAAATCATTCAGCAGCTGCATTTTCAGTCGACAAAGGTTATCAACGTGTTGACAGTATGTCATTCAGAGCCATATTATGCACTTACCACAAAATGCATAGTACAATTACATAGACTATAAATTACAATAATTACTTTTGATAAATTATTCATTACTACTTTGTAAAGGAACAATATGCATGGCTATAGTTTCTTTAAAATTGCTGCAAACCATACTAAACTGTACTGCATTTGTTAAACTTAAACCGTTAAAGGTAAACTGCTGAGGAAAAAAGATGGTCAATGACAAAAATACAGTGAAATACAATATAAACTTTCATCAACTTATAACATGAACATGTTGCATTCACAACTAGAAACAGGACTCTGTGCACCTACAGCAGTGTGATCTTTGTATGGTCAACATTATGAGATTTAAGCACGAGGCTTTAGTCACAAAATTGTATGCATTTTTGTGAGACACCAGCCAATCATTGTTTTAAGTTGACACACTGCAATAAGTGTCTGTTTCAGAGAAACAAGATAAAGAGCAAATGCCAATAAAATAAAGTCACAAAATAAAACATGTAAATACACTCTACCGTGTGTGGGCCCAAAGACAAGGCGACTGGACCCTCATGCCTGACACAGTCCTTTGTGGACCGTAGATCTGACGTCACCCATCGTCTTAGCATTGTTTTTAGTGAGTATTCCCCCCGAAGTCTTAACTTTAAATCCTGACTTTAAAGAACTGTCCTCACGTTACTGCAAAAACCTAGACTGTCCAAAAGTCTTTACATTTCTCAGGCCGACTAGCAGGTATTTGTGTGGTCTGATCCACAGTTAATGTCTTAAACCGTCTTTAAAATGTTCAATTGATGTTTTAGGCTAGGGATGCCCCCTGCCTGACTCAACCTCCACCTTAACCCCCTATTTAGTATGTGAACTGTCTGATGCAGGGGCGGGGAGGGCATGTCCATGACGGGATGCCAGTGACCACCTCTTCAGGAACAGTCCGCACTCCTTCAGGCCCTTGGCTGGTGAGGGGTACGTGGGGAGAGCTGAAACACAAGTGTCACCTGACCATACTGTCTTTTCACTTTAAGTTATGTGATATGTAGCTGGCAAAGAATACAAAAACATGGTGCTTTTGTTTGCAGTGACTGTCTTTCTGTAAAGTCTGAGTCTCGTGGTGAGTACAGCATTTGTCAGCCTTCCCCCTCACCATAGTTCCTGCATGGCTGCAGTGAGAGTGAGGGTGGGGGGCGTGAGAACGTCTTGACTTTTTCTGGGGATGGGTTATTTTGATTGTCTTTACCTATCAGGTGTAAATTTCCAGGCACTCAGTTCATTTTGGGCCTGCTCCAGTTTGTCTTTAGTCTGTTCCAGTTCAGCCTTCATTTTGAGGAAAAACAAGTTGATGGCCGGGTCCACCATTGCTGATCGCAGTTGGGCTGCACGGGTCTGCTGGACTTGCTTGAGGTACTGGATTTGAGTCTGTAGAGTAAAGAGTGTGTTAGTGATCAATACACATCAGTAAATCATCAGCCCTAGATATTACAACAGTCCAAAATGTTCTCTTTAAGTTAAACTTCTTGATCCTGCCAAGTCAACATTTTTCCTTCAACTTACCTTTAACATGTAATAAATGTATAGTCAGCTGTTATATTTCCTTTGCCTCAAAGCTAAAATGTAATAGAAGCCTTTGCTCTGGGTTGAAAGCATAAGCTTTCTATGTCCAGCAGTATTTGTTGACTCACTTCAGCTGCCCTAAGAATGGCACGTGCCATTAGAAATCCAGCGTGAGATCTACTGTGCTGTCATCCTGATAAGAGAAAGCCTACCTTTAGCCTAAATAGAACAACTTTTACGAAAGCTAAATACCTTGTTAAAAAAGGCTGCAAAGAGCAATAGAATGTAAACTAAGTCAGAAAAGTATTTAATATAGAGTACACAGTAAGATAGTCTGGCTTAAATATAAGGTGATATCCCTTTGAGCGAAACATGTAAAACACATGCCTTTATGTCCACCAATAAAATTTAAAATAAAATTAAAAAAAAGAGACTAATAGATACATACTGTGCACTCTTGCATTTCCTGTTCCTTGGTGGCAAGTCGCATGACCAGGATGTTCTCCCTTCGAGCTGACTCCTGCTGCTGCTGCTTGAGCTTCTCCTCTGACTCCTTCAGTCCTGTCACATCATTAGCTGAGGGCAGTCCGAGGGGATACAAAAGCAAAATATCAGTACTTCAAACTGTAAAACATTTAATTAGAAAAATATTTCAAATGGAACAAGAGATACTTACAACACAGCTCTGCATACTTTGACTCTAGGACCTGGATATACGCTTCATGCTGTTTCCACCTGAGAGATGTGAAACAGTAGGGCTATAGATTAACTACACAGCCAGAACAACAAGTTCATGTGCTTACAGTGGTCATGTACATACCTTGTACACAATTCCTCTCTGGTCAGCGTCTTCATGTCCGATTCACTGAGGCGGACCTGCAAAAAAAAAAAATAAATAAATAAATAATCACAAAGCTTTGGTTAAATTGAGCACCCCATCAAAACTATTTATTTATTGACTGTGTTGCAGAAAATACACAATAAAAAAAAAACTCACCTTTTTAGGTAGAGGCTCCTCGTTGGTCATTGTGAAAATCTAAAAAGCAGAAGTGAGGAAATAAAGTCAAAAATATGTATGGCATGTTCAAAAGACTGCATCATTTTTGCTGTGACGCGCTGAATCCACGTTGTTGTTTAACACAAATATGACTTTGAGAAATGGCCAGTCCTGGAAGCAATATCGACTGTGTATTTCAAATTAAAACTAAGGAATGCATGGGAAACTGTTCATTATAAAGCCATACATATAATAAATAACCTGACATTATGACTCAATGAGCCTGTGTTAGCTGAGGTGGCGTGCAACAGCGACGGGGGACTGCAAAGCAAACTAAGCCAAAAAAAATAAATCCAGCTAACACTCAGGCGGGTAATTTTGTATTAAACCCACCGCTAATGATATATAATTGTTTTTTTTTTCGTTTTAGTATGCCTTTCTTCGTGTAAATCCTCCCTACATGCGGATCTTGGCTCTGTTTTCTGCTTCTTGTTATCACAAAATGGCGGTGAAGGAAACTACTCCCTCCCTTGCGATCTTTTCCAGGCACTAGCCCGCTCTTGGTGCAGATAACAGGCCATCGATTGTCATAACACGTACCTGTCGGGTTTATCTTGACGTTTCCCAAAATAAAAAGTGTTTACTGTTCCGTGCAGAGCGAAAGAAAAGACGGGAAAATGAAACACCGTTGCGCTAACTCATGTATTGTGGCGTAGGCGCGGCGTATGTACCATCATCTTTCTCAGTGAAGACAGAGCGGAAAGGCTGTGGACGGACTGCGCTCGCTGCGGATAGGAGCAGAGATCAGGAAGAGAGGACAGACCACTTACTCTGCTATGGTTTCCCAAGATTGAAACAAGATGGTAGCTAAGCCTGGCGTAATGATATAAAACGCGTGTGAAATCTAAAATCTTGGCTCCAGTGGCATTAAAGTAAGAAGAAGTATAATCGTATCCATTAAAGGAATCGTTACATAACCGCAAATGTTAAATAAATAAAAAACATTCTTAGATTTGTTGATTTTTTTACGGCTTTATTTTAAGATAATTAAAGACACTTACTATAGTCCTTTGATGTTGCTCTTTTTTCTCAAAGAAAAATCGTGACTGTATTTAAAGTAAACTGGAACTTCTCCCCGAGTGACCCATCAACCTTCACTAACGAGCTTTGCGTTGGTCTTTAGACAAGTTCACATGATTACGTACTTGCTGTGAGTTTTCCTAATTATGCTATTGTGTTAATTTACGCATTTAACTACAGTATATTTCAAATATTTTCAAATGTTGGATTTCCACAGTCATTCTAAATGTGCAATGAACTCAATTTCACTGTCAATACGGACTTAGGGTCACTGAATACAATCAAAGGAGGGGGAGACAAACGACACATTTGAAAAATAGTTAATGATATGCTAAATATACATTTTGTTTCTATGTTTAAACACATTTTTTGTTATTTTGTAAAGCAATTTATCATTGAGATAGATAGCTCTTATGACATAATATCGCATTTACATTCTCACTGTTAATAAACACCCCTACATATTAAAATGGAACAGTCCCTCACGCTGTAAAGCTGCACACATTTCAAGGGCAGCGTAGCAGTCTGTTGATTTTTTTGTCCTGGTCCCTGGTCTGTCTCTTGAAGCATTATAGTGAACATGCTTTGCAGAGCAGCTCAAATGCGCAGGTAAATTGTATATAGGTCAACCAGAATAGTGCTATTATTTTGTTAAAAGAGCAGACATTTTTGACAGCTGCTCGTGTTAGCATTGGTTATTCATGAACTTGGGACAGTTGTTATGTAGCCATGATGCTAACTCTTATCTAGCTTGTGGCGCACTGATGTGCGTAAACATATTTTGCATTAAAATCGAGTTAGTTTTGAATTAAAAATTACTAATCGAGTTGAACTCTACCTGTGAAAACAGAGGCAACAGCAGTCCTTTTGCAGATATGTTATTATGGTTATCTTTAGTACAACTTAAAAAAGTAGGCAAACCATCTTTTTAGCTAAAAGACAGATGGAAAATAAAAATGTAACAGTAACTTAACTTTGTCAGAGTTTAGATGTGGCACGCTAAAGGGTTTAACTATTGAAGAAATTGGATAATACTAGCTTATACTACTAGCTTTCATCAAAGTATTTTGCTGTAATAATTTTATGGAGGCTAGTATTTCTGTTTGTTATTTTTAAGACGTCGCCTTATGTCTGCTTGTTTTTCTATAACCTGGACTATTGTCAAATTCTGCCAACTTTGCTTTTTAATTCAATTATTGTGCTAATTTGATTATTTAGAAGTCAACTGTGGCTGGGCGAGTGGCCTTCAGTCGAGTCATTCTATTGTCACAGATGGGAAATGGTTTGCAGACAGGAATACAAACAGCCACATTGCATAACAAACAAAGACAGTGACTAAAGTTAACTCTCTACGAAAGCCAGAACATGATTCTTGAAAATAGTAAAATGACAAATAAAAAAGCATAGCAGGAAGATGTTGCATATCCACATTTGAGAACAGTCTATGCACCAAAACTAATCAGGTTTTCTAGACTTGTTGTATTTTAAAACCGTATTCACACTATTTTCACAGCCGCCTGCTGTCTTCACTGTGTCAAGTTCAAAAACAGAAATGGTTTCAAATAGATACATTTTGTTATTTCATTTCAGATGTGCAGCAGGCCTCAGTCACTCTTTGAGTCAGGTAACAGTGTCGCGTCAGAAACATTCACTGCCTGATTTGACTTATGACTATGGAGCTCTGGAGCCTCACATTTGTGCAGAGATAATGCAGCTGCACCACAGCAAGCACCACGCCACATATGTGAACAACCTGAACGTCACAGAAGAGAAATACCAGGAGGCACTGGCAAAAGGTACAGACGCATAACTCGTAATACAAATGCTACTGGAATTGTGGTTTTAAATGCAGACTTGATGATAAACTAAAGCATGGTTTTATGATTGCTCTCTTCATTGTATTCAATATTTTTTACATTAACACATTACATTTTAATCAGATAATCCCAAAAACTAAAATAAATATTGTGTTTTAGGAGATGTTAGTGCACAGGTTGCCCTCCAGCCTGCACTGAGGTTCAATGGAGGTGGCCACATTAACCACACTATTTTCTGGACAAATCTCTCTCCAAATGGTGGTGGAGAGCCACAGGGTAAGATTTAAAACAGACCAAACAACAAGGTATAACTCCGTACTACTTTGCTTCCACATTATCTGGGAGTCGGCTTGTTTTTAGTGCATTTCGTTTAAATTCTTTTAGGCGAGCTGATGGAAGCCATTAAGCGGGACTTCGGCTCCTTCCAGAAATTGAAGGACAAGATGTCTGCTGCTACTGTAGCTGTTCAGGGCTCAGGCTGGGGCTGGCTGGGCTTTGACAAGGAGAGTGGACGTCTCCGCATTGCTGCCTGTCCCAATCAAGACCCACTACAGGGAACTACAGGTCAGTGAAATGGAACCTAAACGGTTTTATCTGACTTTTATGATGTGTATGTTCAAATAAGGGACTTCTTTTTGTGTTGTCCACAGGTCTGATCCCCCTCTTGGGTATTGATGTTTGGGAGCACGCCTATTACCTTCAGTACAAAAACGTCCGGCCTGACTATGTGAAAGCTATCTGGAATGTCATTAACTGGGAAAATGTGAGCGACCGTCTACACACTGCTAAAAAGTAGACTCTGGAAAATATCTTTTACTTTGCATTAAAGTTTTGTGAACAGGCTTTAATGTATACTGAAACAATTTACACTTTATTATAATCACTAAATTCAATGTTGCAAACCACAAAGTATTGGGGAATGGCATTCTGTTTTTGAAGAAATTAATCTTTAGGCATCAAGGCTTTTATGACTCAAACTAAAACATGGCTTTCATCCTAAAACAACAATGGATAAGCAATTGGTGAGCTTTGTCGGGCGACTATATGTGGTTAATCTGTGTAACTGCAGTGATGTTTTTGATGTAATATAATAAAATAGGATTTATATTGTACGAAATGTGGCTGTCTTTGTTCAACATAGATTAGAAAGACTAACCCATACTTTTAAATAAAGAAAAGATTTAGGTTTCAATTAATTTAATAGTTAAGTAAAATAACTTGAGCAATTGTAGGCGTACAAAGCATTGCTGCGTTTTATTTTATTTTATTTTATTAAATTTCTTTTTTTTGGGGGGGTTAAAGAAAAGCTCTGGGTCATTGATTGTAAACCTCTAACGGTGAGTACCATATGCACAATATTAATGGGCCAGTTTATTGTTTATATCAATAATACTTATCTTTTTAAAAAGCATACGGTATTGAAACTTATAAAGTCACTGTTTGTGACTGTACTACACTTAAACGACTAATCTATGGTTAAACCAGCACTACGCCAGCCGTCCTTAAAACTGGAAAAAAATGTATTGTTTTAGTTTTTACATTCAAATCTTGAAAAATGTCCCTGAGTACTTAGTCTGAGAATGTGATTTAAGCAGGTTTTTTTGAAATTGCTAAAATGGAAAACTTCCTGAAGCTTACGCAAGTGCAATATGGTTAAGAAGTTTATATGGACTATAGTAGGAAATTGTCCAGGGACAACAGCTGGAAATTGGCAACTGAGCTAGAACCTGGCACAACGCCTATTTCCTTTTGTATGAGGTTAATGTTTAATTGTGCACTGTTTAAATAAAATCATTAATTTTACAACCATTTTCGCAGAATAACTTTATACTCCATACTGTATTGATGAATGATTTAAAATTACAATTACAATTGGTAACATCTCAAACAATGCATTACTTTTTTATACTTTAGGCAAGAGTGATTCTTTCTGAGTAAAGATGTTCTGATAAATTTTAACCAGAAGGTGGCACTGTCTTATTACAAACTGTTCTTTTTTCACTTTAGCTTAGCTGCATTTTATTTTAAGTGAACACGTGTCTTTGTATCATTGACAATGTGACTCTCGGTACTGAACATAAACCCTGAAGTTACATTTAAAGGGTTGGAACGAGACTATCAATTAAGGTTACCAATATAATAGAATAAAATGGAACTGCTCATCAAAAGTACAATGTATAATCATAACAAAATAAGTTGTTATCTGTCTAATGAAACAGACACTTAAAACTACATAAGACTCAGTGGTACTTCCAAAACGTCCCGTTCCTACAATTGCTTTGAGTGGACAAACTGAGCACTTCTGGAGAAGAAGCTCAATCTTGTTACTTATCTGACCACACAATCATGCATGACTAATATCCTTCAGATTTGTTTCAAACATAACAGAATGTTCCCACAGGGCAACTGTAGGTGCCTACAGGCTGTGATGGCACCAAAAGAACAGTCCACCTTTTTGTTGTTAGTCATGTCACTCTCTTTTTATCAGAGAAGTCAATTTACATTCTGTGCTACTTCAAACACTGAAACCCAAGTTAAGATAACTATTTCTAAATTCTCAACAGAATCTGTATGATGAGGAAATCTCAAGGAGCTTAGAATTCAAAACGGGTCAATTTTATGTTTATACAGAAAAACATTGAGTTATATCACTAGCTGGGAATTCATTGGAAATCAGGTCCATCTTACTTTATAAGTCTGTTTCTAAACTGTCCGGTCAACTATAGTCTGCCCTTTAGCTGCATGTGAACGTACTAAATTTGAACTATTGCCTCTCTTTGCAACAAATTACCTTGATTTACTAAAGCTGTCATTGTCCCATTAGGTTTGAACAACCATTTTAAAGTTAGAGCGTCAACATTAAGAAGGTAAACCTTTTCCAGTGGAGGCCGTTGTTCCTGGCAGCGAGGGTGACAGAACCCAATCACGGCACCCGTTTGGGACAGAGCCCGGTCTAAGAGCCAGGAAGCAGACATTAAAGTGGGCCTGAGTCTGGTTTCTGCGGTTGGCCTTGACACTGCAGCGTGACAGTGATGGATTCATTACGGCTCTGAAAAGAGCGGACAGAAGGACAGAGAGGCATCATTAATATCTTGACCTTTTACTGTAAAAATTAAAAAAATGTATTTGCAAGAACAGGAAAGAGTTGAGGATTTATTTTGGCGGGGTTTTGTATTCTGTTATGTAAGAGCCACTAGCAGGCAGCAGTGAAAGTCTAGAGGCCCATAGACATCATTGAGGCAGAAGTGTGCAATAAATCACTACAGTCCTCGGGTCATTTGGGTTTATGTGGGATTGATCCAAGTTTGACAAATCTATCCTGAGTTTTTGTGTGAAGAATGAAATCTTTTTCTCTTTGCCAAACGCTGCTCCTACAAGAAGCCGTGAGGAGTCTTTATATTTTAAATGAGCAATGAGTACAGATTTTCATCCACGCTACAAAACCCAGACACCTTCAGAGAAAACTCAGACGGTGCCAGGATTCATTTTCTCCATCATAATTTGGCTGACATTTCTCAAGCGGTTTTCTGGGTTTCTTTATTATTCCTCAGCAATTATTTGATTTGATTCAACAATCCCCCTGGATTTAATCAAGACACAGGATCTTTTTATTTATTTTTTTCATCTGTTTGTGAGAGTCAGCAGTTCGTTTTTGGACTCGGGATGTCAGAGAAGATGAGACTAAAAACAAGAGGGGAGTTACTGGAAAAGAAACGTAGCTCCAAAGCACCAAAGTCTATCCCTGTCTGTTAGAAAACACATTACATGCTTCAAACTAAATCGTGCAAAACCTTTGGAAACGGCACTGCACAAACCGAAGACTGAAAAATAAACGATTTGGCAAAGTTTTAAAAAGTGAAATGACATGGATTATAAGACAAATGTGTTCAAAACAAAGTGAATAACAGAGCAGACAATTTATTAGACACACGTTCTGGAAAGAGCATTATGACATGGGAAAAGTTTATAGCGACCGAGATTTAAGGATGGTTTTATCTGGTTAAAAAGCCAGATAAAATAAATTGATGTGCTTGATTGATTTGTTGATTTGGTCAGATTGTCAGGACAGAAAGCCCGGTTTTGATGTCATTACAAGGACAATTACAAAACCCAGTAAAAACATTACAAAACATAACAAACAGCAAATTTACCTCAGTGGTTACAGGTGTGTGTGTGTGTGTCGAGATTATGTAGTGTCGCTGAAGTCAATTGAACCTAGAACCTTGAAAAACCTGATACTTTATACTGTTGTCGCTGGTAAAGGTTTATGGTTATGTTTTGTGTATTATGGGTTGAACCTGACCAAAAGAATAATGCCCTGAAAGCACAGGTCTTTAGGTGGAAATCCAGTTTAATGCTTGTGTTGCTTTCTGGACAATTCTGAGGAGTGGAATTTTCCAACTACTGTATTTATCGCAGGGTTTAGATCCTTTGGCTAGTTCCTGCTTTTAGAAATGCTATTTTTGTCCTTTGGAGTTTAGGATGTCATTAGTGGGTTTGGACAAATCTGAAATAGGTCTGTTGGCAAAGTATAGCAGTGAAAATGTCCTAAATGTGGTGTATATCTCAACTAACCCTTTTAAACCTTTGTGTGACTTAACACATGAAGGAGACGTTTTAGGCTGAGAAACATCTTTGGGATCTACTCGAATGACATCTGAGGCGTGAACCTGACCTGCGGTTTGCTGATGGAAGCTGCCTGTTAGCGAGCACACATGAGGAGGAACAGCACATAAATTCTATTAGCAGCTTCTTAAAGGCCAATACATTGTGCTGCGGTTGCAGTTTTTCTCTCTCTTAACCTTCACCGATGCTCTGTGGAAAGCTGGATCTCTGCTTTTAGCACTTTGGCCCAAAAAGAGGCCTTTGGACAGATGTGCATGCAGGAGGAATAACAACAAAAGGTCCAAGGAGTAATGTTATTCCTGCACAGTTTGACTAAACGTGGCACAAGTCCTAATTTTCAGGTCAATGTGTCTGACCTGGCGTAAGGTTATTAAGTGTGACCATTTAGAAAAAGTAAAATGTAAAAGAGAAGTTTTATTGAGCCTTTGCAGGTGTGAGTCACGGTAAAATTACTGAGTAAAGAAAGTGTGGAGTCTCTCAAGAGCTTTTAGTTAAAGACCCTTGGATAAAATAAACGACTAAAGCCCTCTGCAGAAAACAGATTAGCATTAAGTCATTTCTGAAAACACGGTTGGACGGGATCATTGGAGCCGGCAAAACAACTGTTTGACAAAGTGCTCTCGGCTGACTTCATATGTCACACTGTTCATAAATGAGATCATACCGGACCCAGGACACGCTCGTTTGTATCTTTGCAAATGCTCAGATCAAATCCCATTCATCATTAAGGTCTGCTACATTTCATTGGCTGCTCTGCTCAAAGGTGGAAATAACAGTCGAGTGGAACAACATTAGGACTTCGTCAACAACATAAGTTACATTTTAAGGTTTGTGTGTTGCAAACAGTACTATGCTGAGTTTTTTTCAATATAGTGAGAGCAAGGTAAGAGTTGAGGTGTGAGATTCTTAAAAATATATTTTGTCATGAGACATATTAGTGGCACAGTATTTGTAAAGGAACCAGTTCAGGTTTTAGTTAAAGTTGGGCTGAAGATGTAAAAATAATCCTGGTAGACAGTTGCATATCATTCTTTGCATTGTACCATTTTGCTCTCTGTCATACAAACACCAGACTTCAAATAAAAGTAAA